>JAHVAK010000093.1:825000-1168185 GCA_019845155.1 Luehdorfia chinensis | reverse complement strand
CCAAATCCGTACGACGTACCTCCGCGAAGACTGGACTTAGCTGTATACTTGTATGATGAAAACACGCATTGAAATGCGAGACTTCGGTCGAAGTTTGTGCTTACGCACTAGCAAGAGGCCAAGCCCTCTTTTTGCTGGTTCCCCAGTGTTGCTGTAGACTACGGTCCTTGTTCCCGACTTCTTGTCCTGTGTCGGGGGGAGCGCTTGGAATGGAAGGCGCTCACCGAAAAAAAAAAAAAGTTGGAGGAGCGATAGTTTGTAGCGGGTTATTAATACGAGTAATTTAATGTAAATCTTATACAAGTGCGGAATCCAAATCTCCTTGTATTAGATATTTTTAACAATAACCATTGTGAACCCCTTACAAGAGTTAAGGGATTAGTAATTAATTAGTATTCGTACACTGTCTTAGATTTATAGCTTCTCTAGAGAATAAACATTTTTCCATGATACACCTAAAAGAACAAGTTACTATAAATAAACACAACGTAGATAAAAGGGTCCTACCTATGACGATCACAATTTATTAACATATATCATTCAAATGGCCTAGAATGAAATAACCTTTTAGAAATAATCTTGAAAAAGATTAAGTCTATTTTCTGGTCACGAAATTAATTTTATCAACGTGAAAGTTGAATTGTTACAATTTGGTGCCGTGACCAGGATTATACAAAATATTAAACCGATAATATCAGAGTGGGCTTTATGCCTAGAATTTGTTGTTCGTGAAGTGGAGAGGTGTCTTGGAGGATGTTGTTTGCTGGGGGTGGTTGACGGTCTAGGGGTGGTACTGAATTTGAAAGTTGTAATTTTCTTTGAAGGTCTGCATAGAAAATAAACTCGTTACAAGTAGAAGTTAAAAGGACATTAAAAAGTGAAAGTACTTACTCGTATTAGAACTTAAAAGTGAAAGACAATTAGTGTAAAGTGAATTAAATATAAAGAAATTACAGAAAATAATTATGAAAGTGGTAAAAGATTTCGATTGTAAAATAAAGAGTTTGGAAAATAAAATTACAAATCAAACAAGTGATCCTGAAATTAAAATGAATCAAAGTGAGGTGTTAGGGGCGAACACCTCAAACATAAGTGATCCTCGACAAAATATTGTCTATAACATAAGTAACATTTCAATTGAAAAGCCGAAGTTTTGAGGAAAGGAAAATATTTATCCTGTCACATTTTTGGAAGATCTCACCAACTATTTAAAGAAGGTTCCATTAAAAGGTCTAGAAATTTCAATAGCACAAGAATGTCTCATAGGCGAGGCCAAATACTGGGCTCGAATTAATAGTGCACAATGGCAATCTTTGGAAGATTTTAAAACAGACTTTTTAAGAGTATTTTGGGGTGAGGAAGAACAAAGTAAAGTAAGACGATTCCTAGTTCAAAACAAGTGGAGCAAATATACACACCCCACAATGGTCAGCAATTTCCTGTATGTTATAGAAAAGGCTCATAACCTATCCTATCCATTGCCTGAAAAACTATTAGTTACTGATGTTATAAGACATTATCCTAAAAATATACAACAACTTTGGAGGATAGCAAAGATAGAATCCATAATAGAGACTACTGAATTTTTGAGAAATTTAGATGATATTGAAAAGCAAGATGAACGCCGTGAGACTTATTCTTATGAAAAGAGGCGTAAACCTAATTATGGCCAAAAACATAAAGATATACAGATATCTTATAAGTCATGGCGCAAACCAGAAGAGGAGAGGAAGAAAGGAACTGAAGTAAATGAGGTTCAACTAATTAATGAAGGACCTAGTGGCTCGGAGCCAAGTTCAAATTTAGTGCAGTAGAGGTCGAATTAGTTCTCGGTTCGGCTTATGACCGTGAAAAAGGGAACAAAGCTCTAAACATTTTATTAAAGTCAGGGTGGCGTCCTGGACAAACTATTGGTAAAAATGATAGAGGCTTAAGAAAGCCTATTTCTTTAAAGTATCATTTTGATAAAAAGGGATTAGGGTATAGCGACAGTTTAAATAATTTAATAAATGTAATGAAAGCCAGGTCAGACTTACCTATGACGGAGTTATTCTTGCAAACTGTCTTTGAGAAGGCGGAGACAGTCTTCATAGGGACTTTATGGGAAATATGAGATCAGAAATTAATGTATCGATTTTTGATACGGAAATAGATGCGCTTCTCGATACTGGAAGTGATGTTACATGTATTTCTGAGTATTTATACTTACAAATTAAAAATAGAACTAACAAATTATCAATAATGCCGGTTAAAGCAATGCAAATTAAAGGTGCTGTAGGGCAGCGCAGTACAAAAATACAACAAATGATCATTTTGCCTATAAAGATTGGTGAAGCAGTCTTAGAAACGCAAACTTTAATTATTGGCAATTTAATAAGGCCATTAATATTAGGGTTTGATTGGCTAAGAAAAAACAAAATTTTAATTGATTTGCGAAACCCTAACATTGGCATAGAATTTAAAGTAAAGGACAGAGGTTGCTTCATACCAGTCAAGAGAGACAATAATTGCATTCTTTATAATAACTGTATACAACAAAATAACTCTGATCTTCTCCCAAATAAAAATTTAGGAAACACGTTGGTGGAGTCCGAAAGATTAAAACTTGAAAATGTTTTAAATAAGCATAAAAATGTAATTAAAAAAGTAAATAACCTTATCAGAGAAAACTGTTATGAACACAAAATAGAGATGATCGATGACGAACCTTTAGTTACTCGATCATACCCAATACCTTATGCATATAGATCGAAAATGGAAGGCAAACTTAACGAGATGGAAACCGCTGGAATCATTACTAGGTGTTCGACACCATACAGCAGCCCATTAACATTCACCTTAAAGAAAGACGGCTCTATCAGAGTATTGTTAGATGCGAGAAACATAACTAAGAAAATGGTTGCAGAAACAGAGAAGCCGCCTATACAATTAGACGTTTTAAATTCATTTCACGGAGCTAATAACAACAACATAACCATTGATTTAAATAACGCATACTTTCAAATTCCCATTAACAAAGATGGTAGAAAGTATACAGGGTTTACATTCAACGGGAAGTCATACGTTTATAATGTTTTCCCACAAGGTTTACAAACTTCAGTGGGAAGTTTTAGTAGAGCAATGAATTACATATTGGGTCCCGAAGTTCAAGACTTTTGTGTAAATTACCTTTATGATTTGGCAATAGTAACAACAGACACATTAGATAAACATTTGGAGCACATTGATATTGTTTTGAGTAAGTTAAATAAAGCAAGACTAACATGTAACTTACAGAAATGTGAGTTCATTTGTAAACAAATTAGAATGTTAGGGTTGATTATTTCAACAAAAGGAATTTCAACAGATCCCGATAAGATTCGAGCGATACAAGAATTTTCTGTACCAAAAAAGATTAAACAGTTGATGGCCTTTTTGGGTCTTTGTAATTTTTATAGACGATTCATACCAAACTATAGTGCAACTATAATGCCATTATGTGAATTACTCAAAAAGGGACACAAGTTTCATTGGAGTGAAAATGAGCAAAAGTCATTTAATAGTGTTAAACAGCAATTTATGAATACAATACAATTGCATCACCCGCAATTTAACAAGCCATATTATTTACAAACCGATTGTTCAGGTGTGGGTATGTCCGAAGTGCTATATCAAATCGATGAAAATAATAAAATGAAAATATTGGGTTATCACAGTAGAGCATTAAAAGGCTCTGAGTTAAATTTGACTGTTACTGAACAAAAATTTTATGATGTTATAAGTTCATTAATGAAATTTGAAACATACTTAAGAGGCAATAAGTAATAATATTGACTGATCATAAAGCCCTTTCATTTATAAATAATATGAAACTCTATAATGGTAGACTCACTCGGTGGATCTTGTGTATTGAGCAGTTCGATTACGAAGTGCAACATATCTCTGGTAAAAATAATATAGTTGCAGATGTTCCCTCACGTTTCCCTCCTGATAGTGATTTGATACAGGAAAATAAAAATAATAGCTTAGAAATTGCATATACAGAAAGTGAGCCAAACACTCAGTTATTAGAAAAATTAAAATCATTATCTAATTACCAGAATCAAGATGTAGAGCCATTGGCAATAATACAAAAATTAAAAACATTACATAATACAGAAATCATTAGAAATGAAACATTAAAACGATTCATATTAAGAAACGATATTTTATATTATAAAACTGATTTGAGAGAGGTAATCTTTTTACCTAAAGTTCTAAGACAGGACATAGTTAACCAAGTCCACATCGAAATGGGCCATCAAGGAGCATACAAAGTAATTAAATACGTGAGAGATCGATTATTTTGGAAATGTTTAACTAGAGATATTAAAAAGCAAATAAGAGTATGCCATTTGTGCCAGTTATCAAAGAAAAGCAATATAACTTATGTCGGACCATGCAAATCCATAATCACAAATAGTATTGCAGATATAGTTGTTGCGGATTTATACGGACCGTTGGCATCCGGAACTTTTGAATACACGTTTATTTTTGTTATTCAAGATGCATTTAGTAAGTTCGTAAGATTATATCCTTTAAAGCAGTCAAAAGCTAAATCAGTAGTTACAAAAGTAAAACGTTATTCTGAAATAATCAAACCTAAAGCAATATTAACCGATAATGGGAAGCAGTTTATAAGCAATCATTGTAAAGAATCTATGAGAGAATTAAATATATAAAACCCATTTATACCACAGTACGGAATCCTAGACCAAACACCACTGAGCGGGTCAATAAAGAGCTTGGGAGGTTATTTAGAACTCTCTGTCATACTCAACATAAAGATTGGGCAATTATCTTGCCAAAAATAGAAGAGTTATATAACAACTCACATCACGATAGCACAGGCTTCACGCCTTGTGAAATTCTTTATGGCGAACCAAATGAGATGTCTTTTGATAAGAGTCATTTCAACATCTAAAAGTAAATATAACATAGAGCAGATTCGACAACAAGTTAAGAAAAACTTGATAGAGTCGAGTCGTGTTCGAACCACGAAATTTGATAAACGGAACAGATTAATAAAATATCATATTGGTGATTTAGTAAAGATTCGTATATCAACAAGATCTGACGCGGAAAACAAAGTTATGAGCAAGTTTGACTTGGTTTATGAAAGCCCTTATATAGTTGCGGCTGTACCATTTGACAATGTATATACCTTGGCAGATCCTCAAACAAATAAAATAAGAGGAAATTTTAATGCAATACATTTATTGAGATACTTTAAATAACAATATGTTACAATTACGTCTTGTGTACGCCTTTAAAATATGGGACTTAACGTTTATTGTTATAAAGTAATGCAAGTTGCAAGGCATTCACTTAAGAATGTAATGGAGAAATGTTACATAATATAATTGTAAATATTGTACATATTATTTTTTGGTATTGTTTTATTATTTTGAAATAAATACGAGTAAATAGGGTTCGGGCTAGGGCGGAATGGCTCAATCACATTATGTCCTTACAAATAATATTCTTCCAGACGAGCAGTTCGGCTTTCGCCCCGAACACTCGTGCACTCATCAAGTGCACCGCTTAACGGAGCACATCTTAGAGAATTTAAACGACCGCCCTAAGCCTGTAGGCACAGGGGCCTTATTTTTCGATGTCGCAAAGGCATTTGACAAAGTCTGGCACGACGGCTTGTATTACAAGTTGTATCACACTAATGTGCCAGACAGACTCGTGAAAATCATACGAGCCTTCTTGTCTAACCGCCTATTTCGCTTTCGGGTAGAGGGAACGCGCTCCTCAAGCCGCCCTCTCCGAGCGGGGGTCCCTCAGGGCTCCTGCCTCTCCCCACTCCTTTTCTCGCTATACACTAGCGATATTCCTAAAGACCCGAAAGTCAATCTTGCGCTTTTCGCAGATGACACGGCTTTGTACTATTCCGACAAGCACAAGGGCCGCATAACGATTCAACTCCAAGCCGCAGCCGATCGCCTAGGCGAATGGTTCCGGAAATGGAGAATAGAGGTAAACCCCGAGAAAAGTGTAGCGATATACTTCTCGAGGGGCACACCAAAGCCCGCTAGACGATGTCACCCAATCGGCAACAATCAGCTAGGCACGATCACCCTGTTCGGACGCCCTATTCCCTGGGAAAAGAGCGTCAAATACCTCGGGGTCACTTTAGACGCAGCGATGTCGTTCGCTGCACACATTAAAAACATACGCAATAGAGCGGCTTTTATCTCAAGCCGTCTATACCCATTAACTTGCTCCTCAAGCAAAATGTGCTTAAGACACAAACTTCGCCTCTATAAGACTTGCATAAGGCCCGTAATGGACTATGCTTGCGTCGCTTTCGCTCACGCGACGGGCAATCAATTAAAGAAGTTACAGAGCGTTCAAAATCGATTCTTGCGAACTGCCACCGGAGCCGGTTGGTATCAACGCAATGTAGATCTTCACAGCGACTGTGAAATGCCTTTAATCTCTGAACACTTCAGAGAATTATCACGGCGGTTTTTCGAAAAAGCCGCGGTTCATTCAAACCCGCTGGTGGTTAAAGCAGCAAATTACCGACCAAACAGAAACGCGACCGAACGCAAACGTCGCCCGCGGAGCGTGCTAGACGACACGGACGTCTCAGCTCTTCCTGACCACGATACTGTCAGTCACGATCCAAGCCACACTGTACACACAGTCAATAGCTTTAATATAACACGCACCACGACGCGCGACCGCCGTAGAGAGCGGCGCGCAATAGTCAATAATCACATCGCGTACACAAGATTCACCCGTGTTCCAGGGCGGTTCTCACCGCCCAGAGTTACCGACACACAAGTCGACAGTCCGAATGGACGCGCGCAGCCTCCTTCGGACGGTCAGTAGACGACTTAAAATGTTTAAGATTTTCGAAATCGCGAAAGCACGCAGCGAACGCGACACAGTCCGAACTTCGAGGGTTTTGTAGGAGTTTTTATTTATTTATTTATTTAGGTTTGGGTCAAACCAAACCTGGCACACGGGCCCCCGGCCCGCGAGCACAGTATCCGATGAAGCTGTAAAAGCCGAGACGGCTAACAGCAATTACATCACCGAAAATATATCAATCACATTTATTACCGAACAACATTCAACAGAGAGAAATATATATATCATTGTACAGAGTACATGAAAAATAAGTGCATTTCATAATGTTAAATGACAATGAATTTCATTTTTTAACAGTTACGAAAGTAAATAGAGTTGTTTGAAAAACAATTGTTTGACTCTACAAAAACAAAGTTAATAAAATAACATAAATACTCTCACCTAACTCTCGCATTGAATCACGTTTGTGATAAATGTGGTTGGAGGGGTGTTGGAGGCGGCTATTTCCGGGGTAGGGGAAAATATTAATATAATATTTATATAAAAGGTAGTCGTTGGAGTTATAAACTATGTATCAGTGAAAATTTCACACCAATGACTTTACTATGTGAGTCATCAATGTAAAATTTGGGGGCGGATTGTAACGATATACTATCTATAATAACGTATTTTTACGTTTTAGAAAGATTTAAGAAAATATTAAAAATTATAAAAAAAAAATGGTGAACCAAAAAAGTTGGGAAAATATATATGTATGAATATATAAATATATGAATATCATCAACCGTCTCTGATTCAGCCATAAAGTCCTCATTCGTGCTTGAAATGGATTCGAAAGAGATTATGTTTTTCGAAAAATTATACAAACGATTAACGCGTTTAAATAAGAACTCTATATTTTGTTCTAAAATAATTATCATTGTTTCTTGACTTACTTGCGTCATATTTAATGATTTTTATGAAAATAAATTATGCACAAAAATAATATACTTATAACAAAACGAATATAATTTAAAATTCAGGTGTAGTTTATTACAACACAATTACACAAGTCACGCAAGGCGACATACAATGGCGGGAATTAGACGAAATGGCGGCAATGAAAAAATATAATGAAAAATTAAATGCCAATAATTTAGGCACGCTTAAACACTGAATTTTTCCAATAAATACGTAATATATTCTGAAAGCGTAATGTATTAAAGAAGAATGTACTAAAAATTACGTAAATTACTTATGGTGTAGATATGGCGAATTTATAAACTAGAATTTTACCAACATTACGTATCATATATCGCCCAATTAAGTTATTATGAGTTAATGAAAATCAAAAATTAATATTTAGTAAAATATAAGTTATGTTTAATATTTAGTAAAATATAAGTTATGTGCGTTAATTAAGATTTTTACCAATAAATTACGTAAAATTTCTAGGAATTTCACTGTATTATCCGGTAACTCGATAGGACCTAACTTAATGATGATGCAGCGTATAAATAGCAGCATCACGTGTGCATACGTACTATTATATTTTTATCAATAGCTATAAATAATTTTTATGGCTGATCACGATATAAGAATACTCATTGATAAACTCTCTAAAAACTGTAATATATCCACAATATGCAGGTGATAAAATATGCCGACGTACCTTCATGCAATCCAAGATCACTTGCGATGGGATTTACAGCAGATATCGTCTCCAGGCATTCTGCTGCTGACAGCTTCGGTTTAATCGAAGAATATCTTTTCAAGCTATTTTCAATTTTCGATAATCTTGTAGCATGCGGAATTATTCACCGCAATTAATAATGGGATGCCGTTATTTCTAAATTTTATGAGAATTTATCGAGTTTTCAATTAATTCGTATATTTATTAGCAAAACGGTTTACGGAGCAAAATCGACATTCTCTAACTCGATCTCCATATGATGGTTTTTTTACTTTTTTTTTTTTTTTAAGAAAAGCGCGGGAAACTTTTCCTACATAATATGTGAAGAACGCGCCCAAATCATTCAGCCAATAACGTACTAGATGATCACACTTCTAGCGCCATCTTAACGATGTTTAATTAAACTCGGAAAGATTCGGGATTATGGCCTCTGCAATAAACTACAGTAATAGAGTGTTTATCATTTTTAAAAATATGTAATGCGAGAAATACAGATTAAACCTAAATCCTCAAATTATTAAATATATTAGATACAATCAAGCAATGATGCTTCACCAAGCATCTTATCCCTAAAATTAACATTTACGTAATTATTTGTGCAAATAAATGTTGGTTCGGTCGGTTGTAATTTTTTTTTAAACACTGGTTATTAACGGCTGTGTGTCAAATAAAACTTGAATAAAGTTTTGTCTTCTAATTTAGAACCCCCGAATTCTTAGTCAAAATTATGTTGTAAATTATGACGCTGCTAGTACTAGTCTATTGGCGCTCCTTAGGAATAAGATGAAGTATCCGATGAAGCTGTAAAAGCCGAGAAGGCTAACAGCAATTACATCACCGAAAATATATAGGGTTAAGATCGACTCGTGTGTCAGGACCGAAAAGTACAGTTCAATTATAACGTTCATAAATAATACAGTATAATTTGGAGGAATTTAAAGGGCAATAATTAAAACATATTTTTTAAATACCTTTCTCCCACTTGGCGTAGTGGTCAGAGTACTTGACTTCTTTACCGCGGGTCCTGGGTTCGAATTCCAGTTGGATCCAACATTTATCCAAAAACCTAAATTGTTGGTTTTCGGGTCTAGTTGTGGTGTTGTTCGTTATTCAAGTTATTAAACATCCACCTTTAATTTTTACATTGTTTTTCAAAAAATTGTAAACTTTTAATATCTAAACTAATATTATTGTTGAGTGTAATGTAAAATTGATCTAAACACTAGGTGTTTCAGCTTAATAATACCATAGAGTATTATTACTTATAATTAGTTGTTCTCTTCTTTGTGGTCAATATATAAAGAAAGATGGCGAAATGTTAAAAAGTTAAGAGCACGAGAGGCGTCATAAAAGGTTTTAGAAGTGTGCACCGTGTTAGACATTAAAAGACAATAGATTAACATCACTGCGTTTTATTTGAACTCTGCGCAATCATACCTCAACAGGTTATGGGCCCAGGCAGAGTTCTGAAGAAAAGATGGAACAACAAATTAGCATGTTGTTTAAACTTAATGGCGGCGATGATTGGCCAACGTGGAAATTTCAAACTGAAATTTTGTTAAAAGGTAGAGGTCTATACGGGCACTTATTGAAAAGAGACGATACATCGGTCGATGAGAAGAAAGAAGAGGCATTCTGGAAAAACGATGCGAAGGCTCAAGAAATTATTGTCTCTCGAATGGGAAAAGGCCCTCTTACCCATATTTTAAATTATGGCAGTGCAGCAGAGATGTGGGCTCGATTGAAATCGGTATTTGAAAAGGAATCAAACGTTACTGTACATCTTTTGCAACAAAAATTTTTTAATCTCCAATTTGAAGAAAATGTTTCGATATTTATGTCACATTTAGAAGAAGTAAGAACCAAATTAGCACAGCTGGGTGAAACTATCCCAGAAAAAATGATAATAACTAAAGTTATTATGGCTTTGCCAACAAAGTAGCAGCATTTTCAATCTGCATGGGAGTCAGTGCCGCAGGAGCAACAGACTCTGGAGTTATTAACATCTCGTTTGTTAATAGAAGAAGAGAGATATAATGCGGAGTCCACCCATACAGAGGCAGCATTGCATACAAGTGGAAGCAAGAAAAGTGTGAGCCATAAAGAAGCAAGAAGATATAATGGTGTATGTTATATTTGTAAGAAGCCAGGTCATTATGCTAGAACTTGCAACAGAAAAAAGGAAAAAGAGTGTTTTTATTGCCATAAGGTTGGGCATAAGGCAGTGGACTGCTGGAATAGACAAAGGAAACATGAATACAGTAAAAGAAGTGCAAGATATGAACAAAAGCCTATTGTAAGAGATGAAAACAAAGGTCCAGAAAATGTATTTGTAGTGGATGATCAGATGGCAAGGTCTTCATTATGGTGTCTAGACAGTGGGGCAAGTCAGCATATGTGTTGGAACAAAAAATTGTTCACAACATTTAGTGCACAGTGTACAAGTGATAGTGTAGTAGTTGGTGATGGAAACATGTTAAGTATAGAGGGTATTGGGACTATAGAGTTATATGCTAAAGTAGGAAAAGAGTATATTAAAACAATAATGTCAAAAGTTCTGTATGTGCCTAAATTGAAATATAATTTATTTTCTGTTGGATGTACTTTGGATAAAGGTTATTCATTAAGATCTAATAAAGATCAGTGTGAAATTATAAATAAATATGAACAAACTTGTGCAGTAGCGGTAAGAAAAAATAAATTATATGTTATGCAATTTGTTAACTGTCAGGATGAATTCAGTATGTCATTGCTTTATGAAAATGTCAAATGTTTTAATGTTACAAAATTAGAGAGCTTACAAACATGGCATGAAAGATTAGCACACCAAAATATAAAACAAGTTAAAAGTGTATTGGAAAAGTTTAATATTAAATACAACAGTGGTGTAGAAGTAATGTGTGAAAAATGTTTACAAGGAAAACAGTTGCGAAAGTCTTTACCTCGAAGTTATAACTGTGCAGAGGAATGCTTAGAGTTAGTGCATGCTGATGTTGCAGGACCTATGGAGGAGCCGTCTTTGGGAGGTGCAAGGTACTTTCTTATTTTAAAAGATGACTTCTCAAGTTACCGGTATGTATATTTTCTCAAACAGAAAAGTGAGGCTAAAAGTTGCATTGAGAGGTTTATAAGTGAAGCTGAAAGAGAGACAGGATGCAAGGTAAAAGTAATAAGATCAGATAACGGCTTAGAGTTTTGTAATAGCGAGATGAATAAAATATTAACAAAGCAAGGAATCAAACATCAGAGATCTGTTAATTATACTCCAGAACAAAATGGACGGGCTGAAAGGGAAATAAGGACTTTGGTAGAGGCTGCGAGAAGTATGATACAAGGTATGAGTAAGAAATATTGGGCAGAGGCTATTAACACTGCAGCTTACACCTTAAATAGGTCAGGACCTAGTCCTGTAGTAGGCAACACACCATATGAGCTATATTTCAAGTCACATGCAGCAGATGTGACATATTTTAAAGAGTTTGGATGTAGAGTATCGGTACATGTACCAAAGCAGAAGAGACTTAAGTGGGATCCGAAGAGCCATGAAGGAGTGTTTGTTGGGTATGGAGATAATGTAAAAGGGTTTAGGGTATATTTTCCTAACGATGACAGGTTGGAGACTGTTCGTGATGTAGTATTCTTGCCTAGAAGAAATGAAAGTAGTGGTGTGGAAAAGGTAAGTGAAGGAAATGAACTGAAATTTGAGTTGTGCAAAGAAGATAATTTATGTAAGGACTATGTAGAGGTGCGAAGTGAATGTTTAAATGAGAGTAGTGTAGATGTTCAAAATGAAGGTTCAAATAATGCTTGTGGAGTGATACAAAGTGTGCAAACAGAAGAAAGTTATTTGTCTGCTAATGAGCAAAATGAAGAAGAAAGAGTGACAAAAAGATATAATTTAAGAGATAGAAAACAGCTAAGAAGACTGTGTTACTTAGAAGATTACCACACTGCAATGTTCTCAGCATTGGATGGTGAACCAGTCACCTACTATGAAGCTGTATCGGGTATAGATGGAGAAAAATGGAAGGAAGCCATTGAAAAAGAGATAAAAGCTTTAGAGGAAAACAACACATGGAATAAAGTTAAGAAACCATACGGTGTGGAAGTTATAGACTGTAAATGGGTTTTTAAGAAAAAGATGGATGAAAGAAATATGGTTATTTATAAAGCCAGATTAGTGGCACGTGGTTTTAAGCAGACAGGTATTGATATAACTGAAGTTTACAGTCCAGTGGCAAAACTATCCTCAGTAAGGCTATTCTTGTGCGTTTGTAACCTAATGAGAATAAATGTTTTTCAACTTGACATATGTAGTGCATTCTTAAATGGGGACATAGACGGTGATGTGTATTTGATGCCTCCTAAAGGTGTTCATATGAGTTTAGATGAAAAGAGTTATGTATTAAAATTAAATAGGTCATTGTATGGCTTGAAAACATCTCCAAAAAGCTGGAACAATAAGTTTAATGATGTAATGTTGTCTATGGGATTTGTAAAATCTGAACATGAGTATTGTTTTTATGTAAAGGCAAATAATAAATACACCATATACATTTTAATATATGTAGATGATATGTTGCTTGCAGGTACACAAATGTCAGAAGTTAATAATGTAAAGAGAATGTTAAGTAAAAGTTTTAAAATTAAGGATCTGGGGCCTGTGTGCAATTTTTTAGGAATGCATATATATCAGGATGTAGCAAATAACACTATAACCATTGATCAGACTAATTATTTAATGAGAGTTTTAAATTATTTTGAAATGAGTATGTGTAAACCAATTTCATTCCCCATGGATCAAAAATTTGACCATAGTAACTTGAAGCGATGCAAATCTGAAAGTCCAGAAGTTGAAACAAAATGTAGAAAGTTAATAGGTGCTTTAATGTATGCCATGCTATGTTCTAGACCAGATCTCAGCATCTGTATAAGTATATTAAGTAGGTATCAGTCTTGTGCTAGTGAGGAGTTATACATAGCACTAAAAAGGGTTCTGAGATACATTAAAGGTACAATAAATTTAAAATTAGTGTTTAAGAGAGAAGATGAACATGTAATTAAAGGCTTTGTAGATTCAGACTGGGCAGGGGATAAAAATGACCGCAAGTCAACTACTGGTTATGTGTTTTAGAGTCTATGGATTTACTATTTCTTGGTGATCTAAAAAGCAGTCAGGAGTTGCATTATCCTCAACCGAGGCAGAATATGTTGCTATTAGTTTGGCTGTGGCTGAAGCATGTTGGCTACAGTATATGTTATGAGATTTTACAGTATGTAGGTATAATATAATAAAAACTGTAATCTATGAAGACAATCAAAGTTGTCTCAAAATATGTAAGAGTCCATATTATCATTCAATATTGAAGCATGTTGACATAAGAGTGCATTTTGTAAGAGAAAAGATAAAAGAAAACAATATTATTTTAGAATATTTATGTAGTAGAGAACAGTTAGGTGATATATTTACAAAACCATTAGGAAGAACAATGTTTGAATTTTTTAGAAATGAAATAGGTTTAATAGAGCATCATATGATGGAAAATAAATAGTAGAAATATATGCAGGCAGATATGTCAGTATGTAAGATGTTTAAGTTCAGTACTAGAAAAATTTTGGAAAAATAAATTGTTATATAAAATAAAGTCTGTAGAAAGGTAAATTCATTAATAGTAGAAGTTGTGATAATTTAACATTAAGGGAGGGTGTTGAGTGTAATGTAAAATTGATCTAAACACTAGGTGTTTGAGCTTAATAATACCATAGAGTATTATTACTTATAATTAGTTGTTCTCTTCTTTGTGGTCAATATATAAAGAAAGATGGCGAAATGTTAAAAAGTTAAGAGCACGTTATGAGGCGTCATAAAAGGTTTTAGAAGTGTGCACCATGTTAGACATTAAAAGACAATAGATTAACATCACTGCGTTTTATTTGAACTCTGCGCAAACATACCTCAACAATTATAAAGAGGAAAGGTTTGATTTTTTGGATGTTTGGTTGTAACGATTTAATTCAAAAACTACTGAACCGATTTTAAAAATTCTTTCACCTATATACAACTACATTATCACCAAATAACATGAGTTGTATTTAAATTAAAAAAAAAATAGAGATTCCTACGAAAATTACTATGATGTAACTCAAGGTATCAAAAATTTACTGATTAAAGTCATTATTTGGCGTGCGCTGCAAAAACTATTAATGATAAAGACAATAATGTACTACATTTTCATAGTACTGATCATTACTCACAAAAAAGTCCGCGAGGCTATATGTCTAACTATTATAGTTAAGTCACAATAACCACTTTTTGCTCAAATTAGTCAATCAAAACACGGGTAGAATCGAAAGATGATGACATTCGTATCATAATATTAATGCTAAAAGAAAGAAAAATGCCGCGGTCTCGAACGCCGCGCTGCCCGGTTTCTTGCGACTTGGGCATCATCGAGGTGCGCGGCTCCCTTTGCGCAGCGGTCGAGAGCGGTTGTTTTATTTTTCTAACACGAAATCAAATATTGTTTACAAGGAAGTTCTGAGCCACTAAACTTTCATGGTCCGAGTTCCCTTATGTATATGGGAGAAGAGAGCCCTCTTGCGTGAAAATTAACCCCCCTGGACAAGTGCCGCCATCTATCAATAGCGGATTGAACTTTTGTTTTTAAAATTTAGTATATAAATACGTATAATTGAATTTTGCGTTTCATTTGCAAACACTCAAATTCTGCGAGTATTTTTATCACATACCAATAATTATTTCAAAAATGAAATAATAGGTAATGTTGAAAATACACAGAATTTGAGTGTTTACAAAATCACACATTATAAACTATGTTTAAAACTAGAAAAAATTCATAATTTAAAAATGATATAACAATAAAGTTTCAAATCATTTATTTTTACTTTTACATTTTTTTGTAAAGTAAACCTGTGCAGCTTTATTCAAGTGATTATCTCCAACATAAGTGATTTTTCCTGCTAGTATTCTATTTACAGATATATATATATATACCAGCTATAAACAAGTACATTTATTGTCGTATCGATAAAAAATGATTTTAAATTTTCTTTATGTATTTTACAATTAAATGCATACTCAATAAAAATTTCTGCTAACATTTTTATATTAGTTTTAATGTTGTATCTCATATTATTATATTTTAATGTGTTAACAGTTATTTTTTGAATTTCACAAAAACAATTTAATAATTGTTGTGAGGGATAGAACAACCACCGTGTTTTTAGATTATACTACTTTGATATTTAATATTGATTTTTATTTGGGTTGGCAGAGAAAAGTGTTTCTTTGCAACTTTGACAAAACTTAACAATTTTTTTTAACATTTGGTCAGGACCCATCCACAGAAATATTCTTTTAGTTCAGTGCCTTCATTTTCTTCTGCAGAATTACTACAGAAGAGACTCTAATTCATTAAAAATTATTATTGTTCATTTTTGATAAAATAGTCTAGATTTTGCAGACATGCATTGACATCTTCTTCACAGTTGGAGTTGTAGGCATGTGGTGAATTATAATTATTAAGCAACAGAGCTTTGTAGGCACCTTCAAAGGAAACAGAATTTGGAGATACATTACGCACAACTAAACTGCGAATATTACCAAAAAAAATGCTATTGGGTACTGATTTAAATTTCTTGTCATAATGCTGTCTAATAAAAAAAAATTAAATAAAATTTTACAAATACCCTCAATTGTTTTTATGAAATTTTCAATAGATGGCACTGATTTTTCAATGATTCTTATTTTGTTACTATCATTTACGTTAGATACAAAAGTAATGTTATTCAAAAAAAGCTTTGCATCATACCAAAACTTATGGTGGGGTGAATTTTTTCTTACTGCACTATTATAATGTTTGCCATTAGGTACATGAAATGTGCTTGAATTCAGGCTGTCAAATAAATTGTCAATCATTAATAAGAATGGAACAATATTCCGGCACTCTTCGGGTGGACCACACCTTGCTTTAATATCTTCTGCTGCTACTGCAACACTGTGGCTAAAAATTTGGGCCGCAGTTTTCACCCGCATTTATTTTTTCCGGAATTACATGTTCTTCATTGATTTTCTGCAGATATCTTAATTCTCCTTAGCTCTTGTCTGCTGCATAAAGCATTTGAAAATACTGCCATTTCAAACATTTTACTTTATCACCATCATTGATGTGTACTGTTTTCCTTATTTCAAAAAATCATTCTGGTGTCTTTTACCAAACTATTGATAGTGCTTACATTTATTGCACTTTGGTGACAAGCAGTGCAAATTATATATATATATCTTTGCTTTGCCAGCATTTGTTCACAGAATATGAACCGTGTATGTAATCTCATCTAAATAAATAACACACAATTTATTATGCTCTTCAGCTTCACGGTTTTCCTTTATACACTTAAAAAACTTGTATTTTTGTAGTTTTATGTCATCTCTTTCCATTAAAATGGTCACTTTTTGATTGGCATTTAACATATTCAAAACCAATCTACTTAAGAATAAGTCTATAAAAAATAATAACATTTATCATGTAACTCAAACGATAGCTTAGTCATTCATCATCACCATCAGTCTATATACGTCCTACTGCAGGGCACAGGCCTCTTCTTTACGAGTGAGACGAATTATTACTTAATATTTTTCTTACCTCAGAGATTCTCTCCCTCCTAAGAAATCCGTATCTTGTTGAATAATTTGTAATAGTTTCTTTATGCGGGAATTTCTTTTCGAACTGTATAGAATTCCTTTATTTTATTCCTAATCAATTATAAATCGAAACTATCCAAGTAGATTTTTTTTTCCCCCCTCTCCTCTTTTTACCAGGCGTAGAAAATACACCATCATTCGATGTGCCCTCAGCTACGATTCGCCGTATAGTAGTACTGGAACCCCCTATAAAGAAGTCACAATTAAGAATAAAATATAAAATAAACTAAAAGTATCAAAATAACTCAGTCCAGTTTACCGGTCAACTCTACCACGCGCCTTAAAATCAAAGATCGAGTTTGATTTACACCTTCTACCTTTATTTTACTATAAACATTGAAAACAATATTTCTCGCTTGAGATCGAAGTGGCTTTTTCGACATTTTCACAAAAACAACGAAGAAGATTTAACACAAAATCTCTCAGCAACGGTTCTTCTTCTTCTTTTAGTTTTGGCCTCTCTTATTAGAATTCTGCCAGTGTCAAGTCAGTCATGGGAGTGACAACAAATAACTTAAAAGAGAAAAAAATTTCACGAAATGCCGGTTTTGTGAGAAAATCGATCTTCCGAATCTACAACAAAACAACGAAAAATTTTTTAACGACCCAACACCAGAATATGTTAATAATTATGCTACAATTTAATATTATTAGTATGAATAAAATTACATAAAATTTTTACAAATGGGGTAAACACAAGGGTCAACAAATAAGGTAAATTAACAGGACGAGGAATGTTATGAGGGAGAACATCATATAAGGAGTATCTAAGTTTAGGGCAGCTGAAGAATAAATGATTAGCAGAGCCTTCGTCGAGTCCACACTCGCAAATAGAATTATTCCTAATCCTTAGTTTAGCCAGATGGACTGGTGTACAAGAGTGTCCAAAGCGGAGGCGGCAAACAATTGATGGGGAAAGTTTACTGGCTTCACGGTACTGAAAGAACCAGGGTTTTGTAGGAATATCATCTTGGACCATGGCATACTGTTTACTTTTAATAAATTTTGAGTGTTGATAAAGAGATTGCCATGATGACATTAATTTAGAACAAGCCATAGGAAGTAGGTCCTGTGTGAAAAGGAGGTATTGGGAAAGGGATCCTGTCTGTATAGCCTTTTTAGCTAAAAAATCTACATATTCATTGTCTTGAATCCCGCAATGGCTCGGTATCCATGCCAACACAACTTTTAGATTTTTTTTGTGGCAGTTAAATAGAGTTTTTTTGATATTAAGAATAGTAGGATGATTTGTTTTAGAAAAAAAAGGGTTAGAGATAACGGCTTGTAAACAGCTAAGGGAGTCTGACAATATTAAAGTCCTGTCCAGACTGTGGGAATCTGCATAAGAGACAGCTTCAAGTATTGATACTGATTCACCTGTAAAAACTGATGAATTAGGAGGGGACTTATTATTTAATATAATTTTATATTTAGGGAACCAAACTGCGGATCCCACACAATCATGAGTAGATAACTTTGATGCATCTGTAAACATAACATTCCAATCTTGAAAATTTTCTGCAATGACTTTATTTAGTTTTCCATTTGCATCAACAGAGTCCTTGTCAATACCTAGGTTGAGGATTACTTCAGGTTTGTAGGTGAGAACGTCATAAGGAATAGTGAAAAGAGGGTTAATATTACTTTGGAAAACTGGCGAGCGGATATTTATAAATTTCATGTAACTTTTTACAATGCATGGTAGGTCTTTATGGGACCAGTATTGGGAATGATTAGTTGAGCCATAAAGAGAGTGAAGTATATGCAGAAGGGGATGACATATAAGATAGGCTGTTTTAAACAAAAATCTGTCTGAGAGGTATTGCCTACGAAGAAAAAGAGGTGCCTCTACACACTCAACCTGCAGGGCATTGATAGGAGTGGATTTCATGGCACCTGTTATAATACGGAGACACTTCAATTGGATTTTGTCTAAGCTGATAAGTGCATTTTTGTTGCATGGTTCAAGTAAGAAGGAGGCATAGTCCCAATAGCTTCTTACTAAGGCATTATATAAAAGTTTTTGAGTATAAGGATGAGAGCCCCACCAGGCACCAGATATGGATCGAATAACGTTGACGTTCTTTTCACATTTGTTTGCGATATACGATAAGTGAGGGATTCCAGATAATTTAGTGTCTAAAAAAATTCCGAGAAATTTGGCTTTATTAACATTGGGTATAGCAGAACCGTCGATTGATATTGACACATCGGGGGTATATCTTCGCCTTGAAAATACCATGGTGTTACTTTTTGAGGGGGATATGGATAATCCATGTTCCATTAGCCAATTATTAAGGTAGTTGATAGCTAGTGATAACCGGGTAGTAGCATCAGTTAAAGAATCAACAGTTACATATAGGGCGAGATCGTTTGCATATTGTAGTACATTACAAAAACAGGTCACAGATTTGTCCAGATCATGAGTATAAAGGTTGTATAAAAGGGGACTCAGAACAGAGCCTTGTGGTAGACCTTTCCAGGTGTATCTGGATGTCGTTAAGTTGCCATCAGCACGAACTATAACATGTCTGCCTGAAAACATATTTGAAACAAAATTGATGATCCTCTCGGGAATACTCAGCTGATGCATTTTCTGCCTGAGTAGAGGGAGGATAACATTATCATATGCTGCGCGGATATCTAAGAAAATGCCTACAAGAAATTCATTTTTAGAAAACGCTAGTCGAATCTGGGAAATAAAGATACTAAGGCTATCAATAGTGCTCAAACCCTTTCTAAATCCAAACTGACTCTTAGACAAAATACTCCTGCTTTCTATAAACCATTCCAGGCGGTTTTTAACAAGGTGCTCCATTATTTTTGCTAATGTGGGTGAAATGGCGATTGGACGATAGCTTGTTGCAGTAGAGGGATCTTTGCCAGGTTTAAGGATTGGAATTACGAGGTGTGTCTTCCAATCAACTGGGATTGACCCAGATATATAAGCCCAATTGATTATATCTAAGAAATATTTCTTTGACTTAGAGCCCGATTTAAACAAAAATGAATATGGAATACCATCCAAGCCAGGAGAAGAATCCTTTAAGTTATCTAACACTAGCTGAAGTTCTGCATAGGAAAAGGGTTCATTTAAGCTGCTGTTAATGGATGTAGACTGAGAGATGGGACTAGTTATTGGGTTTATTTCCTCTTCCAAAGGGACCCAAGGAGGGGCTAAAGTGTCACAAAAGTGTTCAATCCAATCAGAAATATTAGAGCTATTAAAGTTACTCTCACTAAAAGCTCCACGAAAACGTTTGATGTTTTTCCAAACAAGAGTGGATGGGGAACGTGGAGAAAGGCTTTCACAAAAGGAAAGCCAACCCTTTTTTTTCTTATCTGAAAGTAATTTTTTAGCTTGAGCTGATACTTTTTGGAAGTTTAAAAAATTTACTGTAGACATATTTGTGGAATATTGTTGTTCGGCTTGCTTGCGTTTCCTGATGATTGATGAGCAGTCAGCATCCCACCATGGAGGGGACGAGATATTACTGTGGGAAGGCTTTTTTAAAGGAATACATTTAGTGGCTGATTCTATTAAGAGGGAAGAGAATAAAGTGTAAGCAGTTTGTAAGTTACCACCATTCACTGGAGGAAGATTTTCTATTTTAGCATCTAATTCAGAGCCATAAGACTCCCAGTTGGCTCTGGACAGATTGAACTTAAGAAGAGGGGAGTTGCGGTTTCTAGTTGGAATACATCTATTGGCTAGAGTTAAGAATATGGGGAAGTGGTCACTTCCAAAAGTAGAAGGAACTGTATTACAACTAGTACTTGCAGCCAGGTTAGGAGAGCACAGTGTTAAATCCACAACAGATTTAGGATTTTGAGAAGGATAAGTCAAACGAGTGGGAGAACCATCATTCAAAACGCAAAGGTTGAAATCGTTAAAAACGTCTACTAGTAGATGAGCAAAGGTGTCCGTTTTATGAGAGCCCCACAATACATGGTGGCTGTTGAAGTCCCCTACGATGATGTAGGGAGGGGAAATGCTGGATAAGAGTAGATTAAGCTCTGGTATACAGCTAGGGGATGGGTCAGAAATATAGAGTGACAGAATAGTAATGTCTAAGACTTTTACAGCTACAGCATTTATATTATCAGGAATAGAAGGAAGGGATATGACCAAATTAGAAAGAGATCTGTTTGTAAGAATCATAGTGCCACCATAGCCATCACTACGATCATTCCGGCAGCAAGAGTAACCTGGGATTCTAAAACTCAAACCTGGTTTCAGCCAGGTTTCTGCTACAGCAATAACAGATGGGTTATATGTATTAATTAGGTGGGTGAGATCAGGTTTCTTGTTCCTGGTGCTCCGACAATTCCATTGAAGAAGTTTGAGGGATTGGAATTTTGTAAATTTTTCGGAAAAGATTATCAAGTTTGTTCTTCACGTTAAACGGTAAATGGATGTCGTCGAATTTGCCAACTATATCTGAAATAGAAGACAAAAGATTTTCAAGAAGGTTATCATTAGGTGATAGATTAGACTGAATAGCATGTCCATTTGGGAAACTCGAGGAAGGAGTTCTTGTGAGATTATTGTGCATTACCCTGTCATAACCTACTTGATTTGAAACTAGCTTAATAAAGTTGTTTTTGGAGACAGTCTTCCTATAAGACTGCAAAGAAGTGGTTGGGAGATTAGTTATTGACCGCTGGGACGGAGAGGAGTTTATTACGGGCGCTTGAGAAGCAGTGACATCTGAATATGGTCTCCTGTCTGCTGGAAAGCGAGCAGAAGCCTCGAGATAGGATACATTTTCTTGAGACATAACTAATTTTATGGTTTTTTGTCTAGAGTGCTCTGGACAATTTTTATCAATAGCTATGTGTTTTGCTGAGCAAAACAAGCATGTCGGTGAGTCTGTGGTGCAACTATCTCCAGTGTGCTCTTGAGAGCATTTGAAACACTGAGGCCTTGATCTACATTGTGCTTTTACATGCCCAAAACGGCAGCACTTCAAGCACTGTATTGTAGGGAGAAGATATGTTTCTACAGGAATTGAGGTGTAAAAGCAATATACATGAGAAGGAAGCACTTGGCCTGAAAAAGTAAGAACAATAGTTTGGGTAGCTATCCATTCTGTTTCGTCACCCTTCTTCACTTTTCGATGCAGTCTTCTGGCCTTTATAATTTCTCCTCTGCCAGGAGGAAGTTCGGATTCACTAACAAGTTCCTCCATAGAAATATCAGTTGGAATACCTCTAATAACGCCCATTCTGGTTACATTAAAAGTTGGAATGACAGCAGATAGTTTGTATTTATCAAGGAATGGTGAGTCAATAAAATTATTTGCATCTGAAGCGGTTTTAAATGCAATGGAAACTCTGTTACGTCCTAGATTTGATATACTCTGTTTAGCAATATTTGATACCTTATTTTGTGATAGAATATGACCAATTTTAACAGGGCGAATTGTATATCCCGACGAGGGATCAGGTTCTGAGCGCTTAAGGTGAATCACGAAAGGACCCTTATCACTATCCGCATACTTTTTTTTTTCCATAAAATCAGGGTGGGTGTAAATATTTTGGTATGACGCCGATGGCGAATCTTCATGACCTACTTTTTTCTTCTGTACACCAGTTGAATCAACTAAGAGTTTTCGT
This sequence comes from Luehdorfia chinensis, assembly GCA_019845155.1. Classification (NCBI taxonomy): domain Eukaryota; kingdom Metazoa; phylum Arthropoda; class Insecta; order Lepidoptera; family Papilionidae; genus Luehdorfia; species Luehdorfia chinensis. Next base: position 1,145,326 of record JAHVAK010000093.1, on the reverse strand, counting down.
TTGACAGTGCCAGAATCACCGGGTTTGTCCGGTGGTTCTGTGCAATGACATTGCCTGAAAATCTCATTTTTTTATCTTTTTTTTATCCCATGAGACACTGATATACTTAAATACACCTCTCTATCGTATCTTTTGACCCCTTTTTCCAGATAAATAGAAACCGCTTACGTTTTCCTTATTAACAAATAAATGTCGTATTTTAATATATTTTAAACATCAGTATTTGGTAAATAACAACGCGACTCGCAATTATACGATGCTTTAATAATAAAATATGTAAGAAAATCAGTGAAGTTGAAATTTGTGTCTATTCACCCCATTTGACGGTAGTATTTTTTTATTGCATAAAGTGTCGAGACGAGCAAAACGTTCACCTGATGGTAAGTGCAACGTTTGCCCATAACAGATGCTGTGTTACTCAGAATATTTCTTTGCAGCACCACATCGCGCTCGTCACTCTGAGACATAAGTTCTTAAGTCCCATATGCCCAGTGATTACGCTAGCTCACAGTGCCCTTCAGACCGAAACACAGTAATGTTTGCACACTACTGCTTCACGGCAGAATAACTGGCCCTGGGGTGGTACCTACCTAGACGGATTCCTTTATAGGCATTTTCGTACATTGACAATACTAGGTAAAAGTACATGTATATGATATGGTTGATATCTTAAGATTGTTGAGACTGATCCAGAAATCGTTACGCAAACGTTAACACATAAAAGAACACATCGCACGCTTAATAAAAAACCGACTTAACTCAAAATTCAGGGGTTTTGCGTGTTAACTATCAAATGGCTTATTCTTAATAAATCTACCTGGCCTCTTTTTTACAATACTGAGAATCGCGTGCAGAAAAGAGATAGCATGAGTTAGCGCCTTTTACTTTCATAAATGTCTTGTAAATTATTTCGTCCTAAAACGACAAGATTCAGTTATGAGACTACTGTGTTAAATGCGTGACCTAGCCGAGAAGGCTAACAGCAATTGCATCACCAAAAATGTATGAGTCGCTTCGTTGCAATCAGAGATATATCTTTCTTGGATTCAGTAACATGAAAGTTTATTTATGTACCTTTTAATATAACAATATCAATATTAATAGAAACGTATTTTGTGTTAGTTCACTTTAATACAAAAATAAACTTAGCACGTAGAGGTATAACTGTATTTAAATCAATATTCTTTCAAAATGAATAAAGTTTTTGTGTTACTATTTAGACATTATTCATTTTAAGACTATGAAAAACATAAAACACTTGTACTGTTTCTCGATAACGCATTTTATTAAATACATTTACATTATCCACTTAATTTTTATAAGACTTATTTCCCTGTATTATGAAACAGTTACCCACTTTTGTTTAACTCATTTTTATTTTATTATTTTAATATTATTCATAGTATTTAAAATTAAATCAAGCCGTTTATTATTTAAGGATGAGTGAAAGTATAAAAGAGGCAATGCGGCTTGCTGGTACTAAAGCAGAAAACTAAAAGTATCACAGAGACACGGAGATGATTCTAAAGTTTATCATTAAAATATGAACATTTAATTAATTTTCATGGTATTAATATAAAAAATATAAAGTCATTTACTAGAAGGAGTCGGTTGGGCAGCCGACTAAGAATATTCTTAATATCCCCTTGAATAACAATAACACACTTATAGAAGGTACTCAAAACTTTGATAGTATATCTGTTTTGTCAATTAGTAATAAAAGTTTAAATACTGAAATTGAAAATTCATCAACAGAACAGTTACTATTGGGGGATAACGTAAATATATGTAATGAATGAGTATATACCGTGAGCTTTACACTACCTTGTTATTATATTAATTCTAATATTGACGATTCTTGACGTTTTTATACAATTACCCAAGTCTTACGACCAGCCGTCGTATTACCAGGAAGTTACGCATACTCACGGATTCATTCTGAAAAAAGTGATATTGTCCTTAGTGACAACGATCCTACATACAGTGTAGACAAGTGTTTTTAGGCCAAGGCCCACCTTAACATTTCTAAATTTTTTATGCCTCTGTAATGCTGCCCGTAAATGACGTATTCTATGCTTTTAGTGACATCTATCGCAAAACAAATGTTATATTTTGAAATGCATTAACCATCTATTACCTGAAGTCAGAAAAAGTACTACAATGCTGCATAATTTATAAACAACATTTATACTTCAACTCAGTAGTATAACCGAAATACTTCGTGATTTTGCAGCATTATATACAGCAAGTTTTCCACAATTTTGTACTAAGATCAACCTGTCAACCTCATTTTAACGTTTACATGTCGACTTTAAAGTAATTTCTTGATTTATATTTTATACCCTAGACTACTAGACCTAGAGTGTAGTAGAGTATATTTGTTGTAACTCTTAACTTATTTAATTATCAGTATTAGTCAGCGTTGCCAATTTAGCATTTTATATTCTAATATTGGCAGATTTTCTTTCAGTAGCACATTAATTTGTCGTTTAGCATATAGCATTTTTTTAGCATATTAGTATATAAAATCTAAAAATCATGTCATCCCGTGGGTGTCGTAAAAGTCGACAGAGGGAAAGTGAAGACCAGGAGATGGGCAGCAGCATCTTCCTGGAACATCTAAATAAATAAACTGCGGTTGCCAACCCGCCTGCCAAGCGTGGCAACTATGGCAAAATCCCTCCAATATGAGAGCTACAAACTTTAGTGGCTTTCTATGGGGGAGGCCTATGTTCAGCAGTGGACTTGTGATAGGCTGAAACGACGACGACGATATAAAACGATAATAAATGAAACCAAATAAGCATAAAAAGAACAACTACTTTAATATAATAAAATATAATTTTTTTTAGCATATTAGTATATAAAACGATAATAAATGAAACAAAATAACATAAAAAGAACAACTACTTTAATATAATAAAATAGAAACATACAACGAACAACCACTTTTGTTCGAGGATTTCTAGAGGATTCCCCGATAAATCAATTTCGTTTTGTCATTTTGAAACCATAGACAAACAACATTGCTTCTCTCCCTCTTCTCTATAGTAATGAGGGAGAAAGAAAAACTTCATTCAATCATTCATTACTTATTCAAGCAAATTATAGTGGAAGCAGTGCGATCTTACGAATGTTTTTGTCTTTGTGAAGTTAATGTTTATACCCAATATGCCTCTTAAGTGTAGTCAAAAGAAGCCACTCTTCAAATCGCCGACTCTATTATAAAAATATATCATACGATCAATGGTCGCTCCGATCTGTTGAGAATCCCACAGATGTGCTACACCCGATTGATATCAATTGAACCAGCGGTCAGCCGTTTTTTAGAACAATGGTTAGAATTAAAGCTCCGATTTGAAGTTGCCAGACGAGATGAACACTGCTACATGACAGAAATTCTACCCAAAATATGATCTTGAATGGTAGATGTGGCTGATGGGATCACTTTCAAACCAAAAATACATTTATGGACTGATTATAAAACTATTTATTTTAACTTAAACATTTTTGAATTTACTTTTGATGAAACCTAATCATTATAAATTTTATATAAAATACAAAAGTTATGTCAGATAACTTGACATGTTACTTCTTCAAGTGATTATCACGGAATTAATAAAATATGACAAATTTAACCTGAACAAAATAAAATTGACATTCCAAATTTAAAGTAATTCAAACATCATTCCAAATTTAAAGTAATTCAAACATAATACATAAACCAAAGAGATCAGAGTTGACATCAAAAGAGTATGTATAATCTGAGATTACCAATCAACAAATGATCCTGTGAATCACTTGTACTTATTGTATTTAAAACCTATCTTACAGGAAGTTCGGTCTCAGTCTTTCTCATCTACAGCTAATGCTGATGAAGATCAAGATACCGACTGTTTATTTCTAAACTTAGAGTACTCCTACGTACAGCCAATCTGTATACTTAATTATAGTTTTGATTATAATTTGTATTAATTTGGCATTTTATTTTAGCGCTATATTGAAGTAGCATATTTTTGGCATTTTTTTAGCAGGACTATAACACATTTCATAATTGGCAAACATAGTTGGCAACACTGGTATTGGTAGCCATTTGACATTTGACAAACAAATAGTTTACTTAAATACTCTTTGAAATAGTTTATTTCCTTTTATATTTGTAGGTTAGTTGCTATTAATTACAAAATATTGAGAAAAAAATAACATTGAACAAGTTGTCTTCATATAATATAAGGATATTGAATTTATCTCCGTTTGTGATTCTAATATTTTATAAAAAATATGACGTTGTGTGTTAATGTAATGAATGCTACTTGTCTTTTATTACATCGAGTATCTCTGTGATTAAAAGTGTTCACAAGTGTGGTTGAATCTTGAAATATGGTTGAATGTATTTTTAAAAATACTTTATTTGAAATAATTGTTTGGAAAATATTTATACATGGTCCTATTGTTTTTGAGCAGAACACACATACAATAAAGCCTCTCAAGCTTGTTTATTCAAAATTTCAGTCACTTAGCACACAGTGTGTGACTTGGTGATCAGTAAAATCAGACCGTATTCATTTTTAAAGATGTTAATTGGTTCAATGGTAATTTTCATCAGACATGAGATTGTCAATTCAAGTAACATTTTTGGTCTCATTTTTCTGGTAACATGACCTACTAAATTATATTCAATTACTTGCTTGGAAGTACATAATTCAGAGTAAGTGAAGGTAGATTATGTTATAATCTACATCTTACAAGATTTTGACAAGAAAATTAATGAAACAAATTATACATTGTGTTTTAATTATTGGTCTTTGGTTAACTTTAATTTTGATTGTCTATTTTGTTGATTTATCAATTTAATGTAATCTTCTGTTCTTTGTGAGTTTTCTTTGATCTTGAATTGATGATCTCTAAAAACTGATTAAAAATTGAGGAAAAATTTATAGTGGCTACAATGTCAGAACACATAACACACTTATGAGCACACAGTTCTAATATGCATTTTTACATGTTTAACTAACTTTCATTATTTGATTCTGAATTTGAAAGCATCAGATTCTTGACTGATCAGAAATTGTCATGTTTCTTGTACATTTAAAAAAAAGTGGTTTACTTTAAAAAGTGTTTATGAGTTTTTACATTTAAAAATGTGGTTTACTTTAAAAAGTGTTTTATGCATTTTTACATATGATTTCGCAGCTAAAATATTTACCACCTCTTGAACATCAAAAGGATGTGGAAACATTGTTTGAAACAATTTGGGTTATTCAAGTGAAATTAAAAAAATTGGCAGTGGCAATTCTTATTTCGCTGCCTCAATTCTTGTATCATATTATTTTTGGATGCAAATTTTAATTACATTTGCGCTTTGGGTTCAGCAGGTAGTGAAATAAACAACCTATGGCTACTTTCCAATTTTTAGTATTCAATACAAGCATGTATACAATCATTGTTGTCACACATAAGCTGTGTGACAACATATTCTGTTCTATGCCTACATCGGCAATTTTAAAGGTTTATACCTACCCACAAAGTAGTCTCTTCTGCCTTGTGGCCTACTGTTTATAGGCAAAATTATACTTTTATGACACAAGCATTCATTTTTTCTTTAAAGCTTTTATCAGATTGCAATGACCACATTGTATTTGCCAGTTTTGTAAAAAGATATTACTGTGAAAGTTTCCAATTCTTAATTCCTTAGTCATCATCAAATTATGTTCACACAATCATTCTTTAGTTATAAAAGCATTTAACAGGTTACAATGACTGCCATGTATTGGTAACTTTAGTTAAGAAATTAACTATAAAATAAGTTGAGCAAATAATTGGAATAATTGCAATAATTTGAATATAATATTTATTATTATTACGAAGGTATGGCAGAATTTTGAGCAGTCTTTATATCGGGTAGAGATCGTCGCCACAAACTCCGATTGCAGAAACCACATAAGTAGAAACTTTTGAGACAATATTTTCTTTGAGAAAACATCTCCACTTTGAAAGCTATAGCTCTCTGTAACCACAGTGGAATACCAAAGTGCAGGAATACCCAAGAAAGGGCAATAAAATTCTGATGCTTTCTCACTTTAACAAGATCTCTATATTAAAAATGCCTAATCCAAAAGGTTCATGGTATGCACAAAAAGTCGGTATTTTAGGTCAGTTGTCAGGCTGTTTATCAGTGGAATATGCATGTGAATATTCCTCATCATTTACTTGATAGTTATGGCAATGAGTCTGATATTGACAAATAAGTTAGTGAATTTTCAGTGAAGTAAGCAATTTCCCGTTTACGTTGCAGAACGTCTATCATAGTATCATTAAGAACGTCTAATGCTGTCTTTAAATGTAACGATTTTACAAATAAACCCTAACCAAAAAAAAATTTTTTTTTTAGAAAATTGAAAACTGGTCACGGTTTTTAGGTAAGCTGGTTCTGTAGATTTCGAAAAAAACTCCTTTTTTATAAAGAGGGGTAAATGGGGGTTTTGCGGTAGGAAATTATTTGCCATTATCCAGAACAGCCCTCAACTTTTGATGCCTTTTTACTACAAATTCTATGCTCCTACTTTGCTTTTTTTTATCTTATATAAAAGTAAAGTAAAGTACAACAAGCAAAGTTATGTGAGTGAATAAAGTTATAAAATGAAACAACAATGTTAAAAATTATGTTTTAATATAAAGTGAAACTTAATTACTAAGGAAAATAATAATATTGACATGGAACAGTGTCAAAGGTTTTCAAGCAGTTCTTAGCACACACAGCTCCTTCACAGGTGGAAAATTGTATTTTTGTTCTCTGTTGTCTCTGTTTCGTACTGCAAAATCGGCTTATCGGAAATGACGATTTAAATGGCGAATAGATCTACTCCGCCAATGCTAAGTGTATATGAAGCAATTGCTTTCGGGCAAAGAATGTCTGCTCTAGAGCCTTCTTTTTGGGTCCTCTTTACCAGCATTGTATCTAGTGGCTGATGGGCTGTCGTGAGTACAGCAACTTCATTTGTATCAAGCCATTTAATGGCTGTGTTTGGCTCTGCAGTAACTGCTGCAAACTGATGTTTTTCAAATCGCAATGGTTTTGGTTGCTTTTTCTTTATTATATCAGGTAAGTACTTTCTATTGCTGTTGCTGACTGTCCCTACTGCATAAATCTATTTATCATAAAGATCTTCCATAAGATTACAACTTGTAAAGAAGTTACCGAAAGCAAATGAAGTATTTTTTGGTACACTACTGCAGAGTTTCATGACAACATTGTAGCCTAATCGTTCATTTTCAGAACTGTGGCCATTTCCAGTACAGTCTTCGAATTAGTACAAATACCCAGTTTTTGCATCACACCTTGCCCAGACTTTAAATCCTCTCTTGATTGGCTTTTTTGCTTTAGCGAACTTCGACCTCTAACTTTACCATACATTCATCAATCGATTGTACTTCACAATTAAATGCTTCTCTCTGATAAATCTTTTTCAGTTCTGTGAGGAGGGGTCTCAGTTTATATAATTTGTCATATTCAGAAGAGCCTCTCGGTGGTTCATTGGAACGGAATTTGGAAAAGGATCAGGTAAATTTAGTATATAGGTACATAAATGATTATAATTTTAAATTGTTATGAAAAATGAAACTGGCTAAAATTCTACATACTTACATCAATATTTATATTAGATAAAAGGACAGAAATTGAAGTAGGAAAAGGAATTTTAACCCTTTCAGGCCGGATTTTTTTTATTTTCGCTATTCGATCTGAAAAAAATGCCTGCAACTAGGCTATTGTAAATAGATCTAAGGAAAAATAAATAAATAAATCCTGATTACAAGCTTTTCAAGAAAAACAGCTTTTTCTTTTTGTGTACAAGTGTACATATCTGTCCAACGTGACCTGAAAATATTAGTGTTAAGGGATGTTTATCTATAATGATAAAAACATTTATTTTACAACTTTTTATTAGGAAATACGAAGCAATATGAATTAACAAATATAAATAATAGTATTCTCTTTATAAAAATTACCAAAAAATGGCTTTTTCTTTGGGTAGATTTAACAAATTGCACTTAAATCACAGTCTAAATTAAAATCAAAGGCATCAATATAGCATCCTATGTATGAAATGCTAAGAAGCAATTCTTATCCTTAGTTAGGCATAAGTGAACCTTGCATTTTATGCATTTGATTCGGGTTCTACCCTTGCATCCCATCATTTTACACCGTGTCCCAAGCCCCTCATCGTGTGCAGGAAAATGCCCAAAACCGTCTCGAGAGCTTCTGGGCGTGTTTCTCCTGGTCTCCTAGGTACAATTTGAAGAGTTGGGCTACTGCCACTTGGACGGCCTCTTTTACCCATCGAAATTTTATTATGCAACACCAGACTTTCAGCCAACCGACGACGAAAGTGAAGCAATGTCAGTTGTTTGTTTTTAGGTATGCTAGCGCCTCGTTGTCGACTTGGTATTCTCGGTATGCTTGAACTACTGCTAAATCTGATGCATGGAATATCATGCGTAAGGTCCATTTTTTTGATTTTATAAACGTCCTATAGTAACTCATGAGTTGATCTAGCAAATCTACTCCTCCCATCGCATGATTGTACTTCCTTACAACTTCGGGCCGTTCCACTTCAATAAAGTGCTTATCTTTTTTACACCACCTCTTCACTAAATCTTTTTCACCAATTCCAACAAAATTAGATGCTATGTATTCGCTGCAATAAAACGTCCGCTTACTTGTAACACTCGTTTATTACTGGCTTGACAGTTAGACGTAGCTGACCCGGCAAACGATGTTTTGCCATATAATGTACTTTATTAACTTAACATATTATATCTCTTAAAATGTATATATATACATTAAAAACGTTATCCATATTTGCTATCACTAATTATGACAATAAAAAAAAAACAATATCAATCTCTAAGTGCAATGGAGTGTACGATATTTTTGGTTAATCCGTCTTTAGCTAACACAAACAAACTGGATGGTTTAGGGGAGAGGTGGTGTACTTGATCCCTGTTTTGGTTTTCTTTTAGTAATTCGAACCATTTTCATAAATCTGACTTTCTTTTAAATCACACATGTATTTCCGTTCATTACTACTGATTTAGCACCAATACAGACCTTCTTATGTATTAAAAAAAACGACAAAAAGGGTTTTTTTAAAGTCCGACACAAGGATCAAGTAACCCTCCCTATGGGGATACTTGATCCCGGTGAGTGGGTTGTATGATCCCGGAGGATCAATCATCCCACCCGTCAAAGTTTCAGCCATAGGCCTACCTAAATATGGAAATTAAATAAACTTAGGTCTACTATTAATAAGTTGTAATTAACGATTCGAAAGATGAGTAGGTACAAAATGAAAACAACATAAAAAAATTGAAAACACACAAAAAATAAATGGGAAAATTATTCGAGAAGTGGCACGGAATAAATGTCACGTGTTTTTGAAAATTTCGTCGGCTCCGGCAAGTGTCCCAAAACCTTCCACTTTTTTCCATTGCTTTTATTGTAGCCCCGTTTTCATGTATTTTTGTAATTTTTCCTGGGTATGACAAACCATTGTAAATTGCAACTACAAATTCCCCTACTTCTTTTCTGATGGGCTCAAAAGCTCTATGACCCTCGCCATCACTGCATAACTCTTCTTCCCCCCCCTGACGATGATGGAAGTGGAGGACATTCATCAGAATCAGATGAGGTGTCATCGTCAATTTTTTTTAGTGAAAAGATTTGTCTCACTATTTTCTTGGTAGGCCTATTTTCTTTAATCTTCCTTTTCATTTCTATCTCCGCTATCTTCGCCAACTTTTTATTTGACTGTTCTTCGATGGCTGCTTTTTCCGGAGTATCGGTTAGGATGCGAGTACGTCCTCGCTTTCTCCCGCGCTACGACTGCGAGCGTGGACCTGCCTTGGGGTAGGGCATGATGTCCTGTGGTGAAAAGTGCATCGGCACTGATCCTCCAAGTAAGGATGGGGAAGCGCGTTCACTCACACTGCTGCTTTGTACGGGCTCCTCAAGTGGAGAAGGGAGAGGGCAGTCCGACGCTATCACACTTCTCTGTGTTGGTTGTTCAAGTGGAGAAGGGAGAGGACAGTCCGACGCTATCACACTTCTCTGTGTTGGTTCTTCAAGTTGAGAAGGGGGAGGGCGGTCCGTAACTAAACTGGTCATGAACTCACTCTCCGTGAAAATGTCGGCATTTATGGGCCATATTCCAGCCGCCCTGAAGCCACTAATTATATTGGTAGGCACCATAGCCCTTGGGAACGCTTCCCCTACACACTACAGTTCCGAAACGTCGTAGATTGTGATTGTTCTCCCGGGGTGTCTCAGCATAAAATTTGATGCTGCCTGAGAATAAAAGGTTTTTAAGGGGCCAAAAACAGTCCTGTCTAATGGCTGCAGCTTGTGGGATGTGTGTGGTGGAATTGTGAGAAGAACGATTCCGTTGTCTTTTGCGTAGTTGAGGGCGTCGACAGAACAATGACTCTCGTGATTGTCCATGATGATGAGGTGTTTCCTATCAGCGTTGGGTTGAACATGACGAACAAAATGCTTGAGGAATTTTATAAAACTGTCGCCCGTCATCCATCCACTAGGATGAGTAGTTGCATCGCTGCTAGGAGGGGCATGATTGAGGAACCTATCCTGCCAATTTTTTCGGGGGAATATCATTTATGGCGGGATGGGGCCCCCGGCAGCGTTGATACAGGCACAAACGGTAACCAGCTCACCTCGTTCGGCCGATGTCATTTTTCCTACTTGTTTGGAACCCTTAACTGCAATAATTTTGCTGGGTTTATGGACAGTTGTTACCCCTGTTTCGTCAATATTCCACACCCTTTCGGCAGTAAATTCGTGCTTATTAAAAACTGCAGTCAAATTATCAAAAAATTCCGCCACGGTGTGTTTATTAAACGCTGTCGCTCGCGCCAAGCTGGTAGGCTCTGGAGTTCTTAAGGATAGAGTTTGCTGTCTCTCCAAAAATCCACGATACCAATCGCGACCCGCCTGTTGCGAGTGATCCCATGAAGAGGGGTATTTCATCTTATTTGCTTTGGCGAATTGGTAAGCTACCTTACGCAATTGTACAACGGTAAGTCCATAATACATTTTAGACATATGAACAAGATACGCTCCTAGCTCATCCTCGTGACGTTTGGACAAAATTTGTCTATTGGTAAAACCAGGTTGAACATAAGAGTCTCGACGGCATAGCCTTTTAAGTGTCATTACATTAATTTTAAATTCTCTTGCGACGGTTTTGTAAGCAGCTCCATCTTTAACTGCTTGGACCGCATTTTTCAAGGCCTCCGGGTCGTAAGGTACCCTCTTCATGGCTACTTGCTTCGATACGTACTTCCGCGGCATCTAAAAGAACGGAAGTTATGAGATTTACTTCTTGACCAAAACAAAAAAATTATAGGTGGGATACTTGACTCCGGGATCAAGCATCCCCCTAGCAAAATGGATCAACTATCCCGAAGCAGTAACTTTATTTAAAATGGAAAAAAAACAGCAACAAGATGAAAACATTTGACTCGGAAATAATTGAATTTACACAGCTAAATACACACAATATTTCATAAATACAAACAAAAAATTGTAAAGTACACGTACCTGAAGTTTTTCGAATTACACACTATATACACTAAACAAAACAAGTAAGATCCGGTAAAAACATAAATTTCCAATTATTTTGGCAACGAGCTGTTGTTTCGGTTTAATGTTTAGTATTTGTACTAGCCATCATGGCGGCGTCCCAATGCAGCCAACAGAACACCTTTAAACACTTTTTGGCGCTAGTTTTAAATGGGGGATCATGTATCCTCGGGGATCAAGTATACCACCTCTCCCCTACCCACGCGAGAACATGCCACGTATAATTGTCCGTGTGAAAAACACGGTGCGGCCAAATCTAAACCACAAACAGATATCGTTTGGCCTTGCGACTTATTGATTGTAATTGCAAATGCTAATCTTATTGGAAATTGAACGCGTTTGAATTCAAATGGCACATCTGAGGGAATCATAGGGATTCGTGGTAGCAATACATTTTCGCCTCGGAACTTGCCATTCAAAATGCTGGCTTCGACAATGTTTTTCATTATTTTTTTAATTACTAATCGTGTGCCATTGCACAGCCGTGGTGGGTTCAAATTGCGAAGCAAAATAACCGGGGATCCAACTTTCAGTTGTAAATGGTGCGGTGGCATGCCTGTCAAATCTAATGAGTTCAAAAACTCTATTGGATAATTTACAGCTTCGTTAACATCGCAAACCGTATCGATAGATTTGTATGACACCAAGTCCTCTGGCAACAACTGTTGTATCTTGAAATTTAAATCGTTGACGTCCACATTTTTTGCTGCCAAAAAATGTACGTTGATGGTAGAATCATAGAGTTACCAATTTCGGCGGTGTCGGCGTTGTTCACAATAGCGTCTCGCAAGTGAATGTATTCTTCCGCACGGAGCTTCTGTTGATTATATAGTAAGTATCGTAATCGTTTGCTCTCTATCTTCACGTACATGTCGACCATGAATTGTTGGCAAAGCTCTCGACATCGTAGAATGACGTTGTCCTGACGGCGTCTAATCATCGATTCGAGCTAACTTTCTTGTTTATTTCTGCTCCTGCAATAATATATTCATTAATATTCATTCTAATTAAGTAATGATTTTAATAATTACTTAATTTTTTTTGCAGCCAGATTGCGAACGAAAAGTTCTCCCTGTTCTTTATTTAAATGTATTGTATCTATTTATCAACATATTCATAAATATTAATTCAAAATGAATAATGATGTTGTTCATAATGAATGAAGTACCTGTTACGGGATCTCGTTGTTTAATGTTTATGCCATATCCATCTTGTCCCTTCCAGAACATTAGCGGATATTGGAGAGCGTCGTATGAACGGTGTGTATCAGCGATAAACTCAAGATTATTATTTCTTCTTCGAATCACGATTTCTCGCGTAGCTGTACGGTCGCCAATCATGATTCCAGCAACGTCGTCAACAACAGGTGCATTAAATCTATGCACGTGCTCTCCTGCTGGTGTTTTATCAGGATTGATGACAATAGCATGATTGTCACTTTGTAATTTGTGCATTTGTGATTTGAATAATTTTAATAATTCATTGTGCTCATTCAATAGAGCGACCAGCTCGCCGATGATCCGTCTGGCATAAGGTGAATTGAGGTAATTGTAGCCGCAACGTGCATCCACGCGATTGGCGAGTGCCCGTTAGGAGTCCTCACCGCGCCCATAAAATAAATTTGTAAAACTGTATGTGGTTCGTTTGGCATTGGCAGTAATGAGCCCACTTTGTGATAAACTTGGCCTTTTAATTTGAATGTCGAATTGAATTGTTGACCATTTGCAGCATTATTATTAATTATTTCGGTTGCTCTAAACGATGTCATTTGGAAACAATCTAAGAATTTTCGAATCGACTTTAGAAACATGTTAGAATCTGGATCCGTACCGATAAGTAAGCCGTTCAATGGTTCAGGTGGTGTTTCCATTTCTGATAATTGCACTTTTCCTGACGCGCAACACATCCCCGCTGTCTCATTTTTGAATTTAAGCGCATTACAATGCGGACATTCTTTGTCCGTAGCACCAATCCCCGCTTTCGAATGAGCGTAATACTCAATATCGAACTCATACTCCAATGCCAGACGGAGGAATAAATCAGATTGAAATTGTCGATGTAGTTGTTGGCGTTGTATTGTTGGTCATTTGCTCTGCGCGTGTTAATTACAAACCGGCGCGCTTGTCGTTGTTCCAATCGTCTTTGTTGATTTCGCTCAGCTCGTGCCTCTTGTGATTGTGATTCACGCAATTGCGCCATGCTTACACGCACATCTGCATTTTTTTGTTGAATTTGTTCTTCTGTTCTTTGTGATCTTCAATTTCGCATGTCCGTCGTTCTATTCGTTCGACGGTCCAAATTGGCCCCTTTGCGTCTTGTTGGCTTTGTTCACTGTACAAAATAAACATAGATCAAATTCAAGTACTAAATTATTGAAATCACTGTACTGAATGTATCTGTTCTTTTATTATTTTACTTACCTTTTATTTCTGTTTTAATTTAAAAATTTTCACGCACTGATTATAATAATATTATCATATTAATAAAAACTAATAAATATACACAATGGCCGTTGTTGGCTGGAGCTCGTGACAAATGTTCAGTATTATTTATTTATATTAGATCACTAAATTCACTGAATGTGACAATTGTATTCAGCAATTAATAATAAAATGGTACGAGTAATAAATAATTATTGCACTTTAAATTGATGATAAATTTACTATTAGTTTATAATTGACATGACAGTTGCATTGAGAAAGTAAAATAATAAGTATAAACGTCACCGCTGTGATTGATGTACATACAATAAAGTGTTTATATCCTCTTTTCCATCAATAATAATGGCCGAAAACTGTGTGTGCGAGAAAGCTTATTGTGTGAGAAATACAGGAGAGCGGCTTTGTTCTCATCTTTGCTCTGTCCTGTTCGCTGGGTGAGAAATAACACCTGTCTGGGATAAGTGAGTTGAAGAGTACAGTACTAATATGTCTATTAAAAAATGAGGATTGCTGGTGGAAGTGTGAAAATTAAAAGTTCTATGTATTTTTAAAAGCCAAATCATAAAAAATTAAAAATCCAAAATTTTGTTAAAAAAAAAAAGATATTACGGGGTGGGCCACCCTTATCACTTAGAGGTATAAAAAATAGTTTACAACCTATTCTGGGACCTACCGAATATACACAAAAAGTTTCATAAAAATCGATCAAGCCGTTTAGGAGGAGTTTGGTTACTAACACAGTGACACGAGAATTATATATGTCGAAGCAGAAGACCCAGGGTTATTTTTGGGGGAGCAGTACTACTGTCCCCATTTGACAAGAGTTCAGTTGTACTGTCCTTCTCTTGATCCATTGCAAAGAAACGCCTTGATATATCACTTACAAATGATTTATTTATTACAGATTTATATTACTCACAATATTTTACAATTTATTTAAAGTAGTTAGCGTAGTAGCTTAACAAACGCTTGCCAAATACACAACCGTCACTGGCAAGCGCTAAAAACACAAGTTAACTAGGTTGTCGTTAACACCCTTTTTTATATTACTATTGTACAGGCCAAGCAGCCAAAAATCCTCCCCACCACTCAATATCAATCTTAACATAATTCACAACAGTTCACTGGTAACGCATAGAATGAAGTGTGTCTGACGATAGATTTATAAAAGTTAGCGATATAGGGCACCCCATAAATTTCGATAACCAAAAGCTGGTGTGACAAAATAATTTGACAAGGTGACGGAGGAATTAAGATTACGTTGTTCACTGGGCGCTTTCACAGCGAAACCTCAAGTGGCCGATACAAGCCCTTTAAACAAAAACTTTTAACTTTTAACAAAATGAAAGATATACAAATAAATAATACTCGTGTGATAAAATAATTTAAAAGGCGACGAAGTAGTTAAGATTACGTTGGTAAGGTGCGCTTTCTCAGCGACACCTCTTAACAAAAGTGGCCAATACAAGGCGATTATTGTAAACTGTTAAATGATTTAATTACAAAGGAATTCTTATGTGATAGAAATATTTAAATGGTGATGAAGGAATTGACCACGTCGGTTGAGAGTGCTCTCACGGCGACACGGCCATTCTGATCGGCGGTGCGCGCTCTGCACCTGCCGTTCTTCATTGTCTTGATTGTCGTTGCCTGAAGAAAATAC
Organism: Luehdorfia chinensis; assembly: GCA_019845155.1. NCBI lineage: Eukaryota > Metazoa > Arthropoda > Insecta > Lepidoptera > Papilionidae > Luehdorfia > Luehdorfia chinensis. The sequence continues at coordinate 1,129,566 of JAHVAK010000093.1, read as the reverse complement.
ATTTGTGTTTTTGTAGATATTGACCACGTTTAGTGACCTTATTAAGTTGAAAATTGTAACTTTGACTTTTATAGTTTTTATTGTAGATATTGACCACGTTTAGCGACCATATTAACTTTCAAAGTTATAGCTTTGACTCGTTAGTAGTTGAGTTAGTATTTTGTAGTTTGTACGTAAATTAGGAATAAATACACATGTACTTTTGTAATGTTTAAGTGTCATTCTCACGTGACGGTAATGCTCTGTGATAGACACAAAGGCTTTGATTTGACGGGATAGCAAGGATGGGATCAAGAACACCGCTCTGTGGTAGACACAAAGTCTTTGATTTGAGGGAGAACAAGGTAAAAGGAGTTTAGGACCATTGCTCCGTGGCAGGCACGAAGTCTCTTAATTTGACGGGAAATAGGGAACCGGGTTCTGGGCGGTCTTGTACGCCGTGGCCCAGCAGGATAACATGAGAGTATTAATTATTGCCTCCACGGCTTGTTGTGTTTGTTGTGATACATACGAGTAGTAACACTTCATGTATTAATGTGGGCCTCCACGGCCTTTAAATGTTATAAATAATTTTTGGGATAAATTTTAGGTTTCCTGGATCGAATAAGTTGAATACTTCTCACCGTTTTTAAAAGTAGTCATCAGCTGTGATTGAAAGTCAAGGACCGCTATCGAAATAGCAGTCGCTGTAATCCGTTGGTTGCAAGACTGCAAGTCGCCCATGACTGCAAGTCGCCCACGACTGCAAGTCGCCCACGACTGCAAGTCGCCCAGGACTGCAAGTCGCCATGGACTGCAAGTCGCCTGGCGGATGAGTCACCAGTCGCCTTCGTTCGGTGCAGAATCAGTGGTGCGGATATCTCCCGGCGACACGGCTACCTGTTCACCAAGCTGTGATGCTCTGCGGCTGTGCTAGCAGCTAGTCTTGAATAACTTGTTGTAGACGATCTCTTCACGATCATTATTGAATAGTCTGTAAATCTATAGAGGTACACCGAATCTATAACTAAAAAGTTTGGTTTCTAGGATTATTTTAAATTATAATGAATTCAGCTCCATGAAATCGGAATATTTTTTTTTTTTTTAATATTCAAACCTTTGATATCTTTAACTACCGCCTCGATCATCCTGCGCATCGGTCATTCTTGCAATGCCTTAAAAACACAAAACACAGTGTTGGCATTTTGTAGTGTAGGTGGAGCGACATCATTCGTTTGATGTATTGTGCAATCGAATTCGAGTCGAAGTCTTGCCTAGCGCAGTATGCCAGTTGACGGTTTAACAATTCTTTATTACGTAAGTGCAGTTTTCTTAGTAATCTACAATCTACTAGTGCATTTTGGGAGTTCACATTACCCTTTAAGCTTCTTTGTTGGTTCTGCTTACGCCAGAGTCTATAGTATGGATCTTTAAGGCGTAGGGACTGCTAAAGTTTTAAAGTACCAATAAATTAACTTATTCGCAATTTCAGTGATGTAAGGGTGCTGCGATTCCTTTTTTTTTTTTTTTGTTAGCTTGGTGCGATAAAACGTATTTTGTGCAAGCATCTATTGCAACTATCACATACTCCTGTTCTCGTTAAGTGAACTATAATAAAAGGATTTTTTTTTCTATTGAACGCCGCTATGCTTTTATAGAACCCGAAATGTTTTTGTTAACACATAACACAGTTATCGGCAATCTGGCAATGGATGGTATTCATTCTATCAAGCCAACATGTCTCCGTTTTCAAGTTATTTTTGTAAATAGGATGTTTAAGGCTTGAATTGTAGGTATTCGTCAACTCCATTGAAAAGCTTTCAGTTCGATAACTATTAAGTACCGATTAACTGTAACTGCAGCTTGCCGTGTTTGCTTCAAAAGTTCGTCTTCAAAACGAAATCCTTCTAATAGTGCCAAATTTATGCGCAGCGAGCTAACACAACCTTGTCCTATCCCTTTAAATCTCCGGTCATGATAATTACTGTACAAGTCTCTACATTGTGGCTAAAAGCCTGCGTGCTGTATGCGGTCACCCTTTCGGAGCTCTATTTCCAAATCATAGTTTTGTAAGGACCACCCACCATTTTTATACTCTCGGTGAAAGCTCTTGTGTATGTTTCGAAGCTTTTGTAAGAGAGGTATCTGCTATCTGCGTCATTCGTACTCGTGCTCAAGTAAGCCGTTACATGCTGTTGTCCATTGATCAGTTGGAAAAGCTCTATAGCTATGTTCATCATTAGTATCAGAGAGGAAATCAGTTATTGAATGTCTTTATTGCGCGCTTCTTCTTGTATACGAGTGCATTGCCACTTAGTACCAGTCTTAGCTAGTTCGTAAAGACGAATCATGACACGTGCAAAGTTTGGAATTAATCAAAGAAAGTAGCTAGCCATACTGTTAAATTGCCTAAACTGCTTAACGTTAGAAGATGCCGGGCACTTTACAAAAGCGTCTACTTTCCTAGGGTTCAGTTTTACCTTTCTCTTTTTTTACTATGTTACCAAGATATTCTTCGGACACTTTAAAAAAGAGAGGCATATGTCGATACTAACGGAAAGAAAGCTTATAAGTGTTTTTTTTTTAAGCTATTGAGATTATTTACATAAATACTAAATCATCCCTGAAATTTGTTCCCTGTAGTAAGCAATGTTTTTTTTTTTTTTTAAATAAAAATTTTTCTAGAGAAAGGAGACTGGCTCTCGTGACTTATGTTATTGTTCAATAATTCACTATTCGTGTAATTAATAATTCACTTTACGCTCGACATTCTTATTTTGTTTTTAATTGGAATTCGAATTTGACAGTAGTAATTCAAGATTTGCACAACCACGAATAATCAAGTCTAAACAAAATTAATAGTTTTCCGATTTGCGACTCATTATTAAGATCATGATCGATGTTGTCGAATAAGAGATTTTTATCCTGTAAATGCATGATTCGCAATTATAAAATAAGTTTTGCACTACGAGTGGTTACTAAGACGCTCAGACAGGCCTTTTTTTATAAATTGTTGACAATGAGAACATCGGTTGTTAGCTAAAATAAAATTGTCATTCTACGTGAATACAGACACATAATTAAAACACATGACGTGTAGTACATACGCCCCGGTAATAGTCCAGAGATCCATTCGGGAATAACACAACGTTCTGCTCTATCATCGAATATTACCTATCTGCAGTACTATTAACACGTTTAGCAATCTGATGATTTGAGGTATTAGGAGAAGTAGTTTTCAAACGTTTATAGCTAACATGAACTTATATCTGGCTTTAAGCAAAACTTACAAGGAACCGGTAACTGTTGAGTAACTGTTGATATCTCTCGGAATATAGTTCTCCTTGACCTTATTACGATAATTATTAATGGAGTGGCCAGCTTTTTTACAAAAATACGAAATGGGGTTATTTTACTGCCCAATCGAATGGACGATAAACGAGTGATCTTTTTAACGGTGGCTGCTAGCATTATAAGAAGTACTTAGATTGATTTAAACGGTAGAGACGAAAAGAAAACTACAGATAAAAGTTCTGGTACTGAAGTGGCTCTAGCATGCATAAGTTTTATTCTAAGGCGCTAATCAATTATTGTTCCGATCGTCGCTTCCACTGCATAGTAAATCGTTTCCATAGCATCCACTCCTTCACAAATACTCTAATACATCCCTTGGTGAGTCATGTGCTCACGAAACATGAAAGCACGTCTTGGAAATAACGGTGCACAGGATCAAAGTAGTTAACATTATTTATTTCTCATTCGTCCCATATTTTAGCTCTACATTTTGACAAACTAAAAATTTTCATTAAAGCTAAAATAAATTAATTTGGGCGTCATAGTCACTTAGTTATAATTTGCGACTGTAATCAAAATGTTGTCGCACCATTCACGTACACCCGTTACGTACACATGTTACTGTTGGGTTCATAAAATTCATAAGACGATAGGAACAATTCGGTTATCTTAATCTTTTCTTGAGGCTGTGTGATAAATCGCTCGCTAATAGAATGGATTTTTCTTACCATTTCCATAAAGAACTGTTTTGGTACACTTTCCGCAACCGAAGATGTAATAATCTCACGTGGTTCAAGTTGTTGTGGATGTCCGGCAGGATGGGATTGCGTGTGCGATCCCACTTCTGATGTCGAAGCAGAAGACCCAGGGTTATTTTTGGGGGAGCAGTACTACTGTCCCCATTTGACAAGAGTTCAGTTGTACTGTCCTTCTCTTGATTCATTGCAAAGAAACGCCTTGATATATCACTTACAAATGATTTATTTATTACAGATTTATATTACTCACAATATTTTACAATTTATTTAAAGTAGTTAGCGTAGTAGCTTAACAAACGCTTGCCAAATACACAACCGTCACTGGCAAGCGCTAAAAACACAAGTTAACTAGGTTGTCGTTAACACCCTTTTTTATATTACTATTGTACAGGCCAAGCAGCCAAAAATCCTCCCCACCACTCAATATCAATCTTAACATAATTCACAACAGTTCACTGGTAACGCATAGAATGAAGTGTGTCTGACGATAGATTTATAAAAGTTAGCGATATAGGGCACCCCATAAATTTCGATAACCAAAAGCTGGTGTGACAAAATAATTTGACAAGGTGACGGAGGAATTAAGATTACGTTGTTCACTGGGCGCTTTCACAGCGAAACCTCAAGTGGCCGATACAAGCCCTTTAAACAAAAACTTTTAACTTTTAACAAAATGAAAGATATACAAATAAATAATACTCGTGTGATAAAATAATTTAAAAGGCGACGAAGTAGTTAAGATTACGTTGGTAAGGTGCGCTTTCTCAGCGACACCTCTTAACAAAAGTGGCCAATACAAGGCGATTATTGTAAACTGTTAAATGATTTAATTACAAAGGAATTCTTATGTGATAGAAATATTTAAATGGTGATGAAGGAATTGACCACGTCGGTTGAGAGTGCTCTCACGGCGACATATATATATAGAAGATATATCATTCCTCCATCCTTAATTTTGGAACCTGGTAACAAGAAAGAAGAGTATATACTTATGAGCTAAATATAGATAATATACATAATATAGTTTATTAAATAAGAGTCTAGTCAATAACACTTACACACTTTATTGTCCACAAAACACAGACAGAAGGAGAACACAGAACAAAGATTTAAAGAGCTTTAAAGCAGAAGGCAGAAACAGCAAATTAGATTACTATAAAATATAAAATAAATCGTTAGCGAAAGCGTAATGCGAAAGTAGGTCGTGACCGATAGCAAGCGACATGCACCTGGCGTCGTAAGCGGTAAGCGACTGGCGGGCGCAATGTGCTCTCGCGCAACCAGCCGGCAGCTACTACGTCATCGAGGTAAAACAAATAATAATCGTCCGGTCGCGCGCTGTCTGATGCAGCCGCTACGGCCAAGGTTCGATGCCGGACATTAAACACTCGATGACTCGGCCAACTGGTATGTATGTTAGTGTATTTATGTGTGTAAGTTATCGAATATGGTGTTAGTGTATAAGGTAGCCTACACAGCCTTAGTGTCCTCTGCCGTCTTTAGGTGGTCTTGCTCTTCGGCCGGGTAGAAGGCTAGGACTGGGCCGGCTTGCTCTGGCATGTTTCTAGAGGCTGCCCCTTTGGGCATCCTCAGAGCCGCCGCGAACGTCTTTGCCTGACGGCCCGACACCACCTCCCAGTCACCGTCAGGGGCACGAGCGGCCTCCATATGCGCTAGCTTGGCGTCAGAGTAAGCCCTGTCACGCTCTGCCTTGCACAGGGCAAGCTCAGGTTGGGTATCCGCACGGCCTCCTCGGCTGATGTGAAGCTTTGAAGGTGGTTTTCCACGATGGCTCTGCACGCGTCCGGGTACTCCTTTTCGAATTCAGCGGCGTTCTTATTCTTTACATAGATGGCAGTCGCCGGCGACGATTTCGCTCCAACTATTACGGAAGTCATCCTGTATTCTTCCGCAGGTCCGGTGCGATCGCTTCCTCTCCATAGGAACCTCAGACTGTCTCTATCCTCTTCTCTAATTCTGATCTGCAGAAACATCTACTTAATGTCCGCTGCGACCGCTATCGGCTTTTTTCGAAATCGAAGCAGCACCCCGAACAGTGGCTTTAGAAGATCTGGTCCTGACACCAATACGTCGTTCAGGCATTTTCCCTCGAAGTGTGCGGCAGAGTCGAACACCATTCTCATTTTCTTTTTCGTCGGGTGCATCACGAAGAAATGCGGCAAGTAGAAGGTTCGGTCTGTTCTCTTGTCTTCTGGGGCCTTCTCATGGTAGCTCTTCTTCAATAAGTTTCTCACTTGCTCCTCATATTCTTTCTTCATGTCCCCGTTCTTGTTTAGCTTCTGTTCTATGTTGACCAGCCTCTTGTATGATTGTTGACGGTTGAAAGGTAAGGTGACGTCCTCCTTGGCCCACAGCAAACCTGTCTCGAAGCGCCCGTCTTGCAATCTTCTTGTGTTCCTTTCTAACAGCGTGAGTGCCCTTCCCTCTTCATCAGTCGACGGTAGTTTCGGCTCCACTCCCAGTGACTCGATGCTGAAGTGCTGTTTATGTCGTCCTCTCCATTATCCTCGGCGAGTCGACAATGGCTGAGCGTTGATGCTTGAGCGACGTCCATGAAGCACCCATCCTAAGCTGGTCAGCGACGCGACTGGTTGCGACGGTTTTCCCTTAATAACTTTTCTTGTCACGATGAGGTTCCAGTTATCTTGTCCGATGATAAGTTTCCGTACCTCCGGCACGTACATAATATCTTCCTTGATATTCTTCAAATGATCGCAGGCTTCAATCTCGCCCTTGTCGATCTTCTGCGGCGACAAACGTAGTCCATGCATTGTCCGTACGCCAACTATTTTCCGTTTGTCCGTGCGATGTAATCCCTTTATCTTCAAATCAGTGCGTAGTGAGTCCTTTTTCTTGATGCGTCCCCCGCCGACGGTCTCGATGGCCAGTGGTTCGGTAGCCCCCTCTGCCCCTATCTGCCTCGCTACGTCGGAGTCCAGGATGGTGATGGTAGAGCCTTCGTCCAGGAGGGCCAGTATCTGCTTCGACCCCTTCGGCCCGTACAGCATGACGGGCATGACCTTGAGGTAGGTCCCGACGACACCGCTTGCTGCGCAGATCGTCGTGTTGACGTTGGCGGTACCTTCCTCCTTGTCCTTAGGTGGACAGCTGCTCGTCGACTCCCGGCGTGATGTCACTGGTCTTGCTGGTCTCTCTGAATGCAGTAGGGTGTGATGGTCTCTCTTGCACTTCTTGCACGGAGGGCCTCTGCAGGATGCTCGCTGGTGTCTTTGCTGCAGGCACTTGAAACATAGTTCTTTCTTCTTCACCATTTGCCATTTGTCTTCGACGCTCGCCTCCATAAACTTCTTACAGTCGAAGATGCGATGTTCCTTATCGCACAGGAAACACGCGATCTTCCTAACGTCCGAAGCAATGTAGGTCGTCTCGACTTCTTCACGGGCGGTGTAGACGGGCTGACGGTGATGCGCAGACATCCTTTTTCTAAAATCTTCTCTCTTAATCTTGTCGGCTTTACGGGTGCATAGTAGACGCATAAGTCGGCTTCTGTGTTGAGGAATTTGTTGATGATCAGCAACTCCGGTTCCTCTTCACTCTGTCGTGCCTTGAAGTCATACCATCTGTATCTCTCAATCGGCGTAAATTTATCTAAAGCCACAGTTGTGAATTCCAGCCATTGACTGTACTGACGTGTGAACACGGGCGTTATCTTGATGAAACAGGACTTTTCTTCTGAGCATTCCTCGACGTTTTTCTTTTATTTCCTCTCGTAAACGACGTAGTAAGGTGCAGTAGTAATCAGAGTTTATAGTCTGACCCCTTTCAAGATAATCAATCATAATCACACCTTTCGAGCCCCAGAATACTGAAGCCATCACCTTATTTGCCGACAAAATCGACTTAGCCTTTTTAGGGGGTGGTGAACCAGGTCTTCTCCACTGTTTTGATTGTTGTTTTGTTTCCGGTGTACAGTAATGAACCCATGTTTCGTCCATAGTAACAAAACGATTCAAAAAATCATCTGCATCGGCTTCAAATAACTCCAAACAGTCGCGTGAAATAATCAATCGCGTCCTTTTTTGTTCAACTGAAAGCAGTCGCGGAACCCACCTCGCAGACACCTTGTGGAAACCCAGCTCGTTGACAATGATGTTTTGAGTTCGTTCATAAGAGATGCCTATAATCTCGGCTATCTCTCTAATTTTTAATCTGCGGTCTCCCATTATTAAATCAAGTACTTTTTTAATATTTTCGTCAGTAGTTGACGTCGAAGGCCTTCCAGAGCGGGGTTCATCTTTCACACTCTCTCTACCACGCTTAAATTCTGCTATCCATTTTTTGACGGATGAATATGACAGAGCACAATCGCCTAATGTACTGACCATGTCATCATGGATGGCTTTTGATGATAGCCTCTTCTTATGGAGGTACTTAATGACGGCACGCTGCTCGATTTGCTCCATTCGCGGAAATTATGACCGATTACTTTGTTAATAAATTTATAAAATCACAACTAATTATCGCACACGTTTCGAACTTCACACAATGAACTAGTCTGAACTGAACTAAATAATGTGGGTAGATTTGATTTTTAGAATTGAATGGATCTGTGTTAGGCCGAGTACTTTTCAATCCACCTAGTACAATAGCCTTGCAAAGCTCCGGTGAGTACAGGTAGTGCGGCTTCTTCAACGCCTTTATAATCACTACCGCATTATTCACGCGGCTAGCGAAAATACACACTTCTTTCGGTGCGTCTCGTAGCGGTGGCATACTCTTGATCTTATCAACTTCACATAGTACGATGACGCCCGGCCTTCCATATCGTAGTAATAATATAATTACGTAATAATATTATAATATTCTCTTAGGTCGTTATCTAGTATCTCATTCTTACTGTAGATAGTTCTAAGTTTATTTATCATACTTCTTAAATTTTCTATTCCTAATATACTATGGTGAGTACTCGATGCACGTACATCTGATGCTAATACATTTTTTAACCTATTTAATTCTAAAGATATATCATCAGTATTCTCACTGATAATTGCTAATAGCTGTGCAAATTTTGCATATTTAAGAAGACTGCTATCAGCATAAGCTTTCTTGTCTAAAATTAATTCTAGTGTATTATTTATCTTTTTCTGATTTTCTGCAATATTCGTAATTAACATAGTATATTGGGGTATCCAATCTTTAGTAAGGCTAATATGGTCATTGAATTCAGACAACATCTTATGCTCGTTTTTTTCTAAGATTTTTATGGCGCTATCATATCGCTCAGCATCTGTATGATCCAAGTTACCGGTAATGCTTTTAATAATAGACCCTAAACCATCAATAAGACCTCTTTTACTACGGTTTGGTTGTAAACTTTTTAGCTGGAGATTTATTTTAATGAGTTTATTTTTAAGCCGTGTGGTGGCGGCTCGTTACAAGAATACTACCACTCCATCTCATCCAATGGATCTCGTAAAAGGCGAGTAAGGAATTAAACTTGCACTGTGCACCCAACAGCGCATGGTGGCGATGGGCTCACCACATATCACACCAGGTGCATTATATTGTTTTGGTGAAACGTGGATTGTGGCAGTCATCTGTTTTTGCAGTGAGTGCCCAGTCTCTGACTACCCCTTATGGGATACAGTCGTGATCTTATGTATATATTTATGTATTTTTAAGATAGTCAATTTGAAGTTCATATAAAGCTAAATTGTTTATGTATAGAGTCAAGTCGATTCTCTATGTCCGATAATTCCACATATTGCAGAAAAGAGTGATAGTGGCTGGTAAGTTTGGCTTGGCCAACCTTAAAAGGTGAAAGTCCTGGTCCTTTGTCTAAATGTTCAAGTCTTATGTCCAGTGCCAGCGCCAGGTGAAGGATTAGTGCCAGTCGGATTCTGTAACAATTTGGATGTCTTAGGTATACGTTTCAGTCGAGATTTGGCAATGGGTCCTTTCTTTTTTGATGTAAATATATGGATAGGGAGGTCGGCAAGGACAGTGTCTTGAGTAAATCGTGTTGCCAATTTTTGTCTTTCCGCGAAAGGATTTTTGATAAAAACTTGCTGATCGTTTTGATATTCTACCTCGGGCTCGCGATTTTTGTTCCTATTATTCATTAAGTTAATACGGTCGACTACTGTGGATTCATTAATCAATTCATAAACTGTTTTCATCTGGTCTCGGTGCGTTAAAATGTATTGTTGCAACAAAAAAACTAAACATCTACAAAACAAAAATCTAAGGGGTCTCTGGGACCAAAATGTCCCCTTATTATGTCATGTGGTCTACATTTAGTAAAGCTATGAACGGAACTATTGTATGCTAATATAGCGTAAGGCATCTGGTTAACTACCGGTTCATCCTTTCGTTTTAGTCTTAGTATGCGTAGATGTTCTAATAATGTCGAGTGAAAACGTTCAATTAATACCATTGTCATTCGGCGAATTCGCTAAAATCCTATGGTGATTAATTTTGTGTAGTCGTATGAATTCAGCAAACAGTTGGTTCGTGAACTCTGTTCCGTTGTCAGTTATTATAGTCAAGGGTAGTCCGTGATGTGTACAGTAGTTCAACAGTCCTTGTACAATGCTGACTGCTGTACCATCTCTCAAATGGTAGGCTTGTCCATACTTCGAGAAAGAGTCTACAAAGGTCAAATATTTTTCAGTCTGTGCTGTAAACAGGTCCATATGTACTATCTCTAAGGGCTTGGTTGCTGGTGGTACGATATTAAACTGGGGTCTGATAGGATTTCTGTCATATTTAGTCTGGCCACAGACTGTACATTCGTTAATGTACTTGCCTATTTCTTCCTTAATCTTTGGCCAGTAGTAACGACGAGATAAAGCTAGATAGCATTCATTAATGCCCCTGTGATTCGTCTTCCCTTCGTGATAGCGTTTTATAATTTCCTGTTGTCTTAGATATTCTTTTACATCTTCTAGTTCAGTTTTTGCTAAAACTAAGTTCATAGAAGAGTTCTTAAAATTGTTTTGGATAATAGGTATGATAGAATACATGCCTAAGGTAGGAATGATTTTGAGAGCAGTTTTGACTTTAGGATTTACGTACTCTTTTATGGCGTTAACTACGTCTTGCTCCAAGGAAGATTCTGATACTTGTATGAATGTTCGGGTGTGTGTATCAAATGGCTTTAAAACTGTCGTATGTCGTTTAATGTCTCCTACTATAGTGAAGCAAATCTGTCTATGAAAATTATTTAAGGGTTCGTCAGTTATTGGGATCTCGAGAATAGGATTCTCGAGACTAGTATGTGCGGTGGCTGTTGAAGATCCTGAATTCGGTCTTTGCGAATGTTGAACTACCAGTGAATCAATTTCCGAAAGGAATGATTCAACCTCTTCATTATTAATTTCTACTCGTGATAGGGCATCTGCGTTAGTGTTAGACTTTCCCTTCTTATAGATTATAGTGTAGTTGTACTAACTAAGTTTAAGTCTCCATCGTGTCAGCCTTGAGTTTGGCTCTTTAAGATTCATTATCCACTGCAAGGGCTTGTGGTCAGTCAGAATCTTAAATTTACGACCAAATAGATAGGGTCTAAAGTACTTAGTGGCCCATACTATGGCTAAAAGCTCCTTTTCAATAGTGGAATAATTCAGTTCACTGTCATTCAATGTCCTGGATGCATAACAAATAGGTTTGTCAGATGCAATGGGTCCTTGGGAAAGTACAGCTCCCAATGCCACGTTGGAGGCGTCTGTTGTCAGAATGAATTCTTTGTCAAAGTCAGGGTACTGTAGTATTGGGTCGTTAGTTAATAACTTCTTACATTTCTCAAAACAGTTAACGTAATCTGAATCTAGTGTAATCTTATTAGGTTTTTTAAGGCGTTTAGTCATGGGCTTTGTTATTCGTGCAAAGTCAGGTATGAACTTCCTATAGTATCCTAAGAGTCCCAAAAATTGCTTTATTTCTTTGTTGGTCTTAGGCAATGGATATTTATGAATAGCTGCAATTTTGTCTGGATTGGGTTTGATACCCTCACTACTGATTATGTGACCAAGATAAGCAGTTTCCAACTGTAAAAATTCGGATTTGCCCATCTGAATTTTAAAGTTAGATTCCTGCAATCTTATGAACACTTTCTCAAGATTTATCATGTGTTCCTGTAAAGATGTGCTAAAGACGATAATATCGTCGAGATAAACGAGGCAGATCTCATTTTGCAGTCCTCTAAGAACGTTATCCATCACCCGTTGAAAAGTAGATGGTGAGTTCTTGAGCCCCATGGGCATACGAAGAAATTCAAAATGCCCATGCTCTACGTTAAAGGCAGTTTTCGATATGTCATCAGGATTCATCTCAACTTGATAAAAGCCTGATGCAAGGTCTAAGGTCGTAAAGTACTGGTATCTACCGAGTTTATCTAAGACGTCTGTTATGTTGGGTATGGGATATTTATCGTCAATGGTCTTGTCATTCAGTTTGCGAAAATCTACAACTAATCTCCATTTTTCCTTGCCAGAAGCGTCCGCTTTCTTTGGAACTACCCATATAGGTGAACTCCAAGCAGAGTCAGATGGCCGTATGATGCCTTGTTCCAGCATCTTAGTAATCTGATCCCTAACTTCTTGTCGGTGTACGAAGGGGTATCGATAGCTTTTTGTGTAGACAGGTAGTTTGTCAGTCGTCCTAATACTGTGTTTAATTTTGTTCGTAAAAGTTAGAGTTTCTCCTTCGATACTAAATAAATCCGTAAAGTGCGCACATGACGTCTCCAAATTAGCTTTCTCTTCGACGTTTAAATGTTCAGTACGAAGTCTCTGTAAAACGTTTTTTTTTCGAGTCGGGTCTAGTTCGGTACGAGTGCACTCGATATTGCTTACGTCTACTTTCGTTCGTTGGTCAAGTGAAATAATTATGTCGTTGTCTGTCGAATTTTCAATCTCTACAATTCCTGTCCCGTCATTTACACAAGTAATACATTCAAAGGGATGTTGACTAATCTAGATGAATTAGCACGTATGGTTTCCTGCTGATTAGTTTTTCTACATTGATAGCGCGATAATGTAATTCTGGCATTCTCAGCTAGCAAAATATTGTTTTTAAGGTCTATTTTGCAGTTCTCTAATAAGTCCAGACCTATCAATCCATCAAAGTGGTTGTGAAATTTGTTGATGAATAGTTTGATATTTTTTTTGTTGACCAAATTCCATAAAATGTGTTATAGTTATGGAATGATCATGAACGCTTATCGTACACGAATTGGTGACTTAAAAGGGGTCGTAGGTTCTAGGCACATGTAAAAAATATTTATCGGCAGCCTCGGGGCTTATGAATGATTGATTTGCGCCTGTGTCTATAAGTAACTTAAGTGGCGGGTTCAATGTCTGGATATAGCATAATTCTTTTCTAGACTGTAAATTTAATTCTATTTTAGTTCTCTGTTGGATCGGCCTTTCGAAAAATCCTGCTCTTTATGGCTATTGGAAAGTTGCGCGGACTCAACATTATTTGAGTTAGTCGGTTCATCGTTACAGAATTGAGGGTCATTTTGGGTAACGAAATTTCATGAATTTTTATTGAGAAGAAAATTTTGTATCTTAACTGATAATTAGCCTTTAATCGGTTTGTTTAATGCAAATAAACCTATTCCGAATCAAATTTCGCGATCGAGATCGCGATGTTACGAATATAACATTAAATACAGACCTGGGAAATCAATCGGTAACGCAGATGCTCTAAGCAGATGGACTTCTGTAGACACATCGAAAGCGCGAGGGGCCGATTTACTAGCAGATGTGCTACTTCTGGAGCAATCTTCCGCTGGTTGGAACTTAGATGTGGCAAAAATTGCTGCTGAGACTAAAAAGGATCCTGTACTACGAAGACTTTTATTTCATGTGCTGCACGGTTGGACTCGCAGCAACGCTGACCCCTCACTACAGCCGTATTGGATACGTCGTGAGGCTCTTTCACACAATAAAGAATGTTTATTGTAGTGCAACGGAGTCATTATACCTACTTCTTTACAGCAGCAGGTACTGAAGGTATTGCATGCACCGCATGCCGAAATCGTCCATACAAAGGCGTATGCTAGAGGATATGTGTGGTGGGTCGGCACGGACGCTCAGATAGAAGCCACAGTAGCTAGCTGCGAATTGTGTCAGGCCATGAGAAATAACCCAACTAGAGATCCACATACTTGGATTGTACCTGTATGCAGACGTTCAAGAACAAACTTAGAAAAATATCTGATTGCAATGTAGGTGATTTGTAGTAAATGAAACAACCGAACTGTAGGAAAGCTAGTGTAATACTGTCAAATTAGGTTAGAGTGGTTTATAGAAAGTAATAGGTTGTTATCAGAAAATCAATGTGGATTTCGTAGAGGCAGAAGCACCATAGACAGTCTGGCGATATTACAGATATTCGTCTGGCTTTTTATAATAATAATTCTGTCTTGGCAGCTTTTCTGGATATAAGCTTTTTTGCTTATGACAATGTTTCCCTCCCAATTCTAAAACATAAACTCAATCAATTAAAAGTTCCATTTGTGTTAATAAATTTTATCTTGAACATTTTATTAGAGCGTTCAATTACCCTGCGAGATTCTAATGAACCTGCTAGAATTTGGAAAGGTATCCCGCAGGGATAAGTTGTAAGTCCGATTTTATATAATATTTATACAAATGATTTAGAGCTATGAAGACTACAACTATTATATAATGCCCTGCAAGTTGAATGTTGTGAACCACCCTTACAGTTACATAGACGATATCTAGCAGATAAATTCTTCTTCCGCTTTGTACAGAACTCTAATCATCCACTTTTTAATAAACTCAAATTATTGTCAGAAATAATTAACACCTCCGTTTATTGGAGACATAAGTCTTTACCCTGTTTAATAATTAGTTCTCGAAAATGTATCTCCATTCAATCTCCTGTTTATCGTTGTGCTTCACTTCTTTTGTTCTCCTGTAGTTTTGAAAGTTTGATTATCCCACCTAATGTTTGATTATCCCACCTAATGTTTGTTTAAACTTGGACATGAACAGAAATATCGTTAGTGCTAATTATGAATTTAATTCTGTGATAGACAATCATTTCCAAGATTGGCATCGCATTTACACTGATGCTTCGAAACATTATTATCTTTGCATATGAACAAATCGTTAGAGCGAAATTGAAGTATAATAAGAAGTAAGTGCTTCATATGCAAAGATAATAATGTTACAACTACATTTTATAGTTTATACGTACGTAGGTGATATACTATACTTATATTATAAATTAGAATAATATTATAACTACATTTAGCCGAACCGAACCACCTTAAATAAGACAATTCGTTCGAACGCAAAGTGAATAAAAAGTACGCAGTTATATCATTGACATAAATAATTAACATTTTTTTTATTTCATAATTAAACACCAGTAGTTTGCCGCTCCCGTTTCCTTCCCTATGTTTTATTAAAATGTTCTCGAGCCTGTAGGAAAATGCGGTCGATTTCATCGCTATTATTTAAATTAATTAAATTAATATAGCTTTTTCCAGAGAGGACATTGCGTACTTGTTTGCACCAAGCTATTGTGAAAAATTGAACACTTTTATTAAGCTGACATTTTTTAATTTGTTTTTATGTGTTTCACATTTTATAAAATTTTGGTCAATTTAGAATTGACGCAATGAAATGTATTCACAAATTTTTTCTTTGTGACCATAATTTTTTTAAACTTCCATTGTCAGGTGTTTAACTTGGGCAAAATAGTCAAACAATGCCCGGGTGGGATAGCATAACCATCTTTTAACCCCATATTCTTTTTTTTAATAAAATTGCGAAAATCTTCATTACTTTCACTTATTAAATAGATTTTACAAGTTTCACAGTTTTTAAATACATTCTTTTTCGCTTTAATTGCCATCCACCGACTACAATAAGCGACGGCCGCGCATTTCTCTGCATTAACTCGAGAACTACACTCTATAATCATTTGAGTATTTATGATTTCAATATTTACGTATATGTTCACCCTCAATTTCGGTTTGCCCATCCTCTGCAGCATCTTTCTTTTTATTATAGTTCACTTTTAAAAATGACTAATGATTTGAGGCAAATGTTGTCATCTTTCTCACAATTTGACTGTGGTGAATTTGGTGAAGTTTTATTATTTATTAATAATGTCTTAAATGCAGTTTCGAATGCTGCAGAGTTGGGCATTACATTGCTGTAGCCATGAGACCTTATTGCCCCAAAAAAGTTTTCCAATGGGTCTTGATTAAAATGACGCAACAGTATTTACTGTATGCCTTTTGCATGTAACATTCTTGTAATGTGTTTTAAACCTTCAATAGTTTTTACCCAGCTAGTAAGTGACGTTACAGTCGATTCTCTGCCATTGTTTTGAATATATTTCATCGTTTTCAAAACTGGTGATGTTTCATTCCAGAATTGTAAATGAGGTAAGTTCCGCGTCACAGCCGTTTTGTATGGTTTTCCCTCTTCTTTATTGAAGTTATTACAATTCACAGAGTCAAATAGACTGTCAAACAATAGTAAAAATCTGCAGTGTCCATACACTCCGCCATTTTCTGTAAATGAAAATTCAATATTGGAATTTGCTATTACTGTTGTAACATTTTGTATCATATGAACGAGTTCTTATAAAATTTTTGAATCAAATTCAAAAGGTTGAAATTGCATTACAAAAAGACCTGGAATAAAGTCATAATAAAATTTACTTTCAATAACCATTAGTTAGCGAGCTAGGCTCGCCTTTGTGATTTCGACTGTGTGGATCACACACATTTCCAGTCGCCCAGTTCGCCCAGTTGTTTACGCAGTGCGTTGATAGTCAGTCAGTCAATCACCTTTTATACTTAGATTCATTTTAAGTTAATTTAGATTTCGTTTTAAGTTTTAATGTCAGATATAAAACAGTAATGAGTTAATGACTAAGTAATTAGATATTTTCACAAATCTTAGGAATAGTTAATCTGTGTATATGAAAGACTAACTGACTGATCTATAAACATACAGCTCAAACCACTGGACATATCAGGCAGTCGTTAAGGTGCTAAAATAGGATTTTGTAATTTGTGAAAATCGAAATTAACGTGAGCGAGCGAACTGCGGTCAACTGCTAGTATTCTGTCTTAATAAATATTACTTGGCATGGTCAGGCATACAAGAATTATCCATACAACCATTAATTGCCTGTAGTAATAAGGTGTAATATGTAAGTAATTGCATAATGTTAACATACCTGCCATACTTCCTAGTATTACACCAACAGACTTGCTGAACACTTGTCGTGCAGTGTTTGACTCTCATCTTCGTTGTCATTGAGGGCATCACATGTTCCGCTGTCAACTTATGTAGTTACTTTATACCCTTGTATGAAGGGCCCCTTTGAAATAGGTACCTTGCTATCCGTTTTAAATTTTAAATTTTTGGTGAGCAAATTATTACGACCTCTTTTGATTAGATGTGGTGGATCAAATAATGGTACAATTGCAACATTGCCAACTTAAGTAAAACCTCCATTATAATCCTCAGCATTTCTTAGGTATTTTGCTTTTGTTTCTTCTAACAATTGATTAATAGCAGCTAGGTTTGTCACTCCTTGGTCACATATTGTAGCTACTACACTCAGCGTCACAAAAATCGCACCTCTCTGAGTTTGCGCGAAAAATGGCTGTAATGGCTAGAAACGAATTATATTTATATAAATATTTGTATGTTTTAAATGGGTATTTGAATAGCTTTACATTATTAATAAAAAAATCATGAAATCATTAAAACATTTATCATTATAGAGCGTCAAAAATAAACACTGTCAAATGCTCGTTAGTAAGGACGCTAGTTACACCACCTAAAAAGGGTATAAAAGGGTCGATCTGGATGAAATATAGGCCAGTCGTAATTTAGACTTTGCAGTGAACACACATGAATAAGTAACCCAAGTAAGAACAAGTAAAGATGGACACCAGCTCTGAAGAAGCCGCTCAAGTGATTGCCCTATTGCAGTCGGGCATGCGGCAGTGTGACGTTGCTCGACAGTTGAACCTGTCCCGTTTTTCAGTTCGACGGGTGTTCCAACGTTTTCAGCAGACTGGTGGTTATGTTAGAAAACCGGGATCTGTAAGAAAACGGTGCACATCAGAAAGAGATGACCGTTTCATCGTTACGACATCTTTACGAAACCGTTTTACAAATGCTGTTGAGTTGCAACAACAGATTCGATCAACTCGGAGAACATCTGTGAGTGTTTCTACGATAAGAAGAAGGTTACACGAAAAGAGTTAACCAGCCCACAGACCTGCTAAAGGTTAACTTAGGTTAAACTTACTGCGCGAATAGGAGGACTGCTGGGGGGAGCAGTACGCTGCCCTCCGCGGCCGAGGTGGAGTCGCGGAGGAAGAGGAGTGTAGGTGTATCGTTGCCTCTCTCCCTATCCTCCGCGACTCTGGCGGGGCCGTACCGTCGATGCGGTAATGGTGGACTGCTGGGGGGAGGAGTGAGTCGACACTGCTCACCCTGCCCTTTGCAGCCGAGGTGGAGTCGCGGGGGAAGAGGAGTGTAGGTGTTGCGTTGCCTCTCTCCCTGTCCCCCGCGACTTTGGCGGGGCCGCACCGTAGATGCGGCGGTGGTGGGGCCGCGGAGGGAGAGGAATGTTGGTGTGTCGTTGCCTCTCTCCCTATCCTCCGCGGCCGTAACGTGGTTGGCGGCGGAGCCACAGACCAGATCCGCTGCCGGGGCCAGGAAGACTGGTGCTTTCGAGTGAAAGTCTCCTGGCCCCGTGGCCTCCGCGTGGCGGACTCGGGGGGGTTCGTTGCGCGCACAAAGGAGGCCGTGCTGGAAGGCGCGTCCTGTGTTCCGGCGCGCCTTGCTGGGAAGGGGAGTGGGGAGGAGCTGTCCTCTCTCGAGAAGGGGCCGCCGATGTTAGGCGGCCAGCGCCGGTGGGGTCGCGGATGTGTGCGTGAGCGTTCCCGTGGCCCTGCCAACATGCGGCGAAGGCGGAACATCATGGGGTTTTAGTCGGTGCAAGTCCGACATAACCCGTCCTTCCCCCCGTGAAGGCGGGTATGCGTTAGGCATTTCCCAATGTAAAAAAAAAAAAAAAAAAAACAGGTTAAACTTACTGCACATCATGGCAGAGATCGCCTAGAGTTTGCTCGCAATCATTGCGAGTGGACTCTAGAACAGTGGCGGACCGTACTCTTCTCTGATGAGAGGAGGGTCTGTCTCTTCTGCAATGACAGACGTAGAAGGGTCTACAGAAGACAGGGGGAGAGGTTCACACAACCCTGCTTCGAAGAATCCGTCGAATACGGGGGTGGCTCGTGTATGTTTTGGGGCAGCATTTCCGTCGACGGGAAAACGGAACTTGTGTGCGTTTCCCGCACTCGGGGTGGCCGTGGGCAAGGGTCATTAAATGCTGGTCGGTACATTACTGAAATCCTGGAGGAACATGTGGTCCCGTATGCTGGTTATGTCGGTGATGGATTCATGTTAATGCATGATAATTCTCGTTGCCACACCGCGGCCATTGTACGGGATTATTTACAGGAGGTCGATATCCCTGTTATGCATTGGCCAGCACGAAGTCCAGACCTTAACCCAATAGAACATCTCTGGGATGACCTAAAACGGCGCGTGCGAGCTCGAGATCCAGCTCCAGCCACTCTTCAAGAGCTCCAAGATGCGGTACTTGAAGAGTGGGAACAAATACTCCAAGAGGCGGTTGCGATCCTTGTAAGGTCCATGAAAGATCGCATGGAAGCCGTTATCAAGGCAAGGGGGGGGGGGGGGGTAACACTATTTACTTATTTTTGGTATTTATTAAGTTTTTTTTTAAATTATTAATTTGCAAATTTGTACATACCCTGTCTTTTTCTTTAATTTCTCTTTCGTCTCGTTATAAAAGTAAAATTCAATTAAAATTCCTGAAAGCTAATAATTAATAAGCTAATTGGCCTGTTGTGTTAAAATAGTATTTAAATTATTTTTTTCGGATGTGCGATTTTTTTGACGCCGAGTGTATTTGAAGACCTGTGCTTTGCACTTTTTCTATTATATTTTTTAATTGAGATTTCAGATCTACAGTCTTTATAGTTCCTGAGCAAAAGGTGTAGGCTAAAGGCTGTTTATATTTTTTAACTATGCCTCTCAACATAAAGACTAGCACGCGATCAGAAAATATTAGTTTCCTTTTGCTGCCATTGTCGACGAAATCATTAATATTATTATACGAGTATGTCTTGTTGTAACTAATGTTTGAAGCAATTGCCATTTCATCGAATAATAAATAACGAAACTTATGTTTTTCCGGCATTTTGCTAACTTTTTTCTGAAAGTCTGCAAATATTTCTTCATTTATGCCAGGTTTTAAATCCACCGTTTGTAAAATATTTTGCAGTGTTCTTCGGGTCGGGAGAGTACAAACCTGACTTAGCAAGCGATACGGTTTAGGAGAAGGTTTGTATAATGGCAGTGCTAGTATTTTTTCATTAAGAGTAAAACGCCTTCCTCTAGGTTTTTTTTCCACTGCTTCTCACTTGCATTAAGAAAAAGGTTCGCGCTGCTTTTGACATCTTCTCCGCTACTATTTTAAAAGCATTTGTTTTTCTTAATCTCATTGCTACCAAATATCTGTCACGGTAAGTCATCTTGGTCTTCAGTGCATGACGAAGTTTTAGCTCCAATTTTTTCAATTCATTTTTTTCATAGTTCTCTTTCAAAACTGTTACAGAAATTTAATAAAAATAATTCTGTAATTACTCACATCTATATGATAGCATATTTTCTTTCTATAGAAAAGTATATTAAAAATGTTGCTTCCATCCCAAACTGTCAAATGAAATTTTTGTATGTATGGCAGTGGCGTAGCTTATGCCTAGGTATTCCCCTTAATTCTTTCTGTAGGTTGGCAGTGTTGTCAATTTGACGGATAGTGATATGTGCGTTTTATTATTCATCGATGTGCGTTTTATTGTGAATTCGAGTTAAGATTTTTTTTTCGAGAACGGTTAAAAAAATTAATGCTGTATCAGGAGTAAGTAAGCTAATGTCAATAAACTTTTTTGTACTGGTCAATATAGTGGTTCAATTTTATTTGATTTTACCACTCATATTGATGTCCGTTAAGTCAATAAATCGTGTCAAATCTATAGATTTCGGCTACAGCTCATTGTATAACGCGAAATATCGTGAAAAAGTGCCACCCGCAGTAGGTACATTAATTCAGGTCCGCGGGCAGGAGATCGTTCATGGTCTCCACCGTTAAATGTGGTAACACTAACGGTGATAAATTTTTTTCCGGGGATTCCCCAACGACCCTTGTAGCGTATCATTGTGTTTCTCTTTCCTTTTATTTTACTTTTAACGTCGTCAGTGAACAATGAGTACCTACCTACTCGAGCACAATCTAAGATTGTATTGTTTAAATAAATTATAAAACTAAAATTATGGATAAAAAGCAGAAACCCAGTGGAGCATTTAAACGCAAACAACGCCAAGAAAGGGAAGATAGTAAACAAAAATTGCCCAAAATTGACAAGTTTTTTAGTCAGCCTTCTACAAGTACATCTAAAATTAAGTAAGCTAAAATATTTATATTGATAGTGACTCAAATAATGTGGTAACTGCAGTGTTGATTGTAAAGCATACTGAGGAAGATTCGACAATTATTGCAGTCGGAGATACCTCCGCCGCCGATCTTGTGAACGTGGATGTGTGTTGTGGTGGTGTTGTGTGGTGGTGATGTTTGCATGACACACATAAGAGCGGAGGGTTTGGAGGAACCACAGACCTCTACATTTTTCGAAAATGTGTACGACAAATCTTCTTATGACTTCGGAAACTTCACGAACAAAATATTAAGTGATAACGAAAAACATCAAATTCTTGATATGGGGCCTTTTCAGTCTTCAGGACCTTTTCCAACAGACATCAACCAGAACAATAGGTGTTTTTCAAAATCGTACTACGTTTCATGTTCTAAATATGGGCTAGTTAAGGCCTATCCGCACACAACAGTGCCGACACGTGACCGACAGTTCCGTTCCGTACAGTTCCGTGACGTGCTATTCATACATGTCAGTACCGACATTGACACGTGCAGTTTCGAGACGAGTTTTTAAACCTATCGCAGCAGTTTCACGCGAAAATGCCTCGATATTCAAGATCACAATTAGCAGCGATTGCTTTATTATTAGATGAAGACGAAGAAATTTATGTGAGAAGAAGGCAATGGGTTCATAGCGCGTGGAGGAAAAGAGAAGAAGAAGGAGAGTTCGCCACTCTATATAAACATCTGATAGATGATGAATCAAAGTTTTTTGAGTATTTCAGGATGTCAAAACATTGTTTCGACATACTTTTATCAAAACATACTAAAAAGTTAAGAAAACAAGATACTCATTGGAGAAAAGCTATACCACCAAGGGAACGTCTAGCAGTCTGTATAAGGTATGTGTCAATAAAATAACTAATTATAATCAAATTATTTTATATTAAATAAATTAATTGGATATTGAAAGAATTATAGAACTCCTTAATTTTGTACTTGTTATTGGAATCTTTGACGAGTACAGTACTGTTATCTAAATTATTGTCAATCACAACAGTTTCATAGATCGCGTTAGGCCTGTCTTGGCTCGTAATGGCGCTTCCATGATATTCCACCACAACAGTTTCATAGTTAATCGCGTTAGATCTGTCTTGGCTCCTTCCATGATCTTCCACCACAACAGTTTCCAAGTTAGTCACATTTGACCTATTTTGGCTTGTAATGGTGCTTGATTCATGCGCAAGCCTTGGAAATTTGTTTCTCAATAGTTTTGATTCGTACTTTTGAACAATCGCAAACATTTCTGATTTAGCATCAAATAAATCAATAGGGTGCAATTCTTTTAATGTCGGAGCAAGAGATGCCAAAAATATGTCAACCGGATGCTCATTTTGGCGAATCAAATAATCTATAACTTCTGATGAAGCTGTTCTTACAGAATCTTTATTATTCTCCTTGCGTCCTCTGGATCCACGACTTTCTGATAATGATGACCGATATTGATTCGTTAAAGAAGCTTGCGAATGTTGAGAGGTTGGTGATGGAGTCGGCGAATATGTTAGCGAATCAGTGTGATGGGATTCAGGAGCGGGCGACACTGCTTGAGTCGGCAGTAGAGATTCTGGAATATTAGATTTATCGTTTTGTGTTGTATCGTTTTAACCATTGACATTTTCAATGTTATTTCTGTCGTCAAAAAATTTTACCAAAAAACTTAGTTGTTCATAGTATTTATATGGCTTTGTTGACTTGCGACCTTGACCACTTTTAGTAACATTCTTTTGAATATTCTTCCTAAAGTTGTCCCTTATATTCGACCATCTTGATTTACATATTGGACCTAAAACAAAAATACCCGTTTAATTCATACAAACATACCACAATAATTTTATATAACATAATTTATTGTATTAAAATAGTAAAACAGTAATGGAGCCGTGTGTTAAAAGAATACTGCCACTCCATCTCATCCAATGAATCTCGTAAAATGCGAGTAAGAGAATTAAACTGCACTGTGCACCCAACAACGCATGGTGGGATGGGATGGGCTCACCACCTATCACACCAAGAGCATTATATTGTTTTGATGAAACGTGGATTGTGGCAATCATCTGTTTTTTTTCTGTTTTTTGCAGTGAGTGCCCAATCTCTGAATACCCCTTATGGGATACAGTCGTGATCTTATGTATGTATGTAAAATAGTAATGAATTCTTATAAAAAAATATCCTATAAATTATAATTTTATATTATCCCTGATCTATGTATTTCTTTTATTTCAGATTTTTGGCAACAGGAGACTCATTTAAAACAATATCATTCAGTTTCCGTTTAGGACATACCACAGTACATGAAATCGTTAATGAAACCTGCAAAACAATAGTGGAGACTTTAATGTAAGAAATGTTACCAAGACCAACAACAGAGATGTGGCTATCTATTGCTAATGACTTTAATACTAACTGGAAGTTTCCTAATTGTTTGGGAGGATTAGATGGAAAACACGTTACTATACAGGCTCCTGCCAATAGCGGCTCCATGTTCTTTAACTACAAGAAAACCTTTTCAATCGTCTTGTTAGCACTTGTAGATGCACGTTACAATTTTATTGCTGTCAGTGTGGGTTCATATGGTAAGAACAGTGATGGTGGTATATTTGCAAATAGCAATTTAGGCAAGGCATTGG
Organism: Luehdorfia chinensis; assembly: GCA_019845155.1. Classification (NCBI taxonomy): domain Eukaryota; kingdom Metazoa; phylum Arthropoda; class Insecta; order Lepidoptera; family Papilionidae; genus Luehdorfia; species Luehdorfia chinensis. The sequence goes on along the minus strand of JAHVAK010000093.1, from coordinate 1,105,325 downwards.
AAGGAGGTACTATATCTGTACCAACAGATGCACCATTACCAGGCACAAATACACCAACTCACTATGCAATTCTCGCAGATGAGGCATTCCCATTAAAACCCTATTTGATGCGACCCTATCCAGGACGAAATTTGGATGTATCTAAAAAGATATTTAACTATCGTTTATCGCGAGGAAGAAGAGTCGTAGAGAATGCCTTTGGGTTACTGGCTCAAAAATTTCGGATATATTTTAGACCAATTCAAGCTAAGCCAGAAAATGTAGACCATATGATACTATCAACATTAATCCTACATAATTTTATAAAGAAACATGTCAATGATACATATTCACATGAAATCAGAAATGTACATGAGGCCAATAAAAGTAGAGATATACTTCGCCATCTCCCTTTACAGGGTGGAAATGCCACAAACGAAGCTTTCATGACCAGAGAAGTATTTAAAACTACTTAAACGCTGAATCAGGATGGCTAGAGAGAGAGAGATGGTCAAGAGACGAGAATATAATTAAATTAGTACTTTGAAACTGCCTAGTAGGACCTGTTTATTTGATTCATTTTATTTTTTGTAGACAGTCAGACTGACATAGTTACTTTCGCATTTATGATATTAGTATGGATAAATACATAGCGTATATACGAGTAGTACATGTTTTTCTTTCATTTTTTAGTTTTATTTTGATACGTAATTAAAATAGATACGTAGGTACATACCGCTTACGCCCAATTGTAGCCCAATATTGTTCCATATGTTTGCTTTAAAATTATTGTCCATGTATTTTCTATGTGAAAGGTCATAAATTGCAGGATGTACACGGACCAATTCAATTAACTTTTCGTCGTCCATCTTGAAATACTGCGACCGTGTCAGTCAAAATATTGTCCGCTAGAAATGCACGTTGGATCACGGCGAGCGTCGGTGCAGCACTGGCATCACTGAACGCCACTGTCAATGACGAGTACGGATAGCGTCGTACAAAATGTATGCTACAATATCATTTTTCACTGACACTGATGTATACGTTACTGATCGGCACGTGTCGGCACTGTGCCGGCACTGTTGTGTGCGGATAGGCCTTTTATCGTTTTTAGTTGTGATATTCCAAAATACTAGACGCAGCCTATTGTCAACCCTGCTGGTTATTTGCTTCACAAAGGAATAATGTTTGGTGTACGGGAATTCGCGATTGGAAGCATTCATCAGAAAGAATTAAACGACACAGTTGTTCGAGTGGCCATTGGGAAGCATATGATGTGTATGCATTTTGGAAAAAAAACGATAGTAATACTATCGACAAGGAACTTGAAAATGAAATTCGCAAAGCATAATTTTGGAAAATGGTTCTTCGAAGGTTATTCGATATCATACTTACCCTAGCAAAGAGTTGTTTGGCTTTGAGAGGACATCAAGAAGGCTTAAGTCAGGAAAGATACCACGGAAATTTTCTGTCCTTTGTAGAGCTTGTCGCCCGACATGATTACATTTTGCGGCAAGTTTTGGATATGCCCAAAGGTAATAATAATTATTTCTATGGTTTTTAATCGTTTTATTTTGTTTATAATTATTAACTGTTTAATATCAGGACTTTTATGAAATTGTGTTTTTTTATGTTCTTAGGATTTACAAGATAAGATAAGATTTAAAAGGATCGCAACAGCCTCTTGGGGTATTTGTTCCCACTCTTCAAGTACCGCATCTTGAAGCTCTTGAAGAGTGGCTGGAGCTGGATCTCGAGCTCGCACGCGCCGTTTTAGGTCATCCCAGAGATGTTCTATTGGGTTAAGGTCTGGACTTCGTGCTGGCCAATGCATAACAGGGATATCGACCTCCTGTAAATAATCCCGTACAATAGCCGCGGTGTGGCAACGAGCATTATCATGCATTAACATGAATCCATCACCGACATAACCAGCATACGGGACCACATGTTTCTCCACGATTTCAGTAATGTACCGACCAGCATTTAATGACCCTTGCCCACGGCCACCCCTAGTCCGGGAAACGCACACAAGTTCCGTTTTCCCGTCGACGGAAATGCCGCTCCAAAACATACACGAGCCACCCCCGTATTCGACGGATTCTTCGAAGCTGGGTTGTGTGAACCTCTCCCCCTGTCTTCTGTAGACCCTTCTACGTCTGTCATTGCAGAAGAGACAGACCCTCCTCTCATCAGAGAAGAGTACGGTCCGCCACTGTTCTAGAGTCCACTCGCAATGATTGCGAGCAAACTCTAGGCGATCTCTGCGATGCTGTGCAGTAAGTTTTGGACCTTTAGCAGGTCTATGGGCTGTTAAACTCTTTTCGTGTAACCTTCTTCTTATCGTAGAAACACTCACAGATGTTCTCCGAGTTGATCGAAGCTGTTGTTGCAACTCAACAGCATTTGTAAAACGGTTTCGTAAAGATGTCGTAACGATGAAACGGTCATCTCTTTCTGATGTGCACCGTTTTCTTCCAGATCCCGGTTTTCTAACATAACCACCAGTCTGCTGAAAACGTTGGAACACCCGACGAACTGAAAAACGGGACAGGTTCAACTGTCGAGCAACGTCACACTGCCGCATCCCCGACTGCAATAGGGCAATCACTTGAGCGGCTTCTTCAGAGCTGGTGTCCATCTTTACTTGTTCTTACTTGGGTTACTTCTTCACGTGTGTTCACTGCAAAGTCTAAATTCCGGCTGGCCCATATTTCATCCAGATCGTCCCTTTTATACCCTTTTTAGGTGGTGTAACTAGCGTCCTTACTAACGAGCATTTGACAGTGTTTATTTTTGACGCTCTATAATGATAAATGTTTTAATGATTTCATGATTTTTTTATTAATAATGTAAAGCTATTCAAATACCCATTTCAAACATACCAATATTTATATAAATATAATTCGTTTCTAGCCATTACAGCCATTTTTCGCGCAAACTCAGAGAAGTGCGATTTTTGTGACGCTGAGTTTAGAGGTAAAAGTAGTGTTTCTAGGCTTTTATGCAGGCATCAAACATGGCGCAGTAGATTTAGTCAACCAAGTGACAACATTATTTATCGACAAAAATATTGATTTAAAAAAATGTGTGGGGCAAGGCTATGATGGAGCCAGTGTGATGAGTGGTGTGTATAATGGTGTACAAAAACATATTAAGGATATCCAGCCTAACGCAGAGTACGTACATTGTGCCACTCATAATTTAAATTTGGTGATAAATGATGCCGTTAGCAGTTGTGTGGAAATACAGATTTTTTTCGCAAAGTTGCAAGATTTGTATAACTTTTTCGGAAACAGCATGAAACGTTGGAATCTACTGTCAAAATTCACTGGCGAATCGGACACCACTAAAAAAAAAAACTAAATCCGATTAGTCCAGTAGGGTCAATACGATATCTGCAATAAAACTTCGTTATTTTGATATTATCAAAGCATTATCAGAAATAGTTCTAAAGAGTCCTAATAAAGATGAGCGTAGTGAAGCAGAGAGTATTAAAATAAAAATGCTAAATTTCGAGTTCGTGTTGCTTTGCGAATTCATGCACAGTGTATTGAACGACATCAATTATGCATCCAAAAATTTATATGCGACATCAATTTGGGCGAGGCGAGTAAAGTTTTAGAAGAGACCAAAGCAAAGTTGCAAATTTATAGAAATGATTTCGAATTATTCAAGTGCAGAGCCAGTGAAACTGCAAGAAAATATGGTATTGATACCCATTATCAAGAAAAAAGGCAAAAAAAGTTAAAAAATATTATGATGAATTAGCTGCTGATCACCGATTTCCAAACCGAGAAAAAAATATTGAAAATTGAGATTTTCAATAATGTACTAGACACAGTAATATCTCAATTAGATAAACGTTTTATTGGTATGAGTGCAGTCGGTCATATATACGATTTTCTAACACCAACATTTTTATTACATGTTGATGAAGCAACTTTATTACGAAAGTGTGACTAATTCCAAAGAAAGTATTCAGATATAATAGGCCCTAGTTTTACACTTCAATTTATTAATATTTACCACCTAGTTTTACCTCAACAAACTCAAGCATGGACTGTTCACCATCACATGTAAGAAAAATAATAAAAAAATATTTAAGAAATAATATGGGCCAAACTCGACTCCGACATTTATCGCTAATAGCAATTGAAAACAAAACCGCATCAAGCCTGGATTTAAACGAAGTCATTGATACTTTTGCGAAAACTAAAGCTAGGAAAAAATTGTAAATATAATTGTTATTTAGTCAGTTGGTAGGCCCGACCTTTATATAATAAACCCTTAAATCTTCTCTATTTACAAGTATTAATTGTAATTTATGTTGTTACTGTTTAATATTTTTATTACCTTCCCTGCAGTGCACAAAAAAGAGCTTAAGTAGCTTAGCATTTTTAAAGTATTTGTATATTTCATATTTTTATTTGATAAAACCTAATCAGTTTACAAAGCAGTGGGACCCCATTTTTTAATTTGCCCCAGGGCCCTTGCTTACCTAACTACGCCACTGATGTATGGACATACTTAATATTATTATTATAACTTTAATGTCCTTCTAGCTGGAAATCAAATATTTACAGTATCTCTCTCTCTCTCCAGGGAGAAAGATTTCACCTTCTCAATGGTAAAAATGGAAAAACTTCATTCTCATGGTTGAATAGTAGAGAAGATATAGTTATCTATACTTTTAATAAAACTGTAAATGGATGATTTCTGTACATTGAATATTTTTGAAAATTTTAATTGGAGAAAGTCTGTATCATTGGGCATAACACCAAAAATTTTGTCTATTGTCCAAAATTACGTATTTTATTATATTTTATTTATTTATTTGGGAAATAAACTACATAAACATCACATACAATTAAATTTCTTACAAAACACATTTATCAATAAAGTTTCCACTCTCACAATATTAAACAGACATGTCATTAGAAAAGTCGAAATTTTAAATTAATTAACAGAATACAAATTGAATTAACTATCAGAGAGAAAAAAATCAGTTAAATATAAAAATTATGTGATTTAAAAAAAATACGTATTAAAAATACATACATATATCAAACGATTAACAAATATAATTCATTCATTCATTTAGCCATCCGTGTGTCTTCCTAATAAACGCAAAAAAGTGATACAAAAATTATGTATTATACTCAGTGCATTCGTTATTATTTTTGACAATTTTAAATTAGTGACTCCCTCACATGAAACAATTTGATTTGAAATGATAATTGATTTTATTGAAGAAGAATTTTCAATCGATTTAATGAAATATTTTTAGTTTTAAAATATTAATTATTCGTGTATTAGTTGTTTTGTTAGTTTATTTATAATTGTACTTGTTTCATTTGTATACCCAATTACGTAGCTAGTTTGTTTTTAAAGATAGGTATGTGATTTTCCAAGTATATTTGTTCAAAACTCTTGATATAAACTTGATTTAAACTTTATTAACCACGCGTTTAAAAGTTAAATGTCACTAACGCATGCATAGTTACATTTTAAGGCAGCCGCCAACAAATAAATAAATGAATGGACAGAGTTATTGTTCTTTACTCTTGGTTTGAAATTCAATTCCAAGATTTCGACTTAATTATGAAATAAATCAATCTTGAAGTCTAGAGAGATACTATTTTTATTTCCTTTTTTATTAAATTTAGAGAAACAATAGTCTTTAATTATATATAATAGTATTTAATTGCAACTTGGCACAATTCATAAAGTCTGTACCAATTTTGATGATTCGTTTTTTAGGAAGTTTATGCTGTCAGATTAGTGCGAGTTAATAGTTTAATAACCTTCGTGCACGAGTTCGATCTGCACTTGGCCGGTTTTATAAAGTTACAACGTTTAATCATATTGGTACTCATTATCTTTTCTGCTAAAGTGTTTTACAAACTGAGAATAATAATTTATATGCAAATAAATAAAAATATTGCGTTACAATTCCATTACTATTATAATGCTACGCAACAGATTACATAGACAATGTCAGTGTTACATTGTAATATAAATAATGGAATCCTGTGAGGGCGCTGTAACCAAGTTAGTGGGACGCAGACTTATTTTAACTATAGTACATAGATCCCATGAGTGCAAAGCAGGGTTTGGTACTTATGAATATTATGAAGGTGAACAAGTGACAAAACAAAATAAAAAAATTACAAAACTAATAGGCAAGCCCAGAAACTACAGTACATAGATAACATATGTACCTGGACTTCTGTATTCAACAGGTTTTCTTGGCTTGGAATGCAATAATGTAGCATCTCGGATATAGTTGGTTTACTAGCAACTAATGGATTTATAGTTGGTGCTGAAAAGCAAATAAAATTTAAATTTAGAAAAATGTTACTTAAATAAATAATATATCGCACCTGCGCTCAAATAGTGTCATAAATCAAAAAAGCAAACTGTCGAGAAAAAGGCGCTTGAAACTTGTTTACTTTTTAATTTTCTCTTTTCGGGTAATAAATCAAAAAGTAACAAAATTGGCGCAATAAGTTTTTTAGTAAGTTAAAATGTTTTTTAGGCTCTACTAAATGGTCTATTAGGTATCCTGAAAATATGAAAAAAAATGCGTTGTGACATTTTAAAGTAAAAAAAAACGAATAATTTACGAAATTTATTGTTTAATTATAGTGGTTTAAAAAAATCTTATTAGTAAATACAATAGAAACGTATACTTGTGACTAGATAAACATACTTTTTTAATCGTAGACGAGTTAGAACTCAAACATAATCCTTAACTTTTCTTCATAAAATATAATCAAGAAAAATAATGTTAACAATAATCAACAGTACAAAAATTAAATAGAAAAGTATTTAATATTAAATCTCGGGGAAAAAATCTTTAAATTCTTATATAATTGGAATTAACTTCAAAATAATTCACAAATTGTTAAAAAAATCAGCATAAAAACTTCGAATGTGATTGTTTTGTAGCAAAGTCTTTTTATTCTCCTTAATCTGTATTTTATTAGTATAAGCTTGCATTATATCAGGAATGGTTAGTCTCTTATTTCGGGAGAGTAAATTACTTTCTGACCATTTAGATGTCCGTGTAAGACTTTGTACTTTAAACTATTTGGTCTATCTTTGGCAATAGTCATAATTTTTACGTCTGAAATCTTTATCTTATTTACAGTTGTTATACCCATATCACTATTTAAACTTTTCAGAGAAATAAAATCATTGTGTGACAGCTCATTTACTTTCAGTGGCTCCCCAGTTTTTTAGCTTCCTTAATTATCTGTACATATTGACTAGGAACGTAAATTGGACCTGACTTTAACGATTGCTTTATTTGTTTTTCAATCACCGAAAGTATTGAGTCGCCTTCATTTTGAGTGTGTCCTGCTATTATAATTTTATTACTAATCGAATTTAATTTATTGTATTTCATTACTGCATACATGTACACCCCGACGATATATTTATTTTTGTTCTGCCCGCAACAATTGTCCGAATAGAAAACTAAATCAATGAGCTCGTTGCCAGTATGACCGTGCAGTTCTTTTTCGAATTTAAGCAAGCAGCTCCCTATTTCATCTGCACCTCGATAGCCTTCACCTTCATGTTAAAAATAGCATTCAGTAATACTTTGATTTACAATAGGTTCACCATTATTACTCTTACTGGTTGTCGGTTTATTTCTTTTTCTTCCTGAGTTTTCTGGTTTCAATTTGCTTACCGTAAAATTCATGGTATTTAATTTACTTTTATAGTAAAAAACAGATACATCACCACACGGTAACTGCAAAACAGCCTGTAAGTCGTATACAGCCACGATCAGGTTTTTGTTTATCTTAAGAGCTTCCTTGTCTTTCTTTTTTTCTTCCCTAGATAAATTCTTTTCTACTAAGTGTTCATCATATTTTTTCTTAAGTTGTACTTTATCTTCCTGATTCGAATTTTTATAAGCTACGCATAACTCACATCTGTCTTTCTTTGGTACACAGAAACCTAAATTAAATTCATCATTAAAAATGCGACTATACATCACATAATTTCCATAATTTCGACCATCTCCTTTACACTGGTTCACGTAATCCCTATGTAAGTCAGAAATAGTCTTCCCTCAATCAATGTATTCCCACGTAATTTGTGCCCTCAAATAATGGCTTTCAATTTTTGGTATTCCTTTTATATGATCCCGTATTTCATTTTTAATACTTTCGCCTACAGTATTATGTTTATTATGTTTTCCTCTTTGATCTTCTTTCAAAAAACCCCAATTGATTTCTCTGGTACAGTTCTGATCGTTCTGTCATTAATTTTGCATTAGTTTTGCAGATCCTTTTCAATGAACCTTCAACCTCGAAATAGAAAGTATAATTGTTTTTTCGCGGTTCTTGTGCTTTGACATACCGGTACTTAACTTCTATAGGTCTTAAATGTTTATGTATAAATTTCCTCTGTTTTTCTAAATCTTGCAAAGCCCAGTAAGAATCAAACATTTGAAGCCTTATTTCATTGGTAAGAAAAGAACTACATTTCATTCTACAACGTTCGCCACAACCTTCTTTAATACTTTTTTTGGGAATATTTCGTCCAGATTTTGTTTGATAATCCTGAGTTTCCTAGGATTTTAGTCACATTTTGCTTCCATTGTCGTTCAGCGCGCCGTTTCTTACGTGAAGTTAGCATTTCTTCCGTCATCTCATTTTGTTCCTGAGGGTGATTCCTGTCTAAATTTCATTCTTGTGAAGTTGATGGGCGGACTTCGTTAATGTCTTCACTTGGTTTTGCCCTAGGTGACAAAGGTGACGAGCTAGATGGGGATGAATTTGAACTGAACGAGGATGAACTTGAGCTGGACAATGAAGAACTCGAAGTACTCGATGATGATCGGTGATGAGGAACGACGGTATTTTTCTTACAATTTTTACGAGCCGTGTCGTAATTTGGATCTTTAACTGAATCATCTGTTTCTTCCTCTCCAGTTAAGTAATCTTGAATACGTAGGGCAGACCGGGGATGGTTGACCACGTTTTTGGTTATATTTTTTTTTTAGAAAACCGTTGTCTTGGTGTTAATGCGAAATGTTGTAAACTGTGCCAAATTTCATAGTCAATAATAAAAAAAAGTTATATCTGGATATTATTAAAAAATTTTAATAACATATAATATAAATATATTCAGTTTTAGTATTATATAAAATTTTTCAGTTTTAGTAAACCTCTCCGAGATAGTCAACCTGCCCCAATACTGGGGTAGGAGCGCTGGTGTACTGGGGCAGGTTGGTACTAATTTAGTGACGACGTACCGGACGAAGTTTTTGTTTTCAAAAATTCACTAAACTAAAATGCTCTGAATAACTGACACAATACAGCTTGTAGACTTACAATAGTAACTTACTTTTCGTTATAAAATTAAATTTGTATGAACTGATATAAGAATTACAATGTAAGAACGAAAAAAGTAGTTGATTAAAAAATACTTACGTATCCCAGTTATTGTTATTCCGCTCTCACTCACGGGACACGTCCGCTCGTGTCCCGCTCTTGGTGCGAATGATCGGTCATTCCGCGGGCTTCCTTTGAGCGTAAGGTTGTTTTGCTCACTCAAACGCGAATGAAGTTAGAAGCAGCTAGTCTACCTACCCCTATCCTAAACTAACCCCGGTCAGCCCTACTTCGTTTTCATTAGGATTACATTCTACAAGCTTATTTTAATAAATATTTTCTTTGTTTAAGCTGTCATTCATTGCATCTAAATTATTTTTTTGGGTACCCTCTGATATAAAAGTTGATTCACTTATTTCTTGGCTATGCTGCCCTTTCAGCTCCAGGCACAGAGACAATATTTTACTTGATCTGGACATTGTATGTATTTGTAGATACAACCACCTAAGGACAATAAGAACAATAATTTAATATAAAAAGTATATATAATGACTTTATTCATACAAGATAAATGAACGATATTAAAATTCGTCCCAACGTTAACTAAAACAGTGACACGTTTCGCTGCAGACCGGTTTTAATTCAGAAAATAAATTACCTTAATCAAGTACACTATCATAACTAGACAAAGATCACTGTTATTGCCAAAAAAAAATAGGATTTTGACTTACTTTAATCACATATACTATCATATATCAAAACAGTGCATGTCATCAAAATAGAAATTTTGATTGTAAAATAACCTTTATCACATGTAATGACATAACTCGATACAGATCGATTTTATTACGAAAAATAGAGTGACTGTTGACTTACCATAATCTCTCTATAGTATTACTCTACTCTTTGCCTTAATCACATAAACTGTCATATGTCGACACACTTTAATTTTATTGAAAAAACTCACAAATTGTTTTCAATTGACTCAACACTAAAGAGTATAATAAGTATATGGGAGAAGAGAGCCCTCTTGCGTGAAAATTAACCCTCCTGGACAAGTACGCAATCTATCAATGGCGGATTGAACTTTTGTTTTTAAAATTTAGTATATATATACGTATAATTGAATTTTGCGTTTCATTTGCAAACACTCAAATTCTTCCGAGTATTTTTATCACATCCCAATAATTATTTAAAAAAATGAAATAATAGGTAATGTTGAAAATACTCAGAATTTGAGTGTTTATAAAATCATACATAAACTGTGTTTAAATCTAGAGAAATTCATAATTTAAAAATGATATAACAATAAAGTTTCAAATCATTTATTTTTTCTTTTACATTTTTTGTAAAGTAAACCTGTGCAGCTTTTTTCAAGTGATCATCCCCAACATAAGTGATTTTTCCTGCTAGTATTCTATTTACAGATCAACACCAGCTATAAATAAGTACATTTACTGTTGTATCGATAAAAAATGATTTTAAATTTTCTTTATGTATTTCACAATTAAATGGATACTCAATAAAAAAATCTGCTAACATTTTTATATTCGTTTTAATGTTGTATCTCATATTATTATACTTTAATGTGTTAACAGTTAATTTTTGAATTTCACAAAAACAATTTAATAATTCTTGTGAGGGATAGAACAACCACCGTGTTTTTGGATTATACTCCTTAGATATTAAATATTGATTTTTATTTGGGTTGGCAGAGAAAAGTGTTTCTTTGCAACATTGACAAGACTTAACAATTATTTTTAAACATTTGGTCAGGACCCATCCACAGACATATTATTTTTGTTCAGTGCCTTCATTTTCTTCTGCAGAAGACAGAGTGTCTTCAGTGTAAATTCTGCAGAAGAAAATGAAGAGAATGAAGAAAAAGAAGAAAATAACTAATTCATTAAAAATTATGATTTCATGTTTCTTTTCTTTTTCATTTGTGCTACATAATTGTTTATTTTTAATAAAATAGTCTAGATTTTGCAGACATGCATTGACATCTTCTTCACAGTTGGAGTTGTAGGCATGTGGTAAATTGTAATTATTAAGCATCAGAGCTTTGTAGGCACCTTCTAAGGAAACAGAATTTGGAGATACATTACGCACACCTAAACTGCCAATATTACCAAAAAAATATTCTATTGGGTCCTGATTGAAATTTCTTGTCATAATGCTGTCTAATAAAACTTCAAATAATATTTTACAAATATGAAGCATACCCTCAATTGTTTTTATGAAATTTTTAATAGATGGCACCGATTTTTCAATGATTCTTACTTTGTAACTATCATTTACTTTAGATAAAAAGTAATGTTATTCGAAAAAAGCTTGGCATCATACCACAACTTATGGTGGGATGAATTTTTACTTACTGCACTCTTATAATATTTGCCATTAGGTATATGAAATGTGCTTGAATTCAGGCTGTCAAATAAATTGTCAATCATTAATACGAATGGAACAATATTCCGGCACTCTTCGGGTAGACCACACCTTGCTGTAATGTTCTGCTGCTACTACAACACTGCGGCTCAAATTTGGGCCGCAGTTTTCACCCGCATTTTTTAAATTTTTTCCGCAGAAAATCAATGAAGAACATGTATGTTCTTCATTGATTTTCTGCAGATATCTTAATTCTCCATAGCTCTTGTCTGCTGCATAAAGAATTTGAAAATACTGCCATTTCAAACATTTTACTTTATCACCATCATTGATGTCAACATAATTCATATTTTTCGTAAGTAAATTATTTCGAATGCCTTCCAAATAATGAGGAACATCATAAATAGGAATTATTGTTTTGTTATTTACTTGAAAAATCTCATTTCTCCACTGTTCCTAGTTTAAAAAAATTATTTCTGGTGTCTTCTACCAAACTATTGATGGTGCTTACATTTATTGCACTTTCACTTCATTTCACAGTCACAAGCAGTGCATATTATAATGATACCTGCACTTTGCACATTTTTAATTACATCTTTGACAATGTTTTTCAACCCGAATTTCTTAAGTGCTTGTGTAAAATAGTAAGCAACTGGTTGCTTGTAATTCTTTTTGATTCCCTTTACCATAAATACAAGGGCATGATTTGTCATTTTATTTTCATCACCATAACTCGCAAAACCCTTTCAGTCATTGCGTTACAATGAACCTGTGGAGTAATAGCCATCTCATCAAAAATTAATGTGCAAAGACAGTCTTCTTTACACATTTCTGAAACGGTCTTCTTCAACTGTTCAAAGACTATCTTATTTATACCTGGGTGAATATGTATTTGGCTCAACAATATTTTTAATGTTTTTGCAGAAGGCATAGTAAAATACTTTGCTAACAAAGTGTAGCACTTTGGACTCTTCTTAAATAATGATAAAGGGAGCATTTTTTCATCCAGTGTAAAACGCCTCCCTTTGGGTTCTTTGCATGTTTGCCAATATTGCATTTGCATGTAAATTCTTCTTGCAGCAGTCATGTTTCCTGCAACCTGTTCGAATGCTACAACTTTTGACATTTTTTCAGCATTTGATAATCTTGCCTTAAAACTTTTGACTTTCTTTGCTGGGACACTTCATTTTTCAAATTTTTCATTTGTATTTTCATGACAGAGGTTGACATCAACAACTTCTTATTTGAACCTGAAACAGTCAAAAAATAATAAAACACAACTTTACGCCAATAAAGGCAGTAAATACAGCAACATCCTGCAGTATTAATGAACTGTTATTGTAATGTATTTGACAGACACACTGTCATAGAGTCAATAACACCAGTTCATGCTTCATTTTGAGGTGATCTTGTGGCGGATACTGGTGACAGTATCAGTTTACTTGTGAATGCTATTATAGGAGGGTGGTCTTCAGGAACTTGGTGAGAGCAAATTAACTTGTTTTCCTACATGGTCTATTTTCCATTTCTCACAAATATCATCCTATTTTTACCGACCTAAAAAAAGGAGCCAGTTATATGTTTGTCTATACTTTTTTTCATATCAAACATAAATTTCACATTTAATTGGTATAGATTTAGTACCTGTTTGAAGATCAGATTTAGCCAGTAGGCTACTAAGATCTCTCGAAGTAGATGGTAGGCTAGTAATATCTGCACCCGATGTAGATGGTAGGCTACTAAGATCTGCTCCTGAAGAACGGGGCAGGCTTATATGACCTTCATCTGATGTGAACTGTCGGCTCCAGGTAGTGGTGTAACTATGTTTTGAATCCACGGGCAAATGTGATTCTGTTAATTTAAATTATTGATTAATAAAATGCTTTTCCTCCCTAGCAAGTTCTACTGAACAAAAGTTATATTAATCAGAAAAACTATAACTCAACTTCTGAAATTCATGACATTATATTATACCCAACATTTTGTTTTTAAAATATTGTGAAAAGAAATGATGTCATGGAATGTTTGTATATTTTTAATTTTAGATAAGGCATCCAAAATTAGTAACAAGAATTCAATATAAAATAAATTCAGAACTAAAGATGATCTAAAATAATAAACAAAAATTGCTGATTATGTGAATGTGTTCTTTTATAGAACAATTTTAGTCATTAATATATTTATTACAATTTTAAATTAGAACAATAATATTTCATACAGTCATGTTACTAATGCATTTATTTATTACATAAATTTGTAAAATTTTTTTACTATAATATACTTTAATATACTTATCAAATATTTTGAAGAAAATACCTTGAGTTGTTTGTACTGAAGTGTGACTGACAGTTCCAGTGCTTTGTTTAGACAGAGAAATATCTTCTGGAGCAGCATAGTTATGCTCCCTCTGTGTTTAGCTTGTCTCAAATATACCTAGAACAATGATAAGTAATTAACTGTGTAAGTATTTCAGGGTACTTAGTTACAACATGCTAAAGTTGGTTAAGTAGTGGAAAAATTGTTTCACATATTACTAATGCTATGTGTTGACTTATATGTTACAGTCTAGACTTGGGCAAAATCAGTCGCAATTAGGATCACTCAATAATTTAGTTCACACTCTTATGGCAAACTAGTTTGCTCTTTTAGTTTGTAAGTCCTTCAATAAAAAAATGTTTCAGTACAACTAAACTTTTAAATTTATGTATTTTAATGTTTATGAATATTAATGTTTTACGTTCACCTCAGTCCTCCCGTGACCATGGGTGCTGTAAAGCACTCGAAACGTCGGGTTATAAATAGTAATAAATTAAACGCGATAAAATCCGTAAACTTAGTTTCATTTGAATTAATGTTTTATTAAAATTAAACGAATATACTAATTTCTTATATTAAGAGAATTCACCATCCCTCCATCTCATCCCTTGGGTGTCGTAAAAGTCGACAGAGAGAATATTAAAAATAGAAGATGGGCAGCAGCACCTTCTTGCAACATCTGAATAAATAAACTGTGGTTGACAACCCTCACACGAAGCGGGGCAACTATGGCAAAATCCTCCCAAAATGAGAGTTACAAACTTTTGTGGCAGTCTATGGGGGGGGGGGGGGGGGGATGTTCAACAGTGGACTAGTACAGGCTGAAGTGATGTGATCATGACAAGTATACTTATGACTCCGATTACGACTTGGTACAGCTCCATACATCACGCAACGTCCTGCAGTTATTTCTTCCGGTAAGAAGTGATAATCACATACACGTTTATTTTTATAAGCTGTTATAGGATCATCATCTTGCAACTTATCACCCAAAACTGCTACCCAACTTGAATACAAATCCAAACCATGGACTTCAATACAAATCATGGACAACTAATACAAAAAATGAATGTGTAAAAACATTTTTGCAAACACGATATTGTGTTACTACGTATTACTCAATAATAATTCGGCAACACTTTTTTTTTTATTGCGTAGTGATGAAACGAGCAAAAGGTTCACCTGATGGTAAGTGCAACTTCTGCCCATAACAAATGCTGTGCCACCCAGAAAATTTCTGTGTGACACTACACTTTGCCCAATCACCCTGAGACATAGGTTCTTAAATCTCATATGCCCAGTGATTACACTAGCTCACAGTGCCCTTCAAACCGAAACAAAGTAATGTTTGCACACTACTGCTTCACGGTAGAATAACTGGCCCTGGGGTGGTACCTACCTAGATGACTCCTGCATATGAATCCTACCACCAGTTAGAACACTTACCAAGTTTATTACATCCAAATATGCAGGATTTCTTACGTATGTTGTTCACTTCGGAAAACATTTTCTTAAAAATTAACAATAAAAAAAAACAAAACAAAGGAAATTAACAGAAAAATGTAACTAACAAGGAACTCGATAATAATAACTATCTACTCAATAACTAATAAAAACAATCCGTAAAGGAGGAAAATGTACTTCCACCAGGAAAAATTGTAAGAAAACGCCAAACTTTACGAACAATTTTCGAAAAGTAACGAAAATTCGCATGTCTATTCAGATTTGACAGATTTTTCAACGACCCGTCAAATCTGAAGATTTCTATTCCATTCTCAATAAATTCTTGTGACTTATTTTAACACACAAATATTTTTTTCGGGAAGTCATAGTAACAGAATCTATGTTAACATAAAAACAAATTAAGTTTTGAGTAAGACCTTCGAAATAATTTGTGAATAATAAGTATTCTTAAATAATAAAAAGTCGATTATGCATAAAATGTAACGCATAAACGTAAGAGATTTTTACTGCCCTCTAGAGTGTTCGTTATGCTATAACTATTACATACTGCTTTTTCGACATATGATTCAAAAGTTTGATTCCAACATTGTGAGATGGCGTAACCTTTTATGTGGTCCAGCTTTTGTACTAAGTTGCATCCCCCAGCTCAACACATGTACCGACATCAATCTACATACATACATAAGATCACGACTCTATCCCATAAGGAGTAGTCAGAGACTGGGCACTCACTGCAAAAACAGATGACTGCCACAATCCACGTTTCACCAAAACAATATAATGCACTTGGTGTGATAGGTGGTGAGCCCATCGCCACCATGCGCTGTTGGGTGCACAGTGCAGTTTAATTCCTTACTCGCCTTTTACGAGATCCATTGGATGAGATGGAGTGGTAGTATTCTTTTATCGAGCCGCCACCACACGGCCTATTACGCCATCAACCGACAAACAACACTATAAACACTATTCAGTTAAACGACTATCTTGCGCAAGCAGTGACGTGACACTGTTTATGTTTGGTAAGACATTACTTTCATAAAACATTATAATGTCACTAGTGCCGTCTAGGAATAAATAATTGAACTATAGACATGACACTATTTGATATAAGATTATTAAGTTTTCTGAAACGAATGGTACATTAAAAGAGATTTTCAAATTTTAGAATTGTGACACTATTTGAGCGGAGGTGCGATATAACATTTGAGTATGTCTTTTACTGTTAAGGCCTTTATGGATCAATCTTCATTCACAACTTTATCATGAAAAAATCTTAAACAAAAATAAATGCTATTGGCTATTATGAGTTTTATACTATATTTATTTATACATCTCTAAAAGTTTAATAAATTAAAATCGATTACGCGTTTTGCGGCTGTCAACTTTCGATAGTAAATATGTCTAATAAGCCTATTAGTAAGTTAATCAGTGCTAACACCAACCTAGTTAGATAAGGTCTGCAGCTTATTTGGAAATTTCTTTTTTAATCTGCCAACATTAAGTATTGAAATCAGCAACAAGCAAAGAAAACTCTTGGATATCCATGGAAAAGTTGAAAAGTTATATGGGTATCCATAAATTTTGTGTTTTGAATACATTGAATACAAGTAAGAAGTACTTAAAGAGCAGGTGTAGTATAAATGTATTTGTTATTAAAATGTATTTATTATTTTATTCAAATTGGCATACCTGTACTGCAAGACGGAGTTACAGTATGATTCAATAATGTAGCTTCTTGAAATGGTTGGAAGTCTGGAGCCAATATACTTTCATTTGATGCTGTAAAATACAAAATAAAAGTTGCATTGCCACTATATCATTAATTCATTACATAGGTAATAAAAGCTTTGTATAATATGTGGACTACTGAATTGAAACATCAAAACTGACAACTTCTACAGAAATTTCAAACCTCTATTTTAGCAGTTGAATTTTTAAACCCTTCTTAGCAGATTTTCACAACATAACTTTATCACACACATAGAGCCCAATCTGTCTATTAATTTGTGCTTGAAAGATCAGTTACCTTTTCCTTGTATATATTTATTATTTAGACATGTAAACTGCCATGTTGGACTAAGAAATAACAGCACTGTTCAAGCTTCTAATATCACCCCCTATTTTCTTCACCCAAGACTGAAATCTCTCTTCATCTTTCTCAGGATTCGCAAAGTAATGTAGAGGTACTCCTGAAATAAAAAGTAACTAAATCGAACATAGTTAAAGGAATTAAATTAAAATCCTAACAGTTTTGCCAGTCTTTACAGTGAGTTTTTTTATTTATTCAGTCTTTCCACTAAGATTAAGATTAGGATATATGGTAAAAAGTCTGTTGCTAGCCATCTAATTTTCAGTTCTGCTGACTTTGATATATATAAAAACAAGGAACCACACAAAGTGGCACTTTACATCTAGAGCATTGTATTTTCGATCTCTTATTCCGTGTTTTTGTGCTACACACACGACTACGGCGCCATGAGCCCAATTGCTCATGGCGATGACTACCAACGTTTGCCAAGCGTATCTCATCCGCCACGCTCACAATTTTTTGTCGATTGGTGGAGATTTTTGCCCGTTTTATGGAGTATTGCGGCTGGCTCTCCAGACTTCTCTTCCTAGACGAATAATTGTTGATGAGACCACGGGTCAGACAAAACCTAAAATGCAGTTGTGAAAGTGGATTGTGTACCCTCTTGTTTGTAGAGTAGAGCAAAAATGAATTTGTGATGGCCAAGTCTACACAAGAATAGAAAATTCGGAGCCACCACCTCTTGCTCCTCCTGCCAACTTCGTACGTTCTCCGCTTCTGATCAAATCGGTCTACTCCACCATGCGCTCTGTATAATGTAGTATGGTTAGTGGACATTGAATAGCCTTTTTAGAACCATCTTTCTGAGTTCGATCACAGAATGTTTTATTTATTTTTGGATGAAAGGTAGTGGTCAGAAGTGTAACAAGTTTTGTGTCTTGCCACATTACAAATGCTACATTATTTTTGGTGTGCCTTCTAAAATCGCCTCTTGCCAAAGATATTTTTTTTGTTTCTTGGTAAATTCTTGTTTTTCGCCGTTTTTATTATGAGTGGTAGGTCTGATCTATTGCTGTTGACGGTAGATGTGGCGTATATACCATTATTGAATAGATATAGCAATATTTCATAGGATGCTAAAAAGTTATATAGTCACATGTCCACGGAACCCCTCATCTATTAGCTTCTGTGTAAGAGATTTGACAACATTGGCTCCTAATGCGAATTCTGTTGATTGGTCATCACGTTTCTCTGTGTAAACTTGAAACTCAAAAACATAGCCAGTTTCGCTGTCTGCTCTAGTCCACACTTTATATCCTCTTTTTATAGGTTTTAGTGGCATGTATTGTTTGAATGATGAGATGCCTTTGAATTTTATCATTGACTCATCTATAGATAGGGAAGTTGTGGTTTTTGCAGAACTTTGACAAGCTTTATTGAGTATCTCAAGAATCGGGCGAACTTTGTACAGTTTATCATAACCAGGTGCTCCTCTCGGCGGTGTCCTTGAATTGTCGTTCAAATGTATATTTTCTAATACCTTCTTGAATCGTTTACATGTCATAACTGATGCTATCTCAGCAACACGAAAACATAGATCACTTGACCAATATAAATCTATAGTTGGCAGTGGGTGGAGTCCCATTAAAATAATAATGCCTAGAAAAGCCTTTATTTCAGCAGTGTCACCAGGCGCCCGGCCACGGCTTCGTTTTTGCTTAGCGTAAATATTAGTTTGTTGTAAAATGAGATCTCTAAGGTTGTGGTCAAAAAAATGCGAAAAATAAGCAGTCGGTCTGGTTCTACTTGGCATAAATTGTTTGCTTTCTAAGTATATGCTATCAAAGAATTCTATATCGGGATGCTGTGGGTAAAGAACCTTTTTCCATTTATTTTCTTAAGTATCTGACTCATCTGTATCAGACATTATGGCTGTACTTGGTACTGAAAGTGTTGGTGATGGATCTACGACACTGGGACAACAAAGTGGAGGAACTTCTGGAGAAGAAGATTCGCTGATACGAAAGCGGCGCCTATCCAAATGAAGATCGGATGTTGATGGTTTAACTTCAGCAGAGCTTGTTGAAGGCTCTTCAGTATGTAAGCTATTTGATGAAGCTGACTCTGCAAGGTCCTGATGCAGCACCTCCTCAACTCCGGAACAAGAAGGGACAGTATCCATATCAGAATCACTCAGTATATTACTGACATCTAAGTCGGTAAAAGTTTCTGGCTCAGGTTCACATTCGTCTTCGGAAACCTCGGGATCGTCAGGAAGACCAAATAAACGCTGCAATTCGTCCTCTATAGCTTCATCGTTCAGAAGTCGCGGCATTTTTACCTACAAAAGAAAAAACAACAACTTGAACACCAAGCCATGCACCACACACCATAAGGCAGAGGTAATTATATTGCCACCTAAACAAATTCCATTTTTCTACAAGCAGTCAAACTAAACTTGAAAAATATAGCTTTATGTTATCGTTAATACCCCAATGCGTTAAAAAAAAACTTACCGAAACAGCGACACAATTTCGAGATTGAACTAGTAGATTTGAAAAAAACTCTGTCTGAGAAATCGGCAACTTTCAAACTCGCGTCAACTTCAAATGACAGTTATGACGTTTGACAATGTAAAAACAAGTTTGCCATTGAAATATATTTAACAGTGTTCTATACAGATAAAAAAATCGACTAAAATTTTAAATGTTGCCAGAAAACTGATTGAATAAATGGTGGCAACGTAGTTGCCGCTACCTTAAAAAGGGTTAAACTCAAGCGTAAGTACAGCCATCATGAATCTCGCTAGATTCAGGTTATTTTTATTTTTACATAAATAGCATACTTACCATCATTCGTTACGTCTGGGCACCCAGGAACACAGCAAACAGCGAGGCATGAGAAAATGTTAATAACTAACACAAATACGTATGGTCCAAACTCGATACGGAGGGCCAGAAAACAAATACTTTCACAAAACAGTCAATGCTGAAATATTGCTACTTTACGGAGGAAC
This sequence comes from Luehdorfia chinensis, assembly GCA_019845155.1. Classification (NCBI taxonomy): domain Eukaryota; kingdom Metazoa; phylum Arthropoda; class Insecta; order Lepidoptera; family Papilionidae; genus Luehdorfia; species Luehdorfia chinensis. The sequence goes on along the minus strand of JAHVAK010000093.1, from coordinate 1,084,777 downwards.
TACAATTCAACTCAACGTATAAACTACTAAATAGGAGTGAGGCGTATTTATCGGAACACGTAAAAATAATACGTATTTAAATGTCACTGTTCCGCACTGTTATATGCAGAACAAAATACCTGTTATCCCAAGTATCAAACTGTTCTGGCGGTCGTTCCGATATTTCAGTCACTAAAGGATCAACTGTTCTAATTGTGACGCGGAACAATGTGTTCCCGCCACGACCGTCGCATTACCTGCCTGACTGTCACTCTTGTTCCACCAGTATATGTTATTATACATTTCTCACGACAATCCGTTACCGGTCCTCTCCGGATAGGTTTCAATAGACGCAGTGAAAGAATACATTGGGATAATGTTTTATTTGAATTGATTTGATTCACCACATTAACCTAATTATTATAAAATAACGATTACAAATAGGTAGGAAGAACATTAAGATAATAAAAACCAATTAAAAAGAAAAACTAATTTAATGTTAATTTATCATCAACACGTAACATTAAATTTATGGTTTCGTAGAACAAAACAGATGCCTTTGATTTTCAAGGTTTGTGTTTTATAGCGACATTTTAAATGAAAGATTTGCTCTTGTTTTACTTTGCTAATGAAATGTACTGTTTATGAGTATCAAGTAGGTACTATGAATCAAAGCTACCGCAGTTACCGAAATGTACTCCAACCAGAAGTGTCTCTGAAAGTTTCCTAAAAACAACACGATACAATTAATGAATAATTTTTAAGTAGACGATCACAGCCACTGTAGGTACCTACTATCGCAAATTTTAGTGCCTTAGTATGTATGTAGTTGGCCATAGTAAGAAATGAAATTAGAAAAAAATGTACAAATTTTAAAAAACTTGCGTTTCATAAGCTTTATGGGATGGCAATTTAGTTCACGTGAAAAGAGAACAAAAATTCTTTTAAACAAAAACATGAGATTTATTGAAAGGAACAACGCGTAATAAAATTTTAGTCTAGACAAAGCGTTCGACATGACCGCGCGACGAAACAATGACCATAAAATATCACCAAGTGACCTGTGCAATCTTTTCTAAAAAAAGTGGCCATCTGCGAGTCGGACTAGGGGATAGGAATATATAGAACAGATCTTGGCAAATTTGCCAAGATCTGTTAACGGGCTGTTTAGTCATACCCATCACAACAGGGTTATTGAAGGCGCTCGAGAGTATTGGAACTGACCCTATTTTAATGCCCGTTGTTGACAGCGCGCGTCAAGATTTAATTGGGTCATTAAAAACAAAGTTCCCAAAATTAAACCAAAGCCTCACTTTCACCAATGCGATGTTCTTGGACCCCAGGTTTAAGTTTCATTTTGAAGACCAGTGCACTACTGACGATACCAAGAGGCGTGTAACAGCGTCAGTAACCCATGAAATTAATTCTAGGATGCCTCCTTCACAATCTGGAGGAGTAGATACGACAGCTCCAGATCAGGCAGAAGTTACTACCACAAATTCTATTTGGCGAGATTACCACACAAAAATGGCCAACGTGCAGCTAGTAAAGTGCAGCACAGTCGAGGGCTATCGTCGAGGTCCAGCGCTACTATGACGACCAAATCATCAAGCGCACTGACTGTCCTTTGGCATGGTGGCGGATTCATAAGGCCATCTACCCCAACCTGTACCAGTTCGTAATAAAAAATTTGAATGCCATGGCGTCATCAGTTCCCTGCGAGAGGGTCATCTCAGCAGCAGGAAGTATGCTGACCGACCGCAGAGCTCGGTTAGGTATAAGAAAACTACAACAGTTGGTATTCTTTAATCAAAATTGTAAATAATGTAAATATGAATATTTGTAAATATGTATACACCGTAATTTTTACATCGTTCTGGAAACGAAGAAACTTAGTGCAGTTTCAGTTACAGAAACGATTGGTAGTATCAGTTTTTAGACTTTAATAATTACTTTTTTTTGGTAAATTAAAATTAATCACGTGTTTTTAAATGAAACGACAACTCGCGGTAGCTCCCGTCTATAGGTAATTACGATTACAGTCGATAGGTCAATGTCCTTACGAACGCATAAGCGACGAAGTAAAGGCTATCGGAGAAAAAAAGCGTTTAAGATCGTAAATTCTCTGACATTCTTCGACATGGTTAATCCGCCATTTGGCCGGACGTCCAAGATTTTTCAATATTTCCCTTGGATGACACTTACCATACCTACCAAATGAGACTGGGTGGCAGATTTTCATACGCCGTTTCGTACTTTATAAAATTATTACAAAAAAGGCCCCATGGGTTTCATGCTGGCATATAAAACTGAAGAAGTTTAATAAGTACTACGTCAATAATCTACACTGAATAAAAATACTCTATTCGTACCTGGGATAGCCTTTGCCGGACGATACTCATAGCATAACATTATTTACGAAGTTACAAAATAATCTGCGAAATACAGTCCATTTTCCATGACACACGTACACGGCTTTGAAAACAGGCTTCTGGATTTTTTCAGTTTTAAACACATTCACGATCATAATGCGTAACACCTTACGAATTTATTGTTCATGAGATTATACCTACAGTCAAATAGTTCTTGTTAGCAACATCGTATACCTATACCATTGTTAGATATTGTGACGTTAGATAGAATACACTTTACGACTTATTTTCGTCGCGATAATTCAAAAACAGAAGCGCGACCAAATGACCTTAGACTTAGAGGTGACGACCGACCACATAGACCAAACAACTGAAGCACTGTCACTGACGCCAACACATGAATTTTTTTACCCATAAAGACATACTAAAAACTCCCTTAAGTGAACATTTGAAAAACATAAACTAAGTGTATGTCGGCAGTGTAGACGTGTGTCTACTATTTAGTTTTTGTATGCCAGTTTTAAAATTAAACAAATAAGTTGTCGATGTAGCATAACAGTAAAAGTAGTATCAAAATATTCATCAATGGTTATTATTACAATACAATTACTTAGTATTGAATAATAAATAATTCCATTAGTATAAATCCTAGAAAACAATAATTTAAAAAAATGTAATAAGAATAATAATAATATCACTGATTGTCATTAAAACATAAATGTACATATTTAGTAATATTTCTTCCATTACAATAGAATCCTTCTCAGCCTCGCTGTATCTTTAGAAATCATACATTTTATAAACATTTCACATTACATTTATAAAACCATTTTTTCTTCCCCATCGGGAAGGAAAACCCCTAAGTTGGCAATACAAAGCACTGCGACGTAGTAGCACTGTTGTACATCCCCTCCCAGCCGCCTCTAGGGCTGTGTCGTTTCGGAATTTAATAAAACACACAACATTAAACAAAAATGGTTTTGTGCGACAAAAAAAATATTTTTCGCACGAGCTAACGTAAGCGTAGATGCAGTGCAATAATTGCAACTGCACATTGGGTGGCTCGCTTTACGTAAATATTTCACGAACGTTATCGTATCCGCGTTTTTCAATTGTCGTAACGGAATATGAGTCGAAAGTAAATGTATTCCAACGTAAGGAGCAACTAGCAATTGTATATGATAACCAGAGCCATGCGGTTGTACGTTTATTCTTATAAATATGAAAGTAGTCAGAAGTTAAGCAATGTGATAATGGACTTTTTCAAAATTTAAAAAAAATGTCATCATCATCATCATCATATCAGCCTATCACTAGTCCACTGCTGAACATAGGCCTCCCCCACAGATTTCCACAAGTTTGTAGCTCTCATTTTGGAAGGATTTTTCCATAGTTGCCACGCTTGGTAGATGGGTTGGCAACCGCAGTTTATTTATTCAGATGATTCAAAAAAAAATAATAAACTATGATTTTTTTTTTTTTTTCGCCGTGTGGTGGCGTCTTAAAAGAATCTACCACCCCATCTCATCCCGTGGGTGTCGTAAAAGTCGACAGAGGGAAAATGAAAACCAAAAGATGGGCAGCAGCATCATTCTGGAACGTCTGAAAAAATAAACTGCGGTTGCCAACCCGCCTGCCAAGCGTGGCAACTATGGCAAATCCCCCCCAAAATGAGAGCTACAAACTTTTGTGGCAATCTATGGGGGAGGCCTATGTTCAGCAGTGGACTAGTGATAGGCTGAAAAGAAGAAGAAGAAGAAGAAGATGAATTTTTTATATTCGGTCAGAGCTTTTACTTTAATATCCCCGATCTTTGGCAATATTAAAAATAAATTCAGATTAATAAAAGCAGCAGTGATAAAAATTGTTATAATAATTAAAAATCTTTTTTGAAACAGCCCTGTTTAAAACATTTTCGTTTCACGCGTAGTCCACGATGCTATTGGTGGCGAAGTCGCTCTCCGCCACCTTTAACGTAAAATAGCAAAATGCAAAAAATAGGTAAATAAGTCACTTAGTCACGTGTGAGCTCTGAACTTTTAAAAATTTAACTGTGCTTATGTTAACTATTTCTGTTTATTAATCGTATTTGTTCTTCGATGCACTTTTATTTGTGATCTGATTGAAATACTTGTGTATACGGAAGAAGCGAGGAATTTAGGTCAATTAAACGGCATATTGTGGATGCTAAAAGTGATAAAAGGTGATGTGATACTGTGTGTGAATAAATCATTTGAAAGAAACCTTGCAAAAACGTGCTCGTTTATGTTTAGAACCAAACAGAAAGCAGTTTGCACAGTTATTAAAATTCAGGTATGCACTTAACTAAATATTTAATTTTGTTAATTTCAATTCCAATCAGTTGTAAATAGTTTATTGCAATTTTTAATTAGGCATAAAACAATTGACCGATATTATTACTAAAATTCTACCTAACGTTTATACCAAAAAACACTGTTTCGATAGCTAGAATAATTTTATTTGATAAAAATAAAATAATGAAATAATATTTTATTATTAACAATTATCTGAATTTGTTTTATTTTTGGAGTTTACTCCATAGGAATCGATTTCATTTAAAGTTAAATGAATACGCATATAAAGAAAAATTAATTAACGTAAGCGCCATCTTAGCAAACTATTTCAAAACTTTTCGTAACTTAATAATATACGTATCTGACAAGATTCAATGTAGAATGAATATACATGTAGAGGAGCCAATATTTTTTGTATGGGCATTGAGCTCACTGTAAACTTAAACAGAAGTATGTTGTCTAGATATAACTAGTGGCATAAATACACTCAGCGTCACAAAAATCGCACCTCTCTGAGTTTGCGCGAAAAACGGCTGTAATGGCTAGAAACGAATTATATTTATATAAATATTGGTATGTTTGAAATGGGTTTGAATAGCTTTACATTATTAATAAAAAAATCATGAAATCTTTAAAACATTTATCATTATAGAGCGTCAAAAATAAACACTGTCAAATGCTCGTTAGTAAGGACGCTAGTTACACCACCTAAAAAGGGTATAAAAGGGTCGATCTGGATGAAATATGGGCCAGTCGTAATTTAGACTTTGCAGTGAACACACGTGAACAAGTAACCCAAGTAAGAACAAGTAAAGATGGACACCAGCTCTGAAGAAGCCGCTCAAGTGATTGCCCTATTGCAGTCGGGGATGCGGCAGTGTGACGTTGCTCGACAGTTGAACCTGTCCCGTTTTTCAGTTCGACGGGTGTTCCAGCGTTTTCAGCAGACTGGTGGTTATGTTAGAAAACCGGGATCTGTAAGAAAACGGTGCACATCAGAAAGAGATGACCGTTTCATCGTTACGACATCTTTACGAAACCGTTTTACAAATGCTGTTGAGTTGCAACAACAGCTTCGATCAACTCTGAGAACATCTGTGAGTGTTTCTACGATAAGAAGAAGGTTACACGAAAAGAGTTTAACAGCCCATAGACCTTCTAAAGGTCCAAAACTTACTGCACAGCATCGCAGAGATCGCCTAGAGTTTGCTCGCAATCATTGCAAGTGGACTCTAGAACAGTGGCGGACCGTACTCTTCTCTGATGAGACGAGGGTCTGTCTCTTCTGCAATGACAGATGTAGAAGGATCTACAGAAGACAGGGGGAGAGGTTCACACAACCCTGCTTCGAAGAATCCGTCGAATACGGGGGTGGCTCGTGTATGTTTAGCACTAGGTTTTAAGAACTTTTTTTGTATTTATTAAGTTTTTTTTGAAATTATTAATTTGCAAATTTGTACATACCCTGTCTTTTTCTTTAATTTCTCTTTCGTCTCGTTATAAAAGTAAAATTCAATTAAAATTCCTGAAAGCTAATGAAATTACCTTTCGAATGATACCTTCAAACCACAACATTGCTATTGGCCTGTTGTGTTAAAATAGTATTTAAATTATTTTTTTCGGATGTGCGATTTTTTTGACGGCGAGTGTAGTTATATTTAGTACAACCAGAATGTTGCAATATACTGCAACAGTGCCATCTACAAGCGGCTCCGTGAACAGTCAAATAACTAAAATATTTATAGATATTGTAATTTTGCAATTTTATAATTTAATAGTTTGTTAAAATATTGTTCTTTTGTTAATGATATCATGAATGTTTTATTATTAATAAACAAAGGAATATTTGTTTTACTTTTTACTTTTCATGGATAATTGAACAAAAAAAACGTTTTAATAACTCGCCATTTTATTTCATTTAGTGCAGTTTTAAAAGTAAGTTTTCTGATATTAATGTGTTATTAGATAGATATTAATCTATGTGTTTACTCATGGACATTTTTCAGTCTAGGTATATTCCCAAGTCACGAATCACCTCTGTCCTCTCTATATCGACGCTATCAAAATTATATTTGAACAATAAGGGATTTTTTTTACGAGTAAAGCTAATACACTGACATTTCTTGATATTTATTTAGATTTTGGTTTTAGTATAGTTAAAATTAAGGTTATTAAGATCTTGTTGCAATTTCTCGCAATCACGGGATGAGTTGATTTGCATGAATATTTTTTTATTATCTGCATATAAAAGGTGTTTCAAAAATTTAATTGAGTACTATATATCATAAAGGTAGGCGTTGATAAAGAGAGGATCTAGGTGCGAACCCTGGGGAGTACCGGATGGAATATTTATATAGTCCGACCTAAACCCCCCAAGCACAACAGCTTGGGATATATTACGAGTACATAGATATGATCGTACCCAACGAAATAAGTCCCCACGTATGCCTAACTTTTGCAGCTTCAATAGCAGTATGAGGTGATCTACACGATCGAAACATTTCTCGAAATCAGTGTAAATCACGCCTACCTGACCACCGTTCTCCATTTTAGTATATACGAAGTTTGTAAATAAGGAGAGGTTGGATATCGTGGAACAGCGTTTTAAAAATCCAAGTTGGAATTGAGATTTTGTGAAGAAATAATGGGATAAAGACTATCATTATTTCTGACAGACAGACTATATCTACAAATATTTCCCTGAGTGTATTTAAAATAGAAATAGGCCTATATTTATCAATACTAGTTTTAGCTCCACTTTTATGTATCGGCACAATGTGAGCCTTCATGTAATGATTGCTTAAAAATCATAGATATTGGACGTGCTATAGCGCGTACAAATATACATGTCCCTGTCTCCTCTCACCCCTCACGTTATGGCCGCAGGCGCCGGCGACCGGTGCGCTTTAGTTCTGACATTCGCTCCTGCGCTCTGGCGCAGAACGGACGTCAACCGACAGCGCTCTATGTTTACCAAGCTGACAGCCCGCATAATTTACGGACCGCAGTCTGTAGTAGCCAGTTGTCATCGTCATTGATAGTGGCCAACACTTGCTCCCGTAGCGGTGTGTTTGGTTTTCTTCATTCGTGCCTTCACTGATCGTCTCCCTCGAAGTAGGAGTGTCGTGTTTCGTGGTGTGCGTACGTGATAGCGTCGACAGTGCTGTGTTGTGTTGTGTCGCCTTGCTGGGTAAACCGTGAGTAGATATTACACACACATTCTCGCCTCAGATGCGGCTATTGTATTTTGTGTCCGCTTGTTGCGCTAGGCAACAGCGAGATACACACCCTCTCGCACCTAAAGCGTAAGGCTGTAGGTGAAATATTTGTATTACACACCTCCCTGCTTACGTAGGGAGAAATTTTCTTTTGTGTTACACACCGCCACCCGAACCGTCGAAATGGCGACTTTCCGCAATCCCGCGCAGGAATTCATACAACTCGCGGATTTTTTGCAAGCCGCGCACCCCGAGATCTGGGCTCAGTTACGATCGAATTGTCTTGTATCCGACTCAGTACAGCAGAAGAGCCACACGGCCTTGTTCGACACCAAAGGCCCGTCATCGCCGGCTTTAGAGCCCGCCTCACCTGCACCTGCGCACGGTGACTCATCCGCACCTGTGTGCGAGTCAATTAGCGGCCTAATTGCCAGCAATAAAAAGGCCGCGCCGACCGAGTCGGCATTATTCAAGTCCAATGCACCTGCAGGTAATAAACCCGCCGTTAGTGAGTGCAATAAACTAGCTAACAAAGCGATGGACGCACCTGCGCTTCCTTTCCGGGAAACGCAACGGCGGTTATAAATAACAAAATTAAACGCGATAAAATCCGTAAAATTAGTTTCATTTAGACATTTTATCTATCTATCTTCTATATATATAAAATTCTCGTGTCACAGTGTTAGTAACCAAACTCCTCCTAAACGGCTGGATCGATTTTTATGAAACTTTTTGTGTATATTCGGTAGGTCTGAGAATAGGTTGTAAACTATTTTTTATACCCCTAAGTGATAAGGGTGGCCCACCCCGTAATATCTTTTTTTTATTTTTTTGACAAAATTTTTGATTTTTTATGATTTGGCTTTAAAAAATACATATCACTCTTAATTTTCACACTTCTACCACCAATCCTCATTTTTTAATAGACATATTAGTACTGTACTCTTCAACTCACTTATCCCAGGCAGGTGTCTACCGGTGTCATTTCTCACCCAGCGAACAGGACGAAGTAAAGATGAGAACGAAGCCGCTGTCCTATATTTCTCACACAATAAGATTTCTCGCACACACAGTTTTCGGCCATTATTATTGATTGAAAAGAGTATATAAACACTTTATTGTTTGTACATCAATCACAGCGGTGACGTTTATACTTATTATTTTACTTTCTCAATGCAACTGTCATGTTAATTATATACTAATAGTAAATTTATCATTAATTTAAAGTGCAATAATTATTTATTACCATTTTATTATTAATTGCTGAACTTAATTCTCACATTCAGTGAATTTAGTGATCGAATATAAATAAATAATACTGAACATTTGTCACAGCTCCAGCCAACAACGGCCATTGTGAATATTTATTAGTATTTATTAATTTGACTATTATAATCAGTGCGTGAAAAATTTTTGTGGGAAACATTTTAAATTTAAACAGAAAGAAAAGGTAAGTAAAATAATAAAAGAACAGATATTGTCGCACTGACAGTGATTTCAATCATTTAGTACATGAATTTGATTTGTTTGTTTTGTACAGTGAACAATGCCAGCAAGACGCAAAGGGGCCAATTTGGACCGTCGAACGAATAGAACGACGGACATGCGAAATAGAAGATCACAAAGAACAGAAGAACAAATTCAACAAAATAATGCAGATGTGCGTGTAAGCATGGCGCAATTGCGTGAATCACAATCACAAGAGGCACGAGCTGAGCGAAATCAACAAAGACGATTGGAACAACGACAAGCGCGCCGGTTTGTAATTAACACGCGCAGAGCAAATGACCAAGAACGCCAACAAGTACATCGAAAATTTCAATCCGATTCATTCCTCCGTCTAGCATTCGAGTATGAGTCCGATATTGAGTATTACGCTCATTCGAAAGAGGGGATTGGTGCTATGGACAAAGAATGTCCGCATTGTAATGCGCTTAAATTCAAAAATGAGCCAGCGGGGATGTGTTGCGCGTCAGGAAAAGTGCAATTATCAGAAATTGAAACACCACCTGAACCATTGAACGGCTTACTTATCGGTACGGATCCAGATTTTAACATGTTTCTAAAGTCGATTCGAACATACAATTCATGTTTCCAAATGATATCGTTTGGAGCAACCCAAATAATTAATAATAATGCTGCAAATGGTCAACAATTCAATTCGACATTCAAAATAAAAGGTCAAGTATATCACAAAGTGGGCTCATTGCTGCCAATGCCAAACGAACCACATAAATTTTTACAAATTTATTTTATGGGCGGAGAGGACTCCGAACGGGCACTCGCCAATCGCGTGGATGCACGTTGCGGCCACAATACGGCGAGCTGGACGCTCTATTGAATGAGCACAATGAATTATTGAAATTATTCAAATCACAAATGCACAAACTACAAAGTGACAATCATGCTATTGTCATCAATCCTGATAAAACACCAGCAGGAGAGCACGTGCATAGATTTAATGCACCTGTTGTTGACGACGTTGCTGGAATCATGATTGGCGACCGTACAGCTACGCGAGAAATCGTGATTCGAAGAAGAAATAATAATCTTGAGTTTATCGCTGATACACACCGTTCATACGACGCTCTCCAATATCCGCTAATGTTCTGGAAGGGACAAGATGGATATTGCATAAACATTAAACAACGAGATCCCGTAACAGGTACTTCATTCATTATGAACAACATCATTATTCATTTTGAATTAATATTTATGAATATGTTGATAAATAGATACAATACATTTAAATAAAGAACAGGGAGAACTTTTCGTTCGCAATCTGGCTGCAAAAAAAATTAAGTAATTATTAAAATCATTACTTAATTAGAATGAATATTAATGAATATATTATTGCAGGAGCAGAAATAAACAAGAAAGTTAGCTCGAATCGATGATTAGACGCCGTCAGGACAACGTCATTCTACGATGTCGAGAGCTTTGCCAACAATTCATGGTCGACATGTACGTGAAGATAGAGAGCAAACGATTACGATACTTACTATATAATCAACAGAAGCTCCGTGCGGAAGAATACATTCACTTGCGAGACGCTATTGTGAACAACGCCGACACCGCCGAAATTGGTAACTCTATGATTCTACCATCAACGTACATTTTTTGGCAGCAAAAAATGTGGACGTCAACGATTTAAATTTCAAGATACAACAGTTGTTGCCAGAGGACTTGGTGTCATACAAATCTATCGATACGGTTTGCGATGTTAACGAAGCTGTAAATTATCCAATAGAGTTTTTGAACTCATTAGATTTGACAGGCATGCCACCGCACCATTTACAACTGAAAGTTGGATCCCCGGTTATTTACAAGTGACAATCATGCTATTGTCATCAATCCTGATAAAACACCAGCAGGAGAGCACGTGCGTAGATTTAATGCACCTGTTGTTGACGACGTTGCTGGAATCATGATTGGCGACCGTACAGCTACGCGAGAAATCGTGATTCGAAGAAGAAATAATAATCTTGAGTTCATCGCTGATACACACCGTTCATACGACGCTCTCCAATATCCGCTAATGTTCTGGAAGGGACAAGACGGATATTGCATAAACATTAAACAACGAGATCCCGTAACAGGTACTTCATTCATTATGAAGAACATCATTATTCATTTTGAATTAATATTTATGAATATGTTGTTAAAAAGATCAAAACAAGTGCAGCCAGATCGTGAATAAGAATTTCAAACTCTTGAGAACCAAGATGTACGTGGCAAAATACATTTAAATAAAGAACAGGGAGAACTTTTCGTTCGCAATCTGGCTGCAGTGCCCGAAAAAAAAAATTAATTATAAACATCATTACTTAATTAGAATGAATATTAATGAATATATTATTGCAGGAGCCGAAATAAACAAGAACGTTAGCTCGAAGGATTATTATGCGTATCGTATGATGATTAGACGCCGTCAAGACAACGTCATTCTACGATGTCGAGAGCTTTGCCAACAATTATGGTCAACATGTACGTGAAGATAGAGAGCGAACGATTACGATACTTACGATATAATCAACAGAAGCTCCGTGCGGTACATTCACTTGCGAGACGCTATTGTGAACAACGCTGACACAACCGAAATTGGTAACTCTATAATTCTACCATCAACGTACATTGGCAGTCCACGTCACATGCATGAATACATACAAGATGCTCTGACTTTTGTGCGGACGACCGTGTTTATTTATCACGTTTACATGTAATCCAAAATGGCAGGAGGTAACATCTTTGCTATTGCCAGGACAAAATGCAATACATCGTCATGACATTACAGCACGTGTGTTCAAACAAAAATTAAAGTCTTTAATGAGTTTCATTACAAAATTACATGTATTCGGTCCCACACGTTGCTGGATGTATTCGGTTGAATGGCAGAAGAGAGAACTACCTCATGCACATATTTTGATTTGGTTAATTGAGAAAATCGATAGTATAATTTCTGCGGAAATTCCAGATCCCTCTACTGATCAATTACTATTTGATATTGTTACAACAAACATGATTCATGGCCCATGCGGTAATCTGAATCGTTTATCGCCTTGCATGAAAGATGGAACATGTACAAAGCGTTTTCCTAAAAATTTCACTAACGATATGACAACAAATGTCGACGGATATCCAATATATCGTCGAAGAAATACCGATAATGGCGGACAATCATTTATGAAAAATATCAAAAACGCGGACATTGACATTGACAATCGTTGGGTGGTACCATATTCGCCTCTGCTGAGCAAAACATTCCATGCTCATATTAATGTTGAGTTTTGCAGTTCAGTGAAGAGCATCAAATACATTTGCAAGTATGTGAATAAAGGAAGTGATATGGCTGTATTTCGAATTGAAAATACCAATTTGAATGCTGCACCATTGAATAACAACGATGAAATAACGCTTTACCAAATTGGCCGGTACATCAGCTCCAATGAAGCTGTCTGGCGTATCTTTGGTTTCCCAATTCATGAACGGGATCCAGCAGTTATCCATTTAGCCGTCCATCTTGAAAACGGCGAGCGCGTATTTTTCACGAACGAGACTGCGATTGATTGTGCTATAAATCCACCAAAAACAACACTCACAGAATTTTTTGAATTGTGTAATCGCGCGGATACTTTTGGTGCCTTTGCACGTACACTACTCTATTCAGAAGTACCACGCTATTTCACATGGATCACATCAAACAAAAAAATGGATGCCCCGCAAGCAAGGCACACCAATTGATGTATGCCCGGTTTATTCAAATCAAACACCTTGGGGCGTGTATATACAGTTAATCCAAGGCAGAGTGAGTGCCTTTATTTGCGTCTGTTGTTGGTTAATGTCACAGGGCCATTGTCCTTTCAAGATGTACGTAAAGTGAATGGACAACAGTATCCAACGTATAAAGATGCATGCGTTGCACTTGGCTTGCTAGAAGACGACAACCAGTGGGAGAGTATGCTAGCTGATGCATCATTGAACTATACAGCAACACAAATTCGTCTACTATTCGCTATAGTGTTGACTATATGTTTCCCAGCTCGAGCAGTGACGTTGTGGGATAATCACAAAGATTCAATGACTGAAGATATATTGCATCGACATCGTACACGTTGCAACGATCTAACGCTAACATTCAGCGACACTATGTGCAATGAAGCATTGATTGCTATCGAGGATCTTTGCATTGTCATTGCCAATTTACCAATCAGTCATTTCGGTATGCGTTCGCCAAATCGAAGTGCATCTGATTTAATGAACACTGAAGTAAATCGTGAACTGCAGTACAATAGTGTAGAAATGACAGCAATTGTTAATCGCAATGTCCCACTCCTGACTGATGAACAAAGAATCATTTACGATCGCATTATGCTGGCAGTTTCGGCAGGACAAGGTGGATTCTTTTTTTTGGATGCACCAGGTGGAACTGGCAAAACATTTCTCATTTCACTAATTCTTGTCGAAATACGATCAAATAATGTCATCATCATCTGGCATTGCATTAACTTTATTAGATGGAGGCAGAACAGCTCATTCAGTATTTAAGCTACCACTGAATATTCAAAATAAACCAGACGCAGTGTGCAACATAAAAAAACAATCGTCAATGGCCACAGTGCTGAAACGGTGTAAAGTTATCGTCTGGGATGAATGCACTATGGCCCACAAACATTCGCTTGAGGCGTGGAACAGGACATTGAAAGATATAAAAAACAACGACAAACTATTTGGCGGAACTCTGTTACTGCTTTCAGGTGATTTCAGACAAACACTTCCCGTCATTCCACGTTCAACGTATGCTGATGAGATCAATGCTTGCTTAAAATCATCGCCACTATGGCGTAATGTTGGAAAAGTACAACTGAAAGTAAACATGCGCGTTCAATTGCTTCAAGATCCATCCGCTGAAACATTCTCAAAACAGCTCTTAGATATCGGCGATGGAAAAGTAGCTCTACATGAAAATACTGAATGCATTAAATTGCCGACCTATTTCTGCACAACCGTTAGCTAGATATTTAAAACCAACCGATATTTTGTTAATGAACGTTTTAAAATTTGTTTGGTGTCCTAATATATTACTAGAGTGTAAAGAAATTGTATAGTCTCTAAGATAGTAATTAGGATACATTGTCTGAAATTAACTCTGTGTTGTGATAGAATGTAAACAATATTAATCTTTAATCTTTGTTTAGTATTAAGTTGTTATTACTTTTGTGTGCTTTATATTTTTGCTCTTTGTATTTTCATGTGTATGAATAAACGACTGTTTAGGTGAGTTGTATAGGTGACTTTATAAAGATGGTGCTAACGAGATCCCGTGCGAATAATCCTGGCCAGCATTCGTCTTCAGTGCCTGGCACTGATGCAGGTCCGAGTGGTGTCGTCTTACCCACACCAAATGATCAGCAGGTGTTCACCCCGGTGCATGATGCACACACACCGCCGCTGCCGTCGCAGGCCTCGTCCGCCCCGCCATATGATGCTGCGGCGCCTACACCGATAATTATGACCGATCAACAACTGTCACTTATAATGTCGATGCTCCGACAACCGGCACCTCACACTAATGGTAATAGCAACTTTGCTACATGTTCAGCAAGGTTTGACGGTGCAAGGAATTCAGATGTGGTTGCCTTCATCGAAATGATTGAGATTTATAAAGAATGTGTCGCTATGGAGGATGGTATTGCTTTGCGTGGATTGCCCATGTTGTTCACCGGCTTAGCCGCTACTTGGTGGCAGGATGTAAAACACACAATACACACCTGGCAGGATGCAATGACGTTGTTAAGAAATACTTATGGATCACGCTTACCTCCACATCGTATATACAGATAATTATTTAAGAAGGAACAAGGAGATGAATGTACTGATGTGTTTATTAGTAACGCCAGAGCATTATTGGCTCAGTTACCTCCACATAGTTTATCTGAATTTGTCCAGTTGGATATGGTCTAAGGCTTACTCCATAAAAGGATACGGGAGAAAGCGCCCCGTTCAGATGTCAGTTCATTCTCCGAGCTGTTAACATTGGCACGACGAATAGAGGACATTTTTGAGGAAGGTCGGATACCTTTGAGCAAGCCTGCCGATGCTTCCTACGCCGCTACTCCGTCTTCGGGTGCTTCATGTTTTGCTTCAGCTACTTCTTCTTCGAGCACAGCCAACGTTAAATCGAGACTCCGGAGTAGTTATTGTAAAATGTATCGGCATGTGAAAGAGGTGTGTCAGAAACTACTAAAACAAAGTAAGACACCTCCAGAGACGCTGGATATTAAAGACTCCCAGCCGCGGATTACCTGTTTTGGCTGTGGTGCTCCCGGCGTTATACGTGCAAATTGTCAAACTTGTAAGGAAAGGAAGGCGGCGTTCAAAACGCCGCCGACGAGGCCGTCCTGTCATTGACATTGACATTTATGGAGAAACAGGACGTGCAATTGTTGATACTGGTGCAAAACACTATAGGTAGTGACAGTTTAAGAAGACATTTAGTGAAGTATGGTCATGTTTTTGAAAGTGTAGTAACTGAACTTAAATACGCCGATGGGCGCGAATGTACGGAAAGAGTTGATATAACTCGTGTAAATGTAATTTCTGGTAGAGAGGTGATAGAGGTATGTTTCATAATGTTACCAAATGCAACAGATACTCTGTTAGGTATGAACTTCATTAATGATATTGGTATGGTACTTGATTTTGGTTTTAACTCGTGGTATTCGAGGCGCGACCGCGTGCGTCGACCGTTGCGATTTGAGAGTAGATCTGATCTTGTTTCATCATCCGTGGGACTCCGCGAGGACGAGGGCTCTTTTCTGATTCCAGGGGAACGGCAACGTCTGTGTGCGTTATTGGCAGAAAATAAGGATATCTTCGAGCCAGGGGGAGGTCCTACAACATTTGCTGTTCACCGAATCGTTACTGATGATGCTGTACCGATCGCAGGACCACCGTACCGAGTCACACCAACGAAGAAAAATATCATTCGACGAGAACTAGACAAGATGTTAGAAGAAGATGTCATTGAGGAAGCAGAATCGGAATGGGCGTCTCCCGTGGTTTTAGTTCCGAAGAAGAACTGTGAAGTCCGTTTTTGCGTTGATTATCGGAAGTTGAACAGAGTAACGCGATCCGATCAATATCCGCTCCCCTTGATAAGACGATCTCATCCAATCCACGAAGGTTAATAGTGTGATGTCTACAATAGATCTCAGAGCAGGCTATTGGCAGATAGATGTAGCAATGGAAGATAGGCCCAAAACCGCTTTTGTTACTCCTTTTGGAGCTTACCAAATCAAGCGCATGCCTTATGGTCTCAAGAACTCTCCAGCAACTTTTCAGCGTCTGATGGACCTTTTCCGAACATCGTTCAATCCTGAACGATGTTTGCGTGGTGGCGTATTTGGACGATATTTTGATAATTTCGGCAAATTTAGAGACTCATATCTGAAAGGCCAATCGAGTATGCTAGTAGATTATTAAAGCCAGCAGAATGTAATTACCATACAACGGAACGGGAAGCTCTGGCGGTGGTATGGGCCCTGGAAAAGTTTCGGGGATATCTTGAAGGCGCACAGGTGCGCGTCATTACGGACCACCAGCCGTTAAAGTGGCTCCTTTCACTAAGGACCCCTAGTGGCCGTTTAGCCAGATGGGCAATGAAAATACAAGCTTTCAACCTTGATGTTGAATATGCTCCAGGTAGAGTAAATGTTGTTGCTGATACACTGAATAGACCGGTGTGTGACGCTTCGTAATGTTGTCACTAGCTCTTCCCGTAACGTCTGTCCTATAAGTATAGACTTACCTCATCGTGGTCCTGAAGAGATTCGTAACGCTCAGCTCGAAGATCCTGATTTGAAGAAAATTATTAAGGACTTTGAAGAAGATACGGCCGTCGGTTGGTCAGACATCCGCAGTCTGACCAACCGACGGCCGTATCTTCTTCTTATTATTTGTCTTTAGGCGTACTGTACCGTATGGATCCGGACACGGAAAGTGAAGAACCCCAGCTAGTAGTTCCAGAATCTATGTGAGAGGATATTTTAAAGAAGCTGCATTGCGACTGCGACTGCAGAGGCAAGTGCTAAGCTGTTGTTGGAGGAGGTTTTCCTACGATATGGTTTTCCACGACGTATCTTATCAGACAATGGTACCCAATTTGTATCGGCCGTGATGCAGAAAGCGATGCACATGTTCGACGTTAATCAGAGTCTTATTCCTGTATATCACCCTGAAGCAAATCCTGCAGAACGCAAGAATCGTGATATGAAACAGATGCTTTCTATGCTCGTTAGTACTGAACATCGAAATTGGCCTGGGACTCTGCCAGCAGTACGTTTTGCCCTGAACACAGCTTACAATCAAGGAACTGGAAGAATCGCCGCTTTCTTGACTTTTGCGCGTGAATTGCGTTCACCGCTGAATGTTACCACGAACTTGAGAGGAATCGTAGAGCGGGAGAATTATGTTCCACTAATCACTCCATACCTGAAACGCTTTGCACGAACTCTGCAAGAAGTGAAATTGCGAGTTGAACAACAGCAGGATCAGCGTAAAGAGTTTGCTGATAGGAAGCGCTGTCCCGCACCTCTTTATCAGATCGGTGATCTGGTCCTCGTGGATGCCCACTTGCTTAGTAACGCCGCGAAGGGTTTTACCAGTAAGTTTGCTCCGCGCCGCGAGGGTCCGTACGAAATTAGTAAAGTCGTGAGTCCTACCTCTTATGAAGTACGAGACAGGAATGGGGTGGTCAAAGGGAAGTACCATACCAATGCTCTTAGTGCTTACGTAGGGCCCTCTGCTTTAATTGAACACGCTCGTAGAAGGGGTCGTTGTGATTACAACAGTTTTAATAACCAAATAATTAAACAAAATAGTTGACCCTCAACAGACTTTTATTTATCGTCCCGCGAGTGCGTCACAGTGCAAGACTTTCCGAGTATCTTTTCAAGAATATGGCAGGGATTCCTTCGCAGCCGGGGCCTTTTGTAATGTCGAGAGATCGCAATTTTTTTGATACTATGCCTTCGGGTATATGTACAGTCGAGATTGATTCACTACTAAGTTCATTTTCTTCGATGTCTAGTACAGAATGCGAAGTTGTTGGTGCTGAGAACATGCTTTGAAAAAAAGTGTTAAATACAGTACATATAGCATCACCACTACTGGACGTTTTCCCTCCATATTTAAATTCATTAAGATAACTACAATCAGTGTTTGCGCGAAAAATGGCTGTAATGGCTAGAAACGAATTATATTTATATAAATATTGGTATGTTTGAAATGGGTATTTGAATAGCTTTACATTATTAATAAAAAAATCATGAAATCATTAAAACATTTATCATTATAGAGCGTCAAAAATAAACACTGTCAAATGCTCGTTAGTAAGGACGCTAGTTACACCACCTAAAAAGGGTATAAAAGGGACGATCTGGATGAAATATGGGCCAGCCGGAATTTAGACTTTGCAGTGAACACACGTGAAGAAGTAACCCAAGTAAGAACAAGTAAAGATGGACACCAGCTCTGAAGAAGCCGCTCAAGTGATTGCCCTATTGCAGTCGGGGATGCGGCAGTGTGACGTTGCTCGACAGTTGAACCTGTCCCGTTTTTCAGTTCGTCGGGTGTTCCAACGTTTTCAGCAGACTGGTGGTTATGTTAGAAAACCGGGATCTGGAAGAAAACGGTGCACATCAGAAAGAGATGACCGTTTCATCGTTACGACATCTTTACGAAACCGTTTTACAAATGCTTTTGAGTTGCAACAACAGTTTCGATCAACTCGGAGAACATCTGTGAGTGTTTCTACGATAAGAAGAAGGTTACACGAAAAGAGTTTAACAGCCCATAGACCTGCTAAAGGTCCAAAACTTACTGCACAGCATCGCAGAGATCGCCTAGAGTTTGCTCGCAATCATTGCGAGTGGACTCTAGAACAGTGGCGGACCGTACTCTTCTCTGATGAGAGGAGGGTCTGTCTCTTCTGCAATGACAGACGTAGAAGGGTCTACAGAAGACAGGGGGAGAGGTTCACACAACCCTGCTTCGAAGAATCCGTCGAATACGGGGGTGGCTCGTGTATGTTTTGGGGCGGCATTTCCGTCGACGGGAAAACGGAACTTGTGTGCGTTTCCCGGACTCGGGGTGGCCGTGGGCAAGGGTCATTAAATGCTGGTCGGTACATTACTGAAATCCTGGAGGAACATGTGGTCCCGTATGCTGGTTATGTCGGTGATGGATTCATGTTAATGCATGATAATGCTCGTTGCCACACCGCGGCTATTGTACGGGATTATTTACAGGAGGTCGATATCCCTGTTATGCATTGGCCAGCACGAAGTCCAGACCTTAACCCAATAGAACATCTCTGGGATGACCTAAAACGGCGCGTGCGAGCTCGAGATCCAGCTCCAGCCACTCTTCAAGAGCTCCAAGATGCGGTACTTGAAGAGTGGGAACAAATACCCCAAGAGGCTGTTGCGATCCTTGTAAGGTCCATGAAAGATCGCATGGAAGCCTTTATCAAGGCAAGGGGGGGTAACACTAGGTTTTAAGAACTTTTTTGTATTTATTAAGTTTTTTTTTTAAATTATTAATTTGCAAATTTGTACATACCCTGTCTTTTTCTTTAATTTCTCTTTCGTCTCGTTATAAAAGTAAAATTCAATTAAAATTCCTGAAAGCTAATGAAAGTACCTTTCGAATGATACCCTCAAACCACAACATTACCATTGGCCTGTTGTGTTAAAATAGTATTTAAATTATTTTTTTCGGATGTTCGATTTTTTTGACGCCGAGTGTATTTCCTCCCTTAGTGGCCTTCACATAACTCCAAAAATGTTTAGTATTATTTTTTATTTTATCTTGGATTCGTGAAGTATATCTTTCAAAACACTCTTTTTGGACTCTTTTTTGACGGGCACGGAGTAGTAAGAATTCTTCGTCGTCCCGAGGATTTTTCCAACGTTTCCATTTTGAATGCATCTTATTTTTTTCTTTATTAATTTTTATTAAGCTACGGCTGTACCAGACAGGATAATAACTATTCGAACTAGCAGAATATGGAATGTAAAGATCCCTGCCTTTATAAAGTATACTATAAAAGCTTTCTACAGAGAGCTCAGTGCTTTCAAGAGGTAAAACTGAGTCCCAGTCTATGTTTGAAAAGAATACATTAAGATTGGGATAATCACCTTTATAGTAATTAAAGCGTGTGTGTGATTTTTCTTTAAATGGTTTATGATGCAAATTTAA
Source organism: Luehdorfia chinensis (assembly GCA_019845155.1). Lineage (NCBI taxonomy): Eukaryota > Metazoa > Arthropoda > Insecta > Lepidoptera > Papilionidae > Luehdorfia > Luehdorfia chinensis. Next base: position 1,064,134 of record JAHVAK010000093.1, on the reverse strand, counting down.
AAATTCACATTCAAGTGGAGGGTGATATGAATCAATTTTTGATAGTGGACAAGAAGAAATATTAGCATTAAGCTCTAGGTTACTAAACAACAAGTCTAAAATGTTACCAGTCGAGTTACGTACGAAATTACATACATACATAAGATCACGACTGTATCCCATAAGGGGTAGTCAGAGACTGGTCACTCACTGCAAAAACCGATGACTGCCACAATCCACGTTTCACCAAAACAATATAATGCACTTGGTGTGATAGGTGATGAGCCCATCGCCACCATGCGCTGTTGGGTGCACAGTGCAGTTTAATTCCTTACTCGCCTTTTACGAGATCCATTGGATGAGATGGAGTGGTAGTATTCTTTTAACGAGCCGCCACCACGCTTATATTGATTAAAGCCCAAATAAAATAGATCTTCTACTGCTTTCGAAGCCGCATTAAGTAATTCGGATGCACCAACCTGCTCTTAGTATGAATAAGATTATTATCATGTTACTTTAGTGATATTTTTTGTGTTTTACATTAGAGTAACCATTATATTTAGTGGTTGGGACAAGATAAATACGAATCATACGAATATGATAAACTATTTTATTAAAAACTGCACAAGTACCACCATCGACTAAAAATATATTGTGTTTTGATGTAATATAATATTTATAAACAGTTGTAATATATATATAAATCGACACTAGCAATATAAAGATAAAATTATGTGATAAACAAGTGAAAATTATTAGCTCGGTATGTACGTATGTTTGTAAGTACTTAGAGTTATGAATTGGTATGAGATATTTGTTGTAATCGATACAATTTTCGTAAAGCATCTTAAGCAACATATCCATATTAATTACAATTACAGTATAACAAGAAAGTAAATTAATCAAAATAATGACGAAGTTTATACGTCTTATTAATACCGTCATCAAACTATTCTTTTTAGATCCTTTTCCTCCCTGATAAGTATCGAGTGTGAGGTATCGTCTTTTCGGCAGAAAATCTTCCTGTTTCTTATCCACACATATCGATAGTTTTTTAGCTTAGCCGCTTCTCTTGATTTTTTAAGTATGGCCTTGTTGGCAGGAGTTAAATGTTCGTTGATGAACAGTCTTCTAGTGTCTCCAGGAAGATGAATATCAGCTGTGGTCATACCTTTACATTTCCGAGAAGCCGAGATTATTTTGTCACGTAGCAATGTGTTACTCAGCTTGACGATGACAGCTTTGGGTCGTCCGGGAATATTAGTAAGTGGTTGAACGCGATGTATATGTAAAATTTTGACAGTATTTATGTTAGGTAGTTAGCTATTTTCATAAATTTGTCCAGAAGATTCTCAGATTCAGCGTCAGGAAGGCCTGAAATTTCAAGGTTTTGCTGGCGTTCCCGCTGTGGAATAGTATTAATTTCATATTTTAGATTACTAACTTGTTCGTTTAGGGCAGCGGTATCGCTCACCTTAGTTGTCAACGACATTAAGTTTTTGTACATATCCTGTTGCTCACTGATGTGGTATTCTAAGGATTTTTACGGAGGAAAGATCTTTGTCCAAATTATTTTGCTTTTTCTCTAAGCTGAGAAATTCATACTTCAGAGAAGAAAATTCGCTTCTCATAGAATCAACATCAGATTTAATGGTTTTTGTTATATCTTTAAGATTATCGAGGTCAGACTTAATTACGTGAGTTATATTGTTGCTTATAGAGGATACGTCTGTCCTTTTTGCGTTAATCTGTTGCTTAATAGTTTCCGAAAACGATTGAAATAATGCTCTGATGTCATCCTCTGGTGTTTTCCGTTTTCGAGTTGTGATTTTGTCCAAGTTATCTATATTCAAATTTGTTTCCGAGTTAGATCACATCTTAGTTTTATCTTCTGTAATATTCATTTTTATCTATAATATATCTCTAAGATGTATTGATTTAACTGACTTTTTAATTTTATATCATTATACAGAGTTATTTTTTCTAAACACTGTAACAGATGGCAGGGCGTATGCTCTGCTTAATGCTTTTTATGTAATAGTTATATTGTAAAATGTTAGATGGCGTCATTGTATCTTAATATCTACTTGGTGTGACCAGTGTATTTTATTATATTTGTATTTGAGTTTGGAAAAAAGCCTTTCTTAGTTGATAATATCTTAACCATTTTATTATTTGATTGTTTTTAAGCGTTAAGCATACATTAATTAGTTTCTCTAAAGCTTATAAATCATTCTCAACTTTCTATTTTATAAATTTTGGACGTGCAACACTACGACTACAACTTTACGAATGGCGGAGCGGATTTTTGAACTGTTGTTGTGGCTGTTTGCGCAGGAGTTTTCTCGGCGATTTAATTTGTTTCGTATTATTTAATATCCTTAAGTGCTCTTATCCACCTAAGTCCGTTGAGTTGAGTCTTCGCTCCTCCGGCCGTGTCGAGTTTTGTGCGTACTACGATATTAGAACTGAGACAGAGACTCTTTTTGTTATCCCCCTGGTACCTACCTATTTAATTTGAGAGAGAACCTGAGATAGGACTATAAAACCAGTACTCAGTGATTTTGGCGTTATTAGTAGTTATTTGTTGAAAATATCAACTCAACATGTCTAATGCAAGGTGCTGCGTTCCAGGATGTGCTAATAACAAAACAGGTATGTGGTATTTTTCATACATTTAAAATAAGGAAGTACCCGCGAGTTTCATGAAAAATAGTTGTATATTTATCCATATTTTCACCAATATTATGTATACACCTATATTGATAGCTATTAACTTCTATAATTTTAAATAATTTCATCAATATCAATCATAACATTCTAAATTTAGCTCATAGCTCATTTTTTCATTTAACAATATACACTGACTGAATAACAATAAAATTATGTCTCAAAAAGAAACAATTCAATGTCAGCTTCTAATTTCAAAAAATTCTAATTTGTACTGAATTTGAATTTTTTTAAATATATAATAGGTAGATATCAAATAAAATTACTTGTTATATATAAAGTGTTAAGATTATGTTTCTACCGTTGCATTTAAAATACAAAAAGGCCATGTTTAGCGTGTTGTAACTGTGAATATATTAAGTACGTAATGTACTGGACTTGGTAGGACTTGCTGATTTTACCATTGACAAGAGAAACGAAATGAAATCGATTGAAACGAAAATCGTTAAACCATTAATGTCAATTGTTTAACGATTTTATGTTTCAGGAGCTACAGAAATTTTATTTACATAAATTTCCAAATCTTTTTCAGAACAAGGAGCTACTCGTATTTAATTCATGGGTTTATTCCATTGGATGTGACATATTACAACTTGAAAATAAGCATATATTCAAATACCGCCGTGTATGTCATATCCACTTTGAAGAAATAATTGTCTCAGTAACATTGCTTTACCAACCAAGTATATGCCAGGTTTGTAAAATTTACTTTTACTGTTGATGTAAACAAAAAATTACTATTAGTATTACATCAATGATTAGACATGTAAAACTTCTACTTGTTAATCATAACTTAAATTTAAAGTGTTTGCATAAACACAACAATTTCTAATGAATTCGAATATAATTTGTTAAATAACATATTATTTAATTAAATGTTGCAGGTTTATCACTTTCGAAGTTTAGAAGAGAAGGAACAGTTTTGAGAGCAATCCCAGTACCAGGACCCTCTACATCGACAGGTATAATATTATTTTCTAAACAATTTTGTAATGCGACTACAAACAAAAAAAGTAGTTGTATTAAAAAAGTATTCAAGTCATTATACAAAGGTTATACCTACTGAATGCTGAAATAAAAATGAAGCTCTTATACTTTCCATTTATCCCATTTTTATACATCTTAATTGTAATTTTTTCCTTTATTAATAAGGACAGCCCCCTGGCTTGTAGTATTGTGATTTGGATTTAAAAAAAATATTATTATTTGTAAACAACAATAAGTAATCATTTAATTTTTCCAGCACCTGTGGTTCCTCCTCTACTCTTTCTATCAAGTGCTGATGAAGAAATTTTAATGAAAGAGAACATTGGTCAGTTTTATTTTAATATGAAAATTAATGTTGGTTTGAAGACTAATTTAGCTTATATTATTTTAATTATAACTAAATTCTAACAAAAAAATATACTTATTAATTATATCTCGGACAAAAAATAAGCATTGCCATTCAACGTGGCAATGCAGCCAGCCTTCTGGGCACGCTACCGCGGGGCAACAAATTACACTCAAAGTGTAAAAAAGTTTCGTAAAAATTTATTTACATCGCGTGCGCTGCATATGCTATTGACGATAGAACAAAACAATGTACTACGGCTTTGTAGAACACATCATTACCTACAAAAATTGTTATCTATACAGATAAATAAAATTGAAGTGTCTGTTTGTAATATCAAATAATCAGCTTTTTACTTAATGCATATTAAAGTATTTACAATGACAATAACAAAAAATCAGTTTGCAAAATTTTTGTCTGTCTGTCTGTTTGTTATGTATCGGGTAATCTCTGAAACGGCTGGGCCGATTTTGCCGGGACAGTCACTGGCATATAGCTAATAATATAAGGAGTAACTTAGGCTACTTTTATTTCCACGCGGACGAAGTCCCGGGACACAGCTAGTGTTATAATAAGTGTTAATATCAAAGTGCAATAATCAAAAATATGGTTGTCAGCGAAAAATCTGGTAGGTAACTTTATAATCCAAGAAAAAAATCCTACATTTTAGCTTAGAGTACAAATCGCTTTGATTATTTTGCGGTTTTTGTGGTCAACCAGCTGTATCATAATACATTAGTAATTTCCCACAGAACAATACAATATATCCTTGATTGACTTTTATAGGAACCGAATTAGCTGGCACATTATATATTTTTATTTGCTCACGAATCAGCTTTGAATTATTTTAAAGTATTAATTTTACTTTTTTTATATTGCAGGGTCTTGCAAACAGAATATTCGCAAGAACACATATCATAATATTCGTAAACGACACCTAACACGTGGCTGATTCTCATATCACACTTGAAAAAGTCTAATTTTGAGAATTTTTTTTTTACATTAAATTATTAGGAGATATAGGTTTTATATAAATTAATCGTAGTTTGTTGATGTATGAGGCACTTCTGTGCGATAATTCAGTAAAGAGATATAAGACTACAAACTTTATTCTCTCTTGGGGGAATGACAGTTTCTGCAGGGTAATGAAATGATAAGTTACGGGAATGACAAATATAATAGGGAATGAGTGTCTACAAATTTTATTTTATTAAGAGGCATAATTACCAAAATATATCAGTATCTTTCAGTATAATTTATAGATTTTAGATGTATTTTTTCATGGCACGTATTTTTTATAATTACAACAATAATAATAACATTAAATATAGTATTCAGGCACATTTAAAGCTTCACCTGATCCATAGTAAAATTAATAAAAATCTTTAATAAGTAATTAGGGTACATTATTCTCATTATTTATTAAAAATATATTTTAATAACTAGTATTAATTTCTTCATAGAAAAGCTACCAAAAATAATTATTCGTAATACAATAATATTGTTTAGCTACCTGTAGGACTACACAGAAATTGGTTGACAATTGGGTTAACTTTACCAGTTTACTTTAGTACATAACCTTTTAATTTGTGTTTTAATTAAAAAAACTTTGGGACCTTGATGACAATTCAAAGGACCGGACAGTTATGTCAATAATCTTAAAATTGAAACGTTATCATTTTTATAGGAATCTTACAAAAATTTACTAAATAAAAAAACATCTTGCAAAAAATTCTAATCAGTATAACATAATCATCATATAATGAGAAAATTCTGTTAAAGCACTGCCTTGTAATCGTAAAAGATGATATTCGAGTAAGTAAATGAAAAAAATTAAGAACCGTTAATATTGAACTAAACGGAGCAATTGAAACCGAAAAGTTGACTCTGGCTTAAGCGAAGATTGAAGCTACGACGAAGTAGAAGACTAATATTTTCGCTTGCGTTTATTTGAAGTTGTCACTGGGGTGCTGTTAGATGTTGACGGCTCGGCTTGGGAAATTACCGTAGAATCAAGAAGATCTTCGAAATCCTTGGCAATATTATGAGATGAGATATTATAAGCTTTAACACTTGGAATAACAATAGATTTCGGGGAGAGACGGCGTTTTTTTAACGCATGAAGGTCTTCAACATTCAAGCAAATATCAGAAAGAATAGTGATTTTTTTCGAATCAGCAATTGATTTTTTGATGAGAGGCGGTGTAGGCTCTAGACTTTTCGTATCTTTAATTATGTCTATGAATCCCAAGTGTTTCCCATGTATACAAGGGCTGGATACACACATACATGTGAAGCAAGTCAAACGACGAGCAGCCATGCTTGGTGCATCAGAATCCCACAGAACCTGGTGAACATTCAATGTTCCTTTAAAATAAAAGTGGGAATATAAGGTGGAATCAACGCTTGAAGTCTTGTGATGACAGCTTCGTCTATTACCTCAGTCTGGATATTAATATTAATTTTGCGCAGTGCAGTTAAGAAATCGTTAAAACTTCCAATGTCATGACCATACCTGACTAGGCGATCAACAGCGGTCTTTACAGTCCCTCCTACACCATCTGGGGCATTTTTGCCATGGCCTGACTCTGTATAATTCCATGTTACAGTTTCTAGCTCTTCAAAATCATCGCGCAATTTGGAAATAATATAAAAAATAAATTTGTTACGGTATTGACTTGATGGTCCATCAGATATAAAATGAACTGTATTAACGAGCCGAGATTGTTTTTTGATGTAGTGAAGTAAGGGTATCAAATGAGCCCAGATGGCGGGAGCGGAGTGATTTAGAGATTCGCTGACTGTGCAAAAACAACGAGGTATTATAACACCAGTTTCCGCGTCACACATATAAAGAACTGATGTGTGTAAGCTGACCTGCTGCCGACTGCCTCCAAAATGAAGTGATTGTACTTCTTGGGCGTATTTAAGACTGTAATTCTCACTCCAGTCACAATGGATGATTGCCTCAGACATTTTCAGATGAGATTTAATTTCTTTAATGCTATTAATTTGTGCAATCATATTTCCGACGTGTGACAGATATTTCGGCATTATATCTTCTAATTTCTGTATTACATGACGTGGTTTGGTTATTATCTTGGCTTTTGAAGTAAACGTCTTTCCATTTTTTCTTTTTGTGATCCACTCAAAGTAGGAAACATTTTTCAAATTGTCGAACTCCAGATAGTCAAATCTCCGGTCCCTGCATACTTCACATGATCGCTGTAAGCAATTTACATCAAAATCATTACAGCACAAAGTTTTTGCTATAACGCTCGGGTTGTGTTCTTTAATAATATTTGCTCTATGTAAAGCAGTGATTAGCAATTCCATGTTCGCGTGAATCTTACACATACAAGTGTCCCTTCGTTTCTGTGGATAGCAAACCCAAAAAGGCCTGTTACGACAGAAGGTTGCATAGCTTACATTTATCTCTGGATAAACCATTTTAAATCGTCTAAATAAGTTGATTAGAGTATCTGACAAATACCTTTTCATCATTCCGACTCCAGACTTTTTAACGAATTGATTTTTATCAGGAGCGACATAGCTACCTAAGTCGCATTCATAGAATTCCCTAATAGTAACTAATATACGTTTGTTTTTTTGCTTTATAACAACGTCCTGTGACTCTGGCGGTTCATTTGGGTTTTCAATCTTATTTTGTTTCTGTATCTCGTTATTCTTTACTTTTTGAAGTAATTTGTCGTTTAGTTTTTGATCGTTATTATTCTTTACTGATAGTTTTTTCAATAATATTTGTTTTTCTTTCCGGAGTAAAAGAATCGTTCGTTTCAATTTTTGATTTTCTTTTTTCATTTTATATCGCAGCTTTCTAATTTTTGAAGTGTATTTACAAGTTGGATAAACTATTGAATTAGTCATAGAAGACGTTAAAAGGGGATCGGAAATAACGGGTCTATTTATAATGTTTTCTAAATTTTCTTCGACAAAAACTTTCTGTATCTCTTTATTTTTTCGTTTCCTGTTCAAATATTTTTTTTTATTTTCACGCCATTTGGCACGTTGCTGTTTTTGGTCTCGACGTGTCATTTCATTAATTGACAGCCTAATGTTTTTTCTTTTTGCGCTAAATATTTATTTTTATCATTTTCTTTTTGTTTTTGATAAGCCTCTGGGTCGCTTTTGATGCGAGAATATCGTTCTCTTTGATAAATTCTTTGTGCTTCTCGTCGTTCTTCGGTTGTCTTACACGTCTTAGGCATTTTCAACCTTAAGAAAAAATATTTTGATGAAATCACAAATTTTTTAAACTACCCTACTAAAAGTAAGTTCATAGAACAAATTTTCTTATAAGACGAATACAATATAAATTAATTTATTCCAACAAAAAACTTTACGGGTCCTTTTATAGGCCTTAATTACAACACATTGTTATGTACATACTTGATTCTTTATGATATTAATCTAATTTCTCTTCGAAAATATCAATCAAATAGTGAAATGTTTTTAAGTTAAATTCCATTACGAGAGACCGAAACTTAATAAATTAAATAAATCAAGGGGGCGAAGGTAGTCAAGACATTATTTTTCACTAAAAATACGTTAAAGGAATTGTATGAAACAACACATAGTCATTAAACAATTTAAAAATCATTCCCCTCAAAATAATTTCATTCTCCTATCGATGGAAAAAAAGGGAATGAATTCTTGGGGAATGAATTTTTTATAAAAAATGACGTAAAACTCGCTAATAATATAAAACAAGAGTAAAAAAATCTGTATCTTGATAATATTTGGTGACTAATTGGAATATGTTAAAACAAATGTAATAATGAATACACATACCAAGTTGCGAGGCACTCCGGGAATGAAAATTTTTAGAACAAAATTTCTCACTGCTTAACAAATAAATAATTGTGCTTAGACGGCCGACAACACATTCCTCACCGATGGCTAGGCGAAAAATGTTCTAGAAGCCGGCTTCGTCAATGGGCCTCACAACTCGGTAGAGTGGTGGGGATGCAAAATTTAACCGTTTTTCGATATATTTTGGGTAATGATGATTTCGTAAATACACAAATGCATCTTTTCATATAATTTTAAAGAAAATAAATGGGGTTTTCTTAGTTTAGGACGTTAATGTCAGTTTATTATTATTTTAGTAATTTATATTTCTGTGAGTTTATTCTGTATAGTTTCTGTTTTCTGAAGCAAAATCGCGACATCGGCGTGTGTGAAATGACTACGGAAATGAAATCGAACATCTAATTTCTATGGAGAAACTCTAATTTTTCTACATTTTTAGAAAATTCTTGCCATGCCTTTATTAAAGATTTCATGTACTACACATTTTACAAAAAATATCTTGAAAACTCTTTTTTTTGTGTGATATGAGAATCATCCACGTATTGCTGTTACTCCAGCTGAACATGCCTTATATAACAGACTTACCACAGTTGGCGTAAAATTGAGACGCCTCCGAGCTCTGCAACCGAGAGATTACAATGCAAGATTGTTTTTTTGTCGATAAGTGCTTGCAAAAATAGAAGATCCACAATTCTTTGGAAAGATTCTATGGAGCGACGAATGTACTATAAAAAAAGACGGATACTTTAATATGCATAATATATACAGCTGGCAACTCTCGAATCCAAATTTAATGCGAGAAGAGAGGTCGCAATACCAGTTCAAAGTAAATTATTGGACTGGTATATTAAACGGGATCATTATTGGTCCTTTTGAACTGCCAGGAAATTTATCTTCTCATAGTTATTTAAATTTTTTGCAAAATGATCTCTCGAACTTAATGGAAGAAGTGCCTGAGGAGGTAAGTGAATCCCATTACACTACAGGCTACAGAATGATGGATGCCCTGCACATTATGGTACAAACGTCCGTGCTTATTTAAATGCCACGTATCCAAATAAATGGATTGGCGTTTGGGTCCCATTTTGTGGCCTCCTCGATCCCCGGATTTAATCCACTGGACTTTTTTTACTGGGGCTGTCTAAAGGAAGAAGTGTACTCGAAAACAATTTCAAATTTGGAGGAATTACGCAGCCGTGTTCATGAGGCCGTTTCAAAAAATAAATGAACGACGCTATGCACGTTATCGTAGTAGAGCCTTTATTAGAAGATGTCGAGCGTGTAGTCTATATAGTCGGTGGCAGACAACTTGAACACCTGTTGTGAATAAAGCTTGATTTATGTACACCCGATTTTTTTATTATTATTAAAATTTATTAAGACTAATCTTTTCTTTTTTAGTCGTGTTTACTCTTTTTGCATCTCAATAGCAATAACTTCGTAGTGGTATTAGATAATACAGATGTATTATACCATTCAAACTGTATGAACTGCGCATTTTTTTAAAATAGCTGGCCACTTACGTTTTCATACTTTTTTTACATGAAACACTCTCAAACGTGCCAAAATTATTTTGGTATCAAATTTCATGTTAAAAATTCAAGTTCTTATTTTGTTTTTGAAAAATGTATCATAGATACTTATATTATTTAATGTATTTCTAGTAGTATAGTCTATAAGGAATAAGATGCCACAAATTTCATTACTTTGTGGCCGTTGTGCACATGCATGTGCAGTAAAGTAAAAATAACGTATGTTTTTCTAAAAAAAATCATATTTTGGGTATCACTTGGAATTATTTTATACTAACACCATAAAGGACCTTGGGGTAACATTTGACCAAAGACTTACATTCCATGTTCACATAAGCGCGTTGGCTATGGAATTATTCAGGCGCTTGGGATTTGTTCTTAGGAATTCTGGGGACTTTCGCAATAATACCGTAATTCGCTTAATATTTAATGCACTGGTACGTTCGAAACTCGCGGCTAGCTCTTGTGTATGGAATCCATATGAAAGTACATACAGGCTCCTTTTGGAAATGGTGCAAAAAGTTTTTTTAAGATACCTTTACAAGCGCATTCTAGAAAGCGCATGTATGGATATTATCCATATTTATATCCTACCAAATTTCTCCTTGGCTCCCTCAGTTACAATTCATTAGAAACTCGGCGAGCATATCAGCAAATCATCATGGCGTGTAAAATAATTCGTGGGAGAATTGACGCTCCAGATCTGAGTGCCGCGCTATGTCAATTATTCGTGCCAAATAATTACGCTCGTAGTCGCAAACACAAACTGTTTGCCGTGCCGCGGGCGCGCACCGTCGCTAACTCACGTGCTAACTCACCCTCGCGTCCTTACCGCACTCAACGCTCTCCTGGACACAACACCGGAGTGTGACCTGTTTGCGGATAAATGGCCAATAATATTGTCAGAATGTATGAAGTTCTGTGAGCGAAAAGAATGAATAAGTTGTCTTTAATTAATGTAATTGGTTCCAACCGTAAAAATAAATAAATAAATAGATATTTTTTTCTGAGCGCTGGAGAACTGTCCCGTGCGGGGTTCAAGGATTATCCATTCTTTCTGGGACACCCTGTATAACATTTATTTATTTTATCAATTAGTTAGTAATGACCGAAATTAATGTTACAAAGATCGTAAAAAGTTGGATAGCACTTTTAATTCTTTTAAACGCTTAAGCAAATTCTACCAATAGACACGAAAACTATGCTTGCACAGTCCCTTCTTCTTCTTATCCTTGACTATGCCGATGCTTGTTTCCTAAACCTTTCTGAGCAGCAACTCAACAAACTTGAGCGTCTCAAAAATATCTGTATTCGATTTATCTTCGGCCTCCGTAAATATGACCACGTTTCCCAATTTCGCACTAAACTCAAGTGGTTGCCAATCAGACTTCGCCGAAATTGGCATGTCCTCTCTCTCTTGTATTCAATTTTATTTAATCCCGCATCCCCAAAATACTTTTGAGAACGCTTCGTATTTTTTAGTGACGTACCTGAAACACAAACTACGTAGTTCAGAAAATGTCAAACTAAAAACTCTATCACACAGTAATCAATTCTTTGGTCACTCATTTACTGTCGAAGCGGTTCGGCTGTAGAACTCACTACCAATGCATATCCGATGTGCTCAAACGCTAGCCAGTTTCAAATCCCAAGTCAAAACACATTTTCTTTCTTCTTTGTAAGATCTTCCATACTGGTCTGGGAGTAAAGAAAAAACGTAGAATGTACCAGCTGCTTGTCCTCCCACGCAGGCCATACAAACCGGTCGAGGGAATGGGCGGGAATACAAGGAATCATGTCAATAGGCGATGCGGCTCGCAACCCATCACTATTTTGATTCCATCTTTTCAACTTGTACGCCCACCAATTTGCTAAATGTGGCCTTTGGGTCTTATGCCTTTTGGCTCTGTCTACCCCGTAAGGGATATAGACGTGATAGTATGTATGTATGTATTTGTAATTTCATTCTTTTGCTCACCTCTTTTCCTTTTCTTGTCATTCGGAAGATTGTATACTATATAAAAGTAAGTATTCCTATTTCTTTGTTCGAAATTAAATATACACCGTAATTTTTACATCGTTCCGGAAACGAAGAAAATTAGTACAGTTTCAGTTACAGAAACGATTGGTAGTATCAGTTTTTAGATTTTAATATTTCCTTTTTTTTGGTAAATTAAAATTAATCACGGGTTTTTACAAGAACCGACAACTTGCGGTAGCTCCCGTCTATAGGTAATTACGATCAAAGTCGATAGGTCAATGTCCTTACGAACGCATAAGCGACGAAGTAAAGGCTATCGGAGAAAAAAAGCGTTTAAGATCGTGAATTTTCTGACATTTGTCGACATGGTTAATCCGCCATCTGGCCGGACGTCCAAGATTTTTCAATATTTCCCTTGGATGACACTTACCATACCTACCAAATGAGACTGGGTGGCAGATTTTCATACGCCGTTTCGTACTTTATAAAATTATTACAATAAAGGCCCCATGGGTTTTATGCTGGCACATAAAACTGAAGAAGTTTGCGAACCACTTCAATCTAAAAAAATACGTTTAATAAGTACTACGTCAATAATCTACACTGAATAAAAATACTCTATTCGTACCTGGGATAGCCTCTGCCGGACGATACTCATGGCATAACATTATTTACGAAGTTACAAAATAATCTGCGAAATACAGTCCATTTTGCACGACACACACGTATACGGCTTATTAAACTGGCTTCTGGATTTTTTTCAGTTTTAAACACATTCACGATCATAATGCGTAACACCTTACGAATTTATTGTTCATGAGAATAAACCTACAGTCAAATGGTTCTTGTTAGCAACATCGTATACCTGTACCATTGTTAGATATTGTGACGTTAGATAGAATACACTTTACGACTTCTTTTCTTCGCGATAATTCAACAACAGAAGCGGGACCAAATGACCTTAGACTTATAGGTGACGACCGACCACATAGACCAACCAACTAAAGCACTGTCACTGTCGCCAACACATGATTTTTTTTACCCTTAAAGACATTAAAAACTCCCTTAACTAAACATTTGAAAAACATAAACTAAGTGTATGTCGTCAGTGTAGACGTTTGTCTACTATTTAGTTTTTGTATGCCAGTTTTTAAATTAAACAAAAAAGTTGTCGATAGGGCATAACAGTAAAAGTAGTATCAAAATATTCATCAATGGTTATTATTACAATACAATTACTTAGAATTGAATAATCAATAATTCCATTAGTATAAATCCTAGAAAACAATAATTAAAAAAAATGTAATAAGAATAATAATCATATCACTGATTGTCATTAAAAGTTAAATGTACATTGTGTATGTGTTAATAATATTTCTTCCATTACAATAGAATCCTTCTCAGCCTCGCTGTATTTTTTTAAATCATACATTTTATAAACATTTCACATTACATTTATAAAACCATATTTTCTTCCCCATCTGGAAGGAAAACCCCTAAGTTGGCAACACTGAGTACTGCGACGTTTAACGCTGTTGTATATCCCCTCCCGGCCGCCAAGTCGAAATTTCGAAACGTCACAGCCCTAGGGCTGTGTCGTTTCGAAATTTAATTAAACATGACACAACATTAAACAAAAACGGTTTTGTGCATCTACGTTAGCTCGCGCGAAAAAGATTTTTTTCGCACGAGCTAACGTAAGCGTAGATGCAGTGCAATAATTGCAACTGCACATTGGGTGGCTCGCTTTACCTAAATATTTCACGAACGTTATTAAAATGGACGCGCACTACTACGCCCCTATAGAATATGTCGCGGCTTTACGACACGACGCCTGACCTAATAATTCCCTCAGTCGGGATCTTACTCTACGCACGGACTGAAATCTTACGGAAAGGTACGACGTTCTGTTACCAACCCAATGATATTCACCGTGCGCAGATAGCCTTTACTATCGGCGTCGCGACGCTAATAAGCCCGTCAACAAGCGGGACGGACGGTGGACGTATCACACTAAATACGCGGTGCACCTAACGCACACCACGTATAACTCTAACGTCCGTCCTCCTGGGAATGTGGAAGATGCCCTATTGACGTTCTGTTTGTAAGACAGAAGTGAGACGCTGTTATTATTAGGAACACCACATTCCCTTCAAATAAATGTACCCATAGGACGCTGGCGGGAATTATAAAGCCGATACCGCGTTCCAAGACGTTTATTCTTGCTAGAAAAAAAGAACGACGTTTCACAATACTAGTATTCACTATACAATACTATTCACTATACAATACTATTCACTATACAATACTATTCACTTTTTTCTTGCTGTTGTTGCTTCTTGGAGAGCTTCTTGTAGACTGATGAACCGCCGATGGTTTGGCTTTTTTTATTTATTTTGAATGTGAGAGTGTTGTTAGCCAGGAGGCTTTCACAACTTCAACTAAAGCGACTCGCGTGCAGGTAGGCACGCGAGTGAGGAAGACAACGTCGCTGCTGACGAGAGACGTAGCTTCGCCCGCTGCTCCGGTGTCCTCCTTTCCCTGTAACGAATAAAGACATATCCGACCTACAGGGGGGGCTCGAAGCAATCCAAGGGCCCCTCAGAAGGAGGTCGAAACCTCAGCTTGGTTGCTGTCGAAAAGAAAATTAATTTTATAATATATGTTACGTAGCGCTATGTTTACTTACAGAGCAATATAAATTACAATGTAAATACACTACTACTCCGTAACATATAATTATAAAATTTGTGTGATGACCATTAACCCAGATAAGCCTGTAACTTAAATTTTTTGAAAAATTTGAAAAAAGTTACATTATTTAGTTTATTAGATCTTATGCAACATAAAAAAAATTAAGTGTAAGGCTTTCAGGGAAACAGCCGTCCTATATGTAGGACAGTAGGATAATAAGAGGAAATAAAAGAACATTTATGACAAAACAGAATGTAATCAAAAAGTGTAGTTTATTAGATAACTATTGATTATATTACCCATTGTTATATGTAATTTACTAGATTAACACTATTTATGAATGATATGTTTCAAAACACTTGACACACACTCCAACATCACATTTCTTGCAACGTGTCAAACATTTTTTGTGACATTGACGACAGTGTGTTTGCTTCGATTGAGGAATAACCAGATGATTCATTTGGTCTTTACGACTATCAGCATGTTCATGATGGGGGGGTCGGCTAGGCCCTCTTTTGGCATTTTTTCTGTTTGAATTAATCAAAGCAATTGCTACCCTTCTGCGAAAGCCAAGATGATCCAGTTTTCCATGATTTATTTTATATAACTGCCATGCATTATGTTCGGCAAGATCAATCATGTGTGTGAGCAACGGCATGTACCATTTCTTACCTCGTATACCAATTCGGTAATGTGAAATATTTTCATCAGACCGATCCACTCCTCCCATATATTTGTTATAGATGGACACCATATGTGGTTCTTCTATGACAATGTTTCTCTTTTCACTTTGTGAGAAGCGTTTGGCAGATTGTTTAGGATTTATTCCTACAGCATTAGAAGCAATACTGAATATATTATTGTCATGCCATTTAGCAATAATGAACGTGTTGTCATGTGTCGTTCTGTAATCGACAGCACCACGTTCCTTTTTTTTCAGTAACTTCGATGTAATCAGAGGACAACTAGATGTCCTGTTTTCTCGAACTGTCCCAGTGCAACGAAGGCCTTTCTTTGTTATCTCTTCCAGCAAGGGCGTCCCAGTAAAAAAATTATCAAAAACTACGTGGTAAGGAGGGTCGAAGCCACGTGAAATCAGCACATCGCAAAAAGTGAGAACAACGCTTGCACCCAGCCCCAATTCTTTATATATTGGATTGCACATAGTTGTAGCACCTTGGTATGGTTCCATCCATAAAACATACCCTAACCGTGTAGCACCAACCCAAGCTTTGAACCCGTACCTAATAGGTTTACCTTTTATGTGCTGTTTGCAGCCATGTCTACCATAGTAGGGGATCATGGCCTCATCTACACTGTAATGCTCTTCAAGAGGAGAAAACTCTAAGAACCTTTTATTTAGAAGTGTAACTAGGGGGCGTACTTTTGTGTATTTGTCTTGCAAATCCAGATTATCATTGACATGAAGGTGGCGAAAAATAAAGTCAAATCTATCCCTAGTCATAGCCGAGCTGATCAATTCATTCTTTGTATCAGGGGAGTTTTCCCAATACATTCTTCTACGGGGGAGCCATGAATAACCACTAACCAACAATATGCCGATGAAACATTTCATATCTTCAGTGGTTATGTCTCCAGGCAAATTCTTTTTGACAGCATATTTATTGCTCTCTGACACCAACAACGAAATAACATCTTCATCTAAGAAGTTTTCAAACCACTCAATTTGGCGCTTATCTTGGCAAGCGCCTTGAACATCTGGCCAATTCACGGGATTTTTTGCCAAGTCCCGTTTTCTCCATGCGTAGGTACGCCTACGTTTAGTTCGACCTGTAGAATCAGAAGGTTCTTCTTCTGTATCACTCACCATTATCTGCCCTTGAATCATTACTTCAGCCGGTTGAAGCAGAATGTTTCGTGGCAAATTATTCAAAGTTACATTATCTTCTTCACCCGAATCTTCGTCAGTGAGACAGTCAGGATCAACAGGAGGAGGTAGAATACATATCAGTCGTTCTCTATAATCTTCTTCATTATCAGAAACATTTTCTAAAGCATCTAAAATTTCATGCGCAGCTAACGGTCTGTAAAGAAAAAGTTGTATTATTGTACTAAAATCATGTATATTATCCTACTGTCCTATATATAGTACGCTAGTATTTGTAACAAGTTATACGTAATTTATTTATATTATTTTGCTAGAATATTTATTTAGTACAAAAGTTAAGGTTATCAACTAGATATTAACACAGAAAAAAACAATTCACGAGTAAAATATAACTTTTTATAATACCTGTCATTTGCCATGTCTGCAACGCACTTTTATTACACACTTATAAGGTAAAATATAAGGTAAAAACTGTTAAAATAACTGTCTTTTTATTTTTTCTAATAAAGCTGACACGTTTCTTACTGCAAATCATAAGACTAAATAATCTTAGATAAAGAGGGTATTCTGATATTTTTTTTATTTCTACTGTCCTATTTTGAGACGATTTTGAATCGTTTGAAGCTTTCTAAGACGGCTAGTGGGAATGTGAGCGAATACTACGCCCGCGTAAGTCATAATGGGACGCACGCAGGACGTGTATAATTGCAACTTGTGTTTAAGAGACATCTTGCTATTTTTATTTGTAAGGGAAAAAAGTCGGCCGGATATGAAGGCCGCTTTATCCCTAACTTTATTGGTATGAAGAGTAAAGGACATTCTAGAGTCCAGAATTACACCTAAGTATTTTAGGTTTGTAACCCATGGAACGGGTTTATCAAAAAGTGATATTTTTGCGTGTTTTAAACGCGGAAGTAATTTATGGACTTTCTTGTACGTAAACAAGATGGCTTTACTTTTATCGGGGTTTATTTCGATTCTCCATTTCCTAAACCATTCGCCTAATGCGTTGGCTGCGGATTGGAGTCGAATACATCGGTAGTAAAAAGGGTGGTGTCGTCTGCGAAAAGTGCGAGATTGACTTTCGGAGTTTTTGGGATGTCGCTGGTGTACAGCGTGTAGAGGATTGGCGAGAGCACGGATCCTTGAGGGACGCCGACTCTCAGGGGTCTGACGCTGGAGAAGGACCCCTCGACCCTGAAGCGAAAGGAACGGTTCGACAGGTAGGCTTGAATGATGCGCACAAGCCTGTCTGGCATGCCTAGGTTATGTAGCTTGTATATTAAGCCACTATGCCAGACTTTGTCGAAAGCCTTCGCTACGTCGAAGAAGAGCGCTCCGACGCAGTGACCCGGTTTCGAGGTTAGGCACTCGAGTACGTGCTCCGTAAGTCGGTGCACTTGATGAACACAAGAGTGTTTGGCTCTAAAGCCGAATTGCTCATCTGGGATGCAGTTGAGTCTTTGTATGTTATCATATAGCCGTTTTTGAATAATACGTTCGTATATTTTCCCCAGTGAGCTGAGGAGACTGATGGGTCTATAGCTCGAGGCCTGATTTTTTGGCTTATTCGGCTTGAAAATGCCGATGACGTTGGCCTCCTTCCAGGCATCCGGGAAGGAGCAGCTGGTAAGGAGAGCTTTGAAGATGGCCACTAGGAGTTGTATGAGTGGCGGAGGGAGGGTTTTGATCACCCTATTTGAGACACCGTCAGCGCCCGGCGCCGATCAGGTCTTGAGGTTTTTGACAATAGTCTTGACCTCATCGACTGTGACCGGCGCCAGGGGGTCACCCGACGGTGGCAGCGCCGCTTTAAGCTCTACTTCCTCTTCCACCTTCTGAAGGTGGAGGGGGTCGATGGGCAGGGTGCTAGGTGAGCATTGAAGCTCAAGGCTGTCGGCTAAGCAGTCCGCTTTTTCGACATCGTCGAATGCGGTACTACCATCGGGGCGGATCAGAGGTGGCATCTCTGCGACAGTTTCTGACTTCAGAGATCTCGCCAGGGCCCAATAAGCGGTATGGGATGGCGTGATGTCTTCCATCAGTCTGTCCCAGCGCGTGCCCCTGAGTTCGGCCATGCGCTCTTTAACCTCCCTTTGGAGGTGGCGCAACCTGGCGCGGTTAGCGTCAGACCGGTATTTGTCATATGCCCTAGTGGCTGCATTTTTTCTGTCAGCAGCTGTCTGAGTTCCTCTGGCAGTTTGAAACGGCGATCGCTCGCTATCACAACCTGCTTCGAGGAGTCTCTGACTGTTGCTTTCAGGTAGTTAGTTACTTGGTCAGCAGCCTGAAGGGCTGCATCAGTCGTGTTAATTATGCCAGGGATGGCATCTAAGAGAGGAGAGGACATAGACTCGAGGCTAGTCTCGAGCTTATGCCAGTCCGTCACGGTCAGAGTGACCTCGCGGGACTGTCCTAAAATCATGGTGACCGGACGATGGTCAGAAATTAGTTTATGATGCACCTCTATAGAGCGCAGCGGTAATGCTACGTTCTTTAGGAGTGCGATATCTAAAATGTCCGAACTTTGGTTCGAATGCATGGGCACCCTAGTGGGTACTAGGGGCCCTATGACATCGAAAATACACCTGTTGCTTAAGTCGAACAGGATACGACCGTTCCGGTTTTCCTTAGTCGAAGTCCAGGCTGAATGTTTGCTATTCAAATCTCCGGCGATAATCACTGAGTCACTGAGGTTAAGTAGTGACTCAATGTCGTCCTTTAAAATTCGCTTATTTGGAGAGTTATAAGCAGAGATCACTGTGACTGGCTGATGGCCTGTCATAGCGATTCTGCAAATTGTAGTTTCTATATTTATTAGGGGCGGGTTCTCGACCGGGATGCAGTGCAAGGACTTTCTGTAATAAATTAGACTACCGCCTCCTACCTTAGAGGGGCGGTCATTCCTAATTAATCTATAATTTGCAATTTTAGGATCTTTCATACTAGGTTTAAGTAATGTCTCTTGCACTAACATTATATCTAATTGATGAGCGGTGAGGAAGTCACTCATCTCATCTCTTTGGCTTTTAAGGCCGTAAGCGTTAAAAAAGCCGACAGCCAAAGTTTTGGGTTTAATTCTAGATTGTGCGTCCATTAAAAGGTACAAACAATTTAAAATAATAATTAACTTAGGAGCTAAGCTCCAGCAAAAATTTTTAATTTAAGTGAGTAATTTTAAATAACCTATTTAGGTTTAAAATTTTTTAACGCATTGATCACGCCGATGTGATCAAGCGACGCCTGCATACGCTCTGTAGGAGAGCGTGCCGTTCTAATCTTGTGGGCGAATTCTATCAATTCGTCCACATCGATGGCTTCCAGGAAGCCGAGGAGTTCGAAGTCCTCCTGTAGATTTTTGGCCGCGTATTTCGGCTTTGAGCTCCATTGACGCGGCGCGGATTTTTTCGCGGGTTTCGCGGAGGGCGCAGAGGGCGCGGGCGCGGAAGTCGCGGTAGGTGCGGGGGCCGGGGGGCGAACTGTCGCCGCCGTCGCCGTGCGGACCATAGGCAGAGGCTTGGTCCACGCGTTTGTTTTCGGCGGGGGTGGGGGGGGGGCGCCCTAGAGGGGGCCGCTTGAGGAGCGGGGGGGGGGGTGCGCGTGGTGTTACCTTGCGCCCGCCTCTCTTTCCCCTCCGCCGCTTGCCGTGCGGGGCTTTTGGGCATCCGCGGTAATTCGCGGGATGTCCTTCACCCCCGCAGAGCACGCAACTCGGGGGTTCTACGGTGTCTGGTGCGCGGTTGCACTCAGCCGTAATATGTCCGCCGACGCATTTTACGCACCGCGGGCTCGCAAAACAATTGCGAGCAGAGTGGCCATATAGTTGGCAGCGGTCGCATTGACCTGGCGAGGTGCGCTTACGCGGCGCCTCGACAGTGATGCCAGAGAGGTGACAAACACTACGAATGTCAAATATTTTTTTCCCTTCATTAGTCAACTCGAGATGTACGAGTACTAAATTGTAAGGTGCCTTAGTGCGCATGTTACACATGCGGTGCACGTTCAGCACTGGGAGGCCCTGGGACTGAAGGTCCTCGAGCACGTATTTCGTGTCTAACTCACGCGGTACGCCGCGAATGACTGCGCGGAGGATACGGTCCTCCTCGAGCGCATACGTGTGGAAGCTTATTTTCCGTTCGCTCAACCATTTGGTGAGCGCTCGGTGGTTATCCGGTGTTGAGACCGTAACTCTGATTCCGGAGGCTATCGCTTTCGCTTTCGTGAAGTGAATGCGCTTTTCGTTAAGCGCACCAGATATCTTCCCCCATGCTGCCTTGTCCTGTATTACTACAGGAGGGGGCGCGCGGGGGGCCGGAGTCGAACCGGCCTCCTGGGAGGGCGCGGTGGTGTCCATCGGGACAACGCGAGGTGAGGCCTTCTTAGCTCTCACTATTGGGCGAGGAGCTGCGGCAGCCACCTTACGGGGAGGCCTGGCCGCTGCTTCCTTTTTTTGGCGCCGTTTGCGCCCTGCAACGACGGTGAAGCCGTCATCGCCAGTCTGAGGGTTTGTTACGTCCACTTCCGTGGATTCCGTTGAGGATGAGTCCTCTAGCGGTCCGGAGTACTGAGACGCGGCGGAAGAAGGCCTGGAGGCCATTGACACGCACGACTGCGCGGGGGAGGGCACGCGAGAAGACGCGCGCGAAGAGACTCTCGAGGAAGCACGCGACGACGCTCGCGACGAATTCGCGGAGGCGCCGATGCTAGAAGGCGACATCGGCGAGTCGCGCAGCGGTGCCTGAAGGGCTCGCGCAGCGATCGCGGCGGCCGCTGGGGCCGACTTAACCTTATTTCCGCAGAGGCCAGAGGGGCCTGCGACGGCGGGGGGCCCGGAGGGGGCTAACGGTTTTTCCCCCTGAGGGGGGGTGGCGGGGGGACCTAACGGTCGTTTGGCGCGCGCGGCGGCTACGGCTGCGACGGCGCGGGGACCCGGCGCGACGGCTTCCGGGCCCTGGGCCAGGAGGCGCGCGATCTCCTCATGGTTGAGCCCCGGGTGGCTCTCTTGGAGCATGCGGAAAATTGCCCGCGCTACTACAACCTCCTGTGCCATGACGGCGCAGGGAGGCTCTACCTACACTATTTAAAAACTACGCAAAACGGGCTGGCTCCCCACCTTTCGGCGGGGAGGTGTGTGAACAAAAGGTGAGTGTGCCTTACAAGATGTGTATGTACTTACGATTGTATCGGCGACGATGAAACGTCGCGAAGGGAGCCCGCTATCTCCTACACAACAGACGGGGGCCCGAAGATCACAGTCGTCTGAGACGACCGCCTAGACGAGCTGAGACGCCAGAGACGCACACCTCCAGGCCGGGAACTAACAACGCGACTAGAGAGCGCGAAGACGTTTTTTCGTTCTTATATAATGACACGTCAGTCTCATAAGAGAACATCGGTGCGAATGGGATGGTTTGGCCGCCAGAGCACCGACTTTTATAGCCGCGGCGACCGTTGTCCTGCTCCCACATCTCGCTGTCCCTCTCCTTCGCCGAGGAACTATTAAACAAAACATAAAATCCCTAATTTTCCTAACTTATACAATACTAGTGGCTATAATTATTACGAATTATGAAACTTTATTTAAAAACTTATCAAATTAACTTTATACAACGCTAGGAAATTCATTCGTTTTCACGTAAATCGTCTTTTAGAGTTTGGTGGAATCGCGATGTCCGTGCCGATCCGCTGTTGTTCTCCCTCGCGAGTTCTTGCACCATTGTTGAACGGGGTCACTCTCGCGAGGAGTGGGCGTGGCCTATTCGCTTACGTCGCTAACAGTTATCGTATCCGCGTTTTTCAATTATCGTAACGGAAATATGATTCGAAAGTAAATGTATTCCAACGTAAGGAGCAACTAGCAATTGTATATGATAATGCGGGCCATGCGGTTGTACGTTTATTCTTATGAATATAAAAGTAGTCAGAAGTTAAGCAATGTGATAATGGACGTTTTCAAAATTTAAAAAAAATGTCATCATCATCATCATATCAGCCTATCACTAGTCCACTGCTGAACATAGGCCTCCCCCTCAGATTGCCACAAGTTTGTAGCTCTCATTTTGGAAGGATTTTGCCATAGTTGCCACGCTTGGTAGGTGGGTTGGCAACCGCAGTTTATTTATTCAGAGGATTCGAAAAAAATATATGGGACGTTAAAGAGATTTTAGAGCTTTTACATTAATATACCCGATCCAATGAATCTTTTGGCAATATTAAAAATAAATTCAGATTAATAAAAGCAGTAGTGATAAAAATTATTATAATAATAAATATACGGAAGAAGCTCGGAATTTAGTCAGTTAAACGGCATATTGTGGATGCTAAAAGTGATAAAAGGTGATGTGATATTGTGAGTGTGAATAAATCATTTGAAAGAAACCTTGCGAAAACGTGCTCGTTTATGTTTACAACCAAACAGAAAGCAGTTTGCACAGTTATTACAATTCAGGTATGCACTTAACTAAATATTTATTTTGTTAATTTCAATTCCAATCAGTTGTATAAATAGTGTAAATGGTTTATTACAATTTTTATTTACGCATAAAATAATTAACCGATATTATTACTAAAATTCTACCTAACGTTTTTACCAAAAACCACTGTTTCGATAGCTAGAATAATTTTATTTGATAAAAATAAAATAATGAAATAATCTTTGATTATTAAAAATTATCTGAATATTTGTTTTATTTTTGGAGTTTACTCAATAGGAATCGATTTCATTTAAAGTGAAATGAGTACGCTTATAACGAAAAGATAATTAACGTAAGCGCCATCTTAGCAAACTATTTCAAAACTTTTCGTAACATAATAATATACGTATCTGACAAGATTCAAAGTAGAATGAATATACATGTAGAGGAGCCAATATTTTTTGTATGGGCATTGAGCTCACTTTAAACTTAAACAGAAGTATGTTGTCTAGACCTAACTAGTGGCATAAATAGTTATATTTAGTCCAACCAGAATGTTGCAATATACTGCAACAGTGCCATCTACAAGCGGCTCCGTGAACAGTCAAATAACTAAAATATTTATAAATATTGTAAATTTGCAATTTTATAACTTAATACTTTGTTAAAATATTGTTCTTTTGTTAATGATATTATGAATGTTTTATTATTATATTATTATTGATATTATGAATGTTTTATTATTATTATTTATAAACAAAGGAATATCTGTTTTACTTTTCATGGATAATTAAACAAAAATAACGTTTTAATAATTCGCCATTTTATTTTATTTAGTGCAGTTTTGAAAGTAAGTTTTCTGATTATTTAGAACAAGTAAATGCTTATATGACATTATTGGTACAGACAGTGAAAACTTTATTGTAAAAATAATAATTTAATTTGTATTACGATCAATTAATAGGACTAATTGCTCTCAACACACTCTTAAACACTCGCGGGGCTTGTCCTCAGACTAGGCCGGTATAAACCGGTTTGTTTCTTCTCATGAAAAATCGCAATTTAAAATTATTAACAAAGAATAGTTGAAATGCTCTTCTTTAATTTAGAAACTAATTTCAATATTGAAGATAGACGAGAGTATACACTACTGATCTTGCAAAAAGCAATTTTTTTATTATGACTTCTCTGTTTTAAGATACGATTCTTTTTGAAATAAAAACAGATCTATTTTTTTTTAAACATTTAAAGTTTATAGTTTATCTTCGCTTTCAGAACAATAAAGAAAGCACGGGATTTATTTTCGCGTGGCCTAGTGGTTAGCGTACCTGACTTCTACGCCGCGGGTCCTGGGTTCGAATCCCAGCGGGTTGCAACATTTGTGCAAAACACAAATTGTTGGTTTTCGGACATGGTTGTATTGTGTACAAATTTCGAAAGTTTGTTAAATGAAATTATTTGTACCAGATAAATATTTATAGTACGTAGATATTTTATTTATTTTTTAATTTAAAAAAAGTGTTTCTCCAAGGTACCTATAGTTTAAATTTTGTTACACCTTTTATAAAAAAAAACTACGGTAGATTTGAAATGCCATAGATCTAATAATTTTTACAAAGTGTTGAATAACGTAGCACAGTAAGTCGCATATCAAGATTCCAGAGGCACTTTACCATCAGTGTTTTACAGACGAGGCCAATACGGATTGTAAAATATGCTTACCTTTTTTGAGAATACATAATATTATTCTTAAAATTTGATTTAACTTTTTTATTTCACATTGATTATTTAATATTTTCGTATGTTTCTTGCCCGCTGGTCTCGTGACGTTCGGACTTGTTACATAGTTCTTTCTTTTTCTCTTTCTGTCTAAGTACCTATTTTGCGTACTTTTCGCGTCATATTAAACGTCTCGCCGAACTCGTTTCTCACATTCAAAACGTCGCACTGAATTTGACCTTGGAAGTTCAGCGTGTTGTCGCTCTTGTGTTACGGAATTTTCGTAAAGAAAATAAGTCTGTAGTAAGTGTATTAAAGTAGGAGAACTAATGTTACAAATTTATGCTGTTACATGTAACATGAAAGTAAAAACTTACACAAAATGTAAAAGATAATGTAATAAACACTTTTGTGTATCGGGTAAGGTTGACATAATTGAAGCAATTGCTCCGATACAGGGTAGTGTAAATTATTTGGCAAATAACCTTGTGAAAAACGAAACTCTGTGAGGTTTTCCAAACAGTTCCATTTTTTGGGCGGTTATGTGGACGCCGAGGATAAGTGATTGGCTTATGGGTTGCGGGTTCGATTTCCGCACGAGACAAATATTTGTATTGCTTACAGATAATTGTAATGGGTATGGGTGTTTGTGCCTGATATAAGAGAAATCCTAGAGTAGATCATAGTTTTTTTAAGAAAAAAAAACAGAATACTAAAAAGTGCACGTTGACACTGTCAGTTTATCCTATGTTCTTTTGTCACGAAAGTAGCTATCTCAGAAAACACAAAATAAAGTATTTCCGACGATCCTGAATTTGTGTAAGAAAGAAGAGAAAATTGGAGTAAATACTCAGTTACGTGACGACTGCGTAGTCTAGTGGAACATGTTCTACTGGGAATACTATGACGCGGACCCTGGGTTTAAATCTCAGCCGGAGCCAACGTTTTTGTAAAGACATAAATTTTTAATTTTCGTTTCTGGAAATTTTCTGTAAACGCACTGACGACTTAGAAATATTCCTAGTCTGGCGCATCTTTTAATAATCAAACAAATCTAAATGTATTTAATTATTAAATACTTACCAATTTAGTTCTCAATAAATATTTATGATAAAACGTACGCAGAAAGGTATATCGTGTCCGACCCGTGCGTTGTGTTAGTGTAGGTATCAGCTGATTCGCACGGGCTATTGAACTCGGCCGGTGCGTGTGCGGTCCCACTAGAACACTGCGACAGTACTAGGCTTATATTCGAAAAACTGTAGGTCAACTTTTATTTTTTATCCATGTAATTAAACACAGTTATATTCATTTTCAGTAAGATTAAACTTCAGTAATCGATTCTACTATTGATTCTGTCTCGGTATTTTCTTCTTCCAGAACGGCTTAAAAATTACGGTGTATAATATACACTAATAAGAATTAATATTAATTACAGTATTCTAAGAAACAGATATTTTTGTATATCTATTGCAGATCTTAGCAGCTTTAAACTTTTTTGGAAGTGGACCATATCAACGGAGGGTGCCTCTCATTTAAAATGCATGTCTCAACCAACATTCAGCAAGTGCCTACATGAGGTCACTAATGCACTCAATGCTCGGAAATGTTAATTATTATGATAGGGTAAGTTTAAGCAAAGTTACATATAGTAGTAATAAGAAACCAATATAACACCAATTGAAATTATAACCGAAAAAATTATCATTCTTTAAATGTTTTAGTAGTGAGTCTTGATTTAAATTTTGGCAGATATTAGAAATGTCATGCAACAAGTAATTATTTCTGTAACGCTTCATAATTTGTTATCAAATTGATTAATTTTGATCATTACTTCTGTTTCAGATATGCGACTCCAACTTAAATATATGGCATATTGATGAATGATTTGGTGGTGCATCACATGATTCTTATGTCTGGAATCAATGCCTAATTAAAACTGCCTTGAAAGGACTATGCTTATGTATAAGTATGCTGCTATATATGTTGTGTTCATTATTTTTGGTACATACACTCAGCGTCACAAAAATCGCACCTCTCTGAGTTTGCGCGAAAAATGGCTGTAATGGCTAGAAACGAATTATATTTATATAAATATTGGTATGTTTGAAATGGGTAGTTGAATAGCTTTACATTATTAATAAAAAAATCATGAAATCATTAAAACATTTATCATTATAGAGCGTCAAAAATAAACACTGTCAAATGCTCGTTAGTAAGGACGCTAGTTACACCACCTAAAAAGGGTATAAAAGGGACGATCTGGATGAAATATGGGCCAGCCGTAATTTAGACTTTGCAGTGAACACACGTGAAGAAGTGACCCAAGTAAGAACAAGTAAATATGGACACCAGCACTGAAGAAGCCGCTCAAGTGATTGCCCTATTGCAGTCGGGGATGCGGCAGTGTGACGTTGCTCGACAGTTGAACCTGTCCCGTTTTTCACTTCGACGGGTGGTTCTAACGTTTTCAGCAGACTGGTGGTTATGTTAGAAAACCGGGATCTGGAAGAAAACGGTGCACATCAGAAAGAGATGACCGTTTTATCGTTACGACATCTTTACGAAACCGTTTTACAAATGCTTTTGAGTTGCAACAACAGTTTCGATCAACTCGGAGAACATCTGTGAGTGTTTCTACGATAAGAAGAAGGTTACACGAAAAGAGTTTAACAGCCCATAGACCTGCTAAAGGTCCAAAACTTACTGCACAGCATCGCAGAGATCGCCTAGAGTTTGCTCGCAATCATTGCGAGTGGACTCTAGAACAGTGGCGGACCGTACTCTTCTCTGATGAGACGAGGGTCTGTCTCTTCTGCAATGACAGACGTAGAAGGGTCTACAGAAGACAGGGGAAGAGGTTCACACAACCCTGCTTCGAAGAATCCGTCGAATACGGGGATGGCTCGTGTATGTTTTGGGGCAGCATTTCCGTCGACGGGAAAACGGAACTTGTGTGCGTTTCCCGGACTCGGGGTGGCCGTGGGCAAGGGTCATTAAATGATGGTCGGTACATTACTGAAATCCTGGAGGAACATGTGGTCCCGTATGCTAGTTATGTCGGTGATGGATTCATGTTAATGCATGATAATGCTCGTTGCCACACCGCGGCTATTGTACGGGATTATTTACAGGAGGTCGATATCCCTGTTATGCATTGGCCAGCACGAAGTCCAGACCTTAACCCAATAGAACATCTCTGGGATGACCTAAAACGGCGCGTGCGAGCTCGAGATCCAGCTCCAGCCACTCTTTAAGAGCTCCAAGATGCGGTACTTGAAGAGTGGGAACAAATACCCCAAGAGGCTGTTGCGATCCTTGTAAGGTCCATGAAAGATCGCATGGAAGCCGTTATCAAGGCAAGGGGGGGTAACACTAGGTTTTAAGAACTTTTTTTGTATTTATTAAGTTTTTTTTAAATTATTAATTTGAAAATTTGTACATACCCTGTCTTTTTCTTTAATTTCTCTTTCGTCTCGTTATAAAAGTAAATTTCCTGAAAGCTAATGAAATTACCATTCGAATGATACCCCCAAACCACAACATTGCCATTGGCCTGTTGTGTTAAAATAGTATTTAAATTATTTTTTTCGGATGTGCGATTTTTTTGACGCCGAGTGTATTTTAACAATTTTAAGGCGAAACCGTCATAAAAAGAGTATGTATATTCCTTTTTAGGTGATTCTAGATATCCACAATATAGCCAATGCGTGCAATGTTCCAATGCCCGAACTTCAGGGTGATGATATGGACAGTGACCAACATCGCCTAGATTTTTCCGAGGCAGTAGGAATTGAGGCAATTCCAGACAATACAAGAGATGTGCTTGTTCATAGATTATGGTCTGCAAGAATGTAACCGTTGGACAAGGACATTATGCAGCTTTTGTTGGAACTACCATTAGCAGTAGCTGTTTATTTTAGTTAATTATTTTTATTATATTAATAATAACTTTAAACATGTTTCTTTTCTTTTGTGGGATAGGTAAAGCTAATTAAAGCACCTTTGTAAAACACTAATAATTTTATTAACATTGGTAACTACGAGTACCAGAACTTTAGACATTTGTATTAATTGTATTATAAATTAAATAATAAAAATATGTTAACAGGATAATATCTAAAACTAAAAATTGTTTCATTTTGTAACATTTTTCAAATCAAAATTGCAAATTAAAATTGTAACAATGCTGTAAAGGAGACTGAAATTAAAACAAGAAAATATCCAGTCATTTCAAAAATTGTTATATTCTTACAATACATATCGTATATATGTGTGATGTTAAATATCATTAAAATATTCTATTTTCCTGTACTTTTATTTGTATATATCTCTAAAAGACATAACAAGACTGTTAATATTTGTTATAAACATGAACTTTACGTTTGCAGTAGATGTTAATAGTGGTACACTCACTCGAGATTTTTTAGTTTATAAAAATAAGACAATGAAAGAATTACAAAAACTTTACATTTAATTTTTTTACCTAGTTTAGTTCTGCAAACAATTTCAATTATTTTTTGATTAATATCTAGTTTCTTTTTAGTTGCAAATTATTTCTTATTTATTTCATTATTGCAAGTAATACTTATATTGTGAAATCAAAATGTTTGTTGACGACGCGGATAAATATCCAAAAATTCTTGTTTCAAAAATAAAGTTTAAAAATTTACGTAAAAGTTACGTAAAAATATTTATTATTTTTTGTGTTTTGAAAAACGAACAATCCCAAATATAATGGTAGTATAGGCTACACAGATCAATAACGAAAGAAATAAGTAATTTCACCGGTTATTTTCTAAAATAACACAACTTGAAAGTTGCAAGTTGTTTGTTTACAAACACGACATTCCAATCTTTTTTATTGCGCAACATTCCAGCGTCTCAAGACGTTTGAATGTTTGCATCGTTCTAGTGGCTAGATAAATCCGTCTATTGTATAGTTAATGGTGTGCAATAATAGATATTAGCACGAGTAAAGCATATATAACAGTTTCTTATGAAAATTCGTCATGATACCTGGTATATAACGTAAATAGAAATTACGTTATATCGTAAAATCGAAAAGTAAGAAAAGTAGTTATATTTTGGGCTTTAAGACCATTACGCAGTCTTAAATACCATCTATGCATAGTAAAAGTACATAGCAATGTGAAGATCCTGTTTAAATAGGAAAAATTGAGAAATAATATTTTGGTTGCCAGTAGTCGTGCAGCTAGGGTATGGCACATAGCAACGGATAGACTAAGCTTTGTGTTTTGTTATGTACTAACTTGAAATTCTTTGATACGGCTTTAGGAGCCTTTAGACGGTCCTAGAAGATAATTTTGATGTGTTACGTAAACGTAGAACGTAGAATATAGTCGAAAATGATAAATTTACGTAAAGTAGAACGATTGTATGGAAATTATGTAGAAAAATGTTAATAAAGTTATGTTTCTCTTGAAAGTTAAGGATTTTCTGTAGTGAATCATGTCTAGAAGATAGAAATACATTATATTTGAAGTTTATATGTTTAATGTATAACGTAGAACAGAAAATAGTAAAAAGTTGTTTATAAAAATGTCTCGTACTCTTCACTGTTTATTTGAGATATAAACTAACTCTGTAGAAATAGCCTAAATGATTGATGTTATTTAAGTGAAACTTATGTAATGTTACGTAAATATGTAAAATTCACCACTGTAAGTGCTAGGGTTTATTAAATAAAGAGAATTTTATGGGAGTGCGATAGTGAAAAAATATTCGAAAAATGGGTCAAGTTCGAGCCGGTAGGTGGCTCTCTTTAAGGTTAAGGCTGGGTTATAGACCCCCAGTATAGCAAAATGAATATTTATAATAGCAGTTGTGCAGCGGTCGAGACCAGTCGCCTCAATTTTCCTCTCGGGTTGAGAATTGTTGCGTCTAAAGTCACCCGTCGGCGGAAGATTCCGTTCAACGTGAGTTAGCTCCGTTGGATGTTGAGACTTCCGGCTGACCACAACGTGCTGTTGAGTCAAGTTTCCTGTGCAGTTATGTGAATGGTTTTCTTGCAGATAACTACGGTTAATTGTAGGAGACACCCCAAACATACGTTGGAAGACGAACTCCGCTTAGGCGTCGAGACGTCTCCGACCACAAGCAACTGACCCGCTGCTCTTCGTGCTTTGCGGCCGCTTGCGCTGTATTGTGAACTGCTGGGAGGCACACTGCTCATCGCTTGCGAGCGCTTTTATGCTCGTTAATTCGGCATTAGGGTGCCGTAAGTTGGTGTGTGCTGGGCCACCGGTGGTGAGCTAGGCAAAAGTGAAAGTGAAGTGCGACTAGTGGCAATCAAAGTGTTGTGAAGGTGAACTGCAGAGCCTATCTTTTTCAAGAGGGGAATTCTGCATCACCCAAACATCACCGACTGTGCTAACTGTGCAAACAGTCTCCTGTGCTTACGTCTCACAGAGGCACAGTCCTTACGAGCGCTGTATAGCCCCTTTTTTGTGAAAAAGGGGTAAGCAGAGCGCCTCACGGCATACGTGAGTGCGAAAACTGTCGCAAACATCTTGTTTCACGACCAGTACGACAAAGCGCAAATAATTACTTACTTATTACTATTTATATTTTTATTTTTAATATTCTTATTTAATATTCGTGCTAAACGTCTAAGTGTAATTTTGATTACACAAAATTCTGTTTCTTTGTTTCGTCGCACCCCTGTCTAAATCCGAACATGAGTGGTGCGGACGAAGGGCGCGAAAAGTCCGTCGAAACGGACCGGGAAACTATTCCCGACATCCGCGTTGTAATCGACAATTCCTTGTATAACACACGGGAGCAGCGCGAATTCCGGCGCAGAAGGGGAAGTGTCCTAGATCGTGCACTATGTGCGCGGGACATCTTCGCACCAGAGCGCTCACGCGTGCTCCCGGCAGGCACTCTAAATCCGAGGCCTGTTAACACAAGTGAGGAAGCCAATAGCTCATTTTTACCGCCGAGTGTGTCGCGGGCTACCGATTTCGTCGAAGGCGGGACTGAGTGCCCGACCGGAGCCGAATTGGGAACCCCGCGTAGCATGAAATCGGCGCGCCGACACACGCCACCGGAGACTGAGGCTTCTCTGTATGAGAAAAGACAGCGGGTGAGACCTGCACCCTCATCTCCGGTGGCGTCGACATCGGGAATGCAGCGGGAGAGGAGGGTGTATTCCACCCCCCCCCCCGCTCCCCTACGACGTCGAGTAGCTTACACTCGACGCCCAAAAAATCGCAGCCCAACTCCTCTGGTATGGAGGAGGAGGAAACCAATGCTGCTAGTCATCACCAGGGTGGTGAGGAGCGTTTCGGGTGGGACACAACGTCCTACCAAACGCTCGACCAGGAGGTGGGGTATATTCCCCCCCCTGCCTCACCGTCCCCCTCGACGCATTTTATACCGCAGCGCGAGGTGAGGGAGACAGCGACATATTCTGTCGCAGCGGCTGCCCCCCCCGTCGCACCCCGAGCCCCGCGGCCACCCGCTAGTCAACAGCAACCGCAGCAAGCTAGCGCGAGGCCGTCTACAACATATCCACCTATTATTGTGGAATGCCTACCCAATTGGGTTAGACACTTTAATGTTTTGCGTAATAAATTGGGACACGCTCCCAACGCACGCCCGTATGGTAGGGGGGTTCGGTTCATACCGCAATCACCCGAAGAGTACCGCATCACACAGCGGTACTTGGTGGAGCTCTCGCATGAGGATGCGGCGCTGTCGTGGTTCTGTTACACGCCAGCAGCCGAATTACCTACTAAAGTAGGAATCAGAGGCCTCCCTGTCGACACAGAAGTGTCGCAAATAGCGGAGGCGCTTAAAAAATTAAATTTCCCGGTGCGCTTTGTGCGTGCCATACCGCCTAGAAGGGGGCGACCAGGTTGCCTCTTCTATACGCAACTGGAACACCTGGACCAGAATGAACTGGCCCGGCTTTATGCTATTAGCGAACTGCTCTTTATGCCAGGCATCACTATCGAAGCCTGGCAAGGCAGGATAGGACCGGCCCAGTGTCACAGGTGCCAAGCGTTCTGGCACGCATCGGCGACATGTTTTCGGCCTATAAAGTGCGTACGTTGTGCGGGCGAGCACCCCGCATCCGAATGCACGGTGGCCAGAGACGCGCCGCCGAAGTGCGCTAATTGCGCGCTGGCACATACGGCAAACGACCGCCGATGCCCTGTGCTCAGAAGGGAAGCCAGGAGGCGGGGCATCACTCTGCCGGCACCCTTACCAGAACACCCCGATAGGCGCTCTGTCGCACGAGGGCCACCTGGAAGGGTGGATAGAGAAGGGTGGACGACGGTCGGAAGAACGAACCGACCGACCGCCCCCGCTAAAAGGGTTACAATCGCGCAGAGCGCGCGACAACCTACGGGGGCGCCGGCGGCGACGACGACGTCGACGTCGGCGTCGAAATCTAAATCGACGCCGACTCAGGCGGCGGTGAGACCTACTACATTAATTACGTCAGCAAATGACGCCACAGATCGGTCGGCTCCTTCCAAAAGGAAGAGGAAGCGCAGGGGTAGGAAGCGCAAGAATGCGCAATCGCAGCATCCGCCGGCATCGACGCCCGTGCCGATGGACGCAAACCTCCCCGAGCTAGCCGCCGCCGAACATATGGGGCTCAAAAAGCCTAAAGCGACGCAGAAAGCCCCGGCTAAAACTGTACGCTCGCGGTCTGCGGAACCGCGAGCAACAGTGTCTAGGGAGCAGCTACCAAAACGCCAGACAGGGGCCCCGAGAGCCCTGCCGAGAGCCACTGAGCCTATTGGCGCACGCCAACAGAGGCAACATAGTCAACAGCGTCAGCGACCGGCCAACAGTATGGAAAAAACCATACAAGATTTGGTTAGGTCGCTGATGCAAGTACTTGTCAACGTCGTTGCCGAAATTTCGGCAGGTGCCAACCCCATTGAGGCCATTTCTAGGGCCCTTATGCAACTCCTGGTAGACAAATTCGGAGTTGGTAATTAGGGTCATGTACTGGAATTCCGGCGGCGCACAAACACGTGCAGCCGAGCTTAGGCTTCTCGCCCAGATATATGATACACATATCATTTTATTGGGCGAGACTAAGTTCAGACCGGACCTTACTCGTACATTCAAAGTCCCGAATTTCTTCGTGTACCGGCGCGACGAGATCTCACCACAAGGCGTGGCGTACAGAGGTACGGCCGTGCTAGTGCGTAGAGATCTAGTGCACGAAGAACTGGAGTTGCATTCATACAAAACGATGCGCTCAATTGGTGTACGGCTGAGTACGGCCGGGAAGGAATTCCGAATTTTTTCGGCTTATAGACCACCCGGCCTCAGTTTTTGTTCCTCAGACATCCGGGAAATATTCGATGGTAGCACCCCCGCCCTCATTGCCGGGGATTTGAACGCCAAACACCCGGCATGGGGCTCTAAAGTACAAAATGCAGCGGGCAAGGCGCTATACATCGACGCGGACGAGGGGGGGTATGAGGTGCGGGGGCCGGACGAGCCCACCCACTACCCCTCCCTCGCTAGCGTCAACTCGGATGTCCTGGATATTGTGCTCAGCCACAACTGGAACTATCCGGTCCAAGTAGAGGTGCTGCATGATGTAACTACGCAGCACCTACCAATCCTCGTCACGCTTGGCCTCTCGCCAGAATCAACTCTGCCCAGAGCGCCACGCTATCGGACGAACTGGGACGTCTATCAAAACGCCCTAGCGAACCTCACACTAGGCGGCCCAGTTAAAACGTCGGAAGACGTAGAGGCCGCAGCTGCGAGTTTTTCAAACAGTATCGCAGAGGCAAAATCGGCGGCCTCTACGATAGTGCCGACGTCTAATAAAAATACTAATTTTCTACCTAACAACTTGCGCGTTGCAATTAAAAGAAAACGCGCGCTCCGAAAGCTCTGGGCACGCACCCGTTGTCCGAGGGTTAAGCGTGAGCTCAACTGCTTGTCCGAGAAGCTATCTGTTGATATCCAGGGCCACAGAGGTAGGCTCTGGGAGCAGAGGGTTGATGAGGCGGGCGAGAAACAAACCTCGCTTCATCAACTCAACCGTATGCTTACTCGGACAAAAGCACCCGTTTGCCCGCTAATAAATAGCAAGGGCGAACGAAGTTACGAGGCCTTGGACAGGGCTGAAACACTCGCAGAGTATCTCGAGGTGCAATTCAGCCCTAACCCCCGAGATCCCAATTTTGAAGCGCATCTCACTAGCGTGGAAAACCGCGTACAGGAATTTCTGTCCGCCGAAATCTCACCTCTGACAGGCGACGCCTTTATGTCGCCGTCGGAGGTTAACAGAGCAATTCGGCGACTCCCGGCGCGCAAAGCGCCCGGTATGGACGGAATACCGACAGTGGCGCTTAAATACATGCCAAGAAGAGCCGTTGTCACTATGACAAGGCTCTTCAACGCTATCTTACGCACTGGGCACTTCCCGCATGTATGGAAAACCGGGAAGGTTATTGTGTTGCCGAAGTCAGGCAAAGACAGGCGGCACCCATCAAGCTACCGGCCCATAACGCTACTACCGCACATAGCGAAGCTTTTCGAGCGATTGCTGCTGCGAAGAATCAGTCCGTGCATTACACTGAGGGAAGAGCAGCACGGATTTCGCAGCGGCCACTCTACCACTACACAACTGGCCCGCGTGCTACACTACCTAGCCCTTGAAAAGAACAAGGGCCGCAGGACGGTCGGAGTGCTACTCGATATAGAGAAAGCCTTCGACCGTGTGTGGCACGACGGGCTTATATACAAGTTGTTAGAAACGACCAACCTGCCAGACGCTATAGTGCGGCTAGTAGCGTCTTACTTGCGGGACCGGAGCTTTTTCGTAAGCGTCGAAAACGCCAACTCGGCAACACGTACAATAAGTGCGGGAGTGCCCCAGGGCGGGTGCATCTCGCCACTTCTGTACGCGGCTTATACAAATGATATCCCCACCCTGGAAGGCCGCCTCCAAGAGGGTGAAGAGGACGTCACGCTAGCGCTGTTCGCGGATGACAGCGCCTACTTTGCGTCGTCTCGTCGGGCAGATATCGCTATTCGCAGGATGCAGCGTCTGCTGGATTTACTACCCGAATGGCTAAGTAGGTGGCGAACGCAAATTAACGTTGCTAAAACGATGGCGTTCATCACCTACAAACCCCATAAAGCCTATACCAACTCTTCGCCTCCTGGAGCAGGACGTGGGCTGGAGGGCCACAGTAACGTATCTGGGATGTATTATAGATCGCGCGCTGCACATGGGTCCGCAAGTGACGCAAGTCATCTGCCAGACTCGTGCTGCGCGCGCGATCCTGAGACCCATATTGGCGTCTCAGCTGCAGACCAGAACGAAGCTGATGGTCTATAAGACCTACGTTCGCTCCAGGCTGACCTACGCAGCGCCGGCGTGGTACGCGCTGACGTCCGGCGCGCAAAGGAAGCGAATACAGGCCCAGCAGAACATAGCACTGCGAATAATCGTGGGGGCGGGGCGTTACGTCAGGAATGACGTCATCACCCGGGACCTCAAGATTGAGTCAGTGAATCAATTCATTGCCCGGTTGGCGAGCCGGCTCTTCGATAGAGCCGACAACGGGCCGCACGAACACCTGTGCGGCCTAGCGCCACTACACGCTCGCCCACCTGATGGGCGTCCCTACCCACGTGAGCTACTCCAGCTACTGCCACCTGACCAAGAAGGTCAGGGATGAGCGGGAGCCCGACGAGCCAGCTGGGAATATGCCTAAGAACGGCGCAAGTAGGATTTCTTTTTTCGGTCTTGTTGTCAAATTTTGTCGTTGCAGCAAGACAAATTCTTCTTCTTGGTTGCTACCTTTACATAGCAACCAATAAACTAATATTTTCCAGATGTGCACACTATTGTGTAGCACTCTGCCTACCCCCTATACTATTATAATAATAATATTAAGCATATTTATTGTAATGTCCTTATAACTATAATAATATTTATAACTGTTTAAGGTGTGCGCACTATTGTGTGCACCCTTTTATTATAATATATTATTTACTATCTTATAACTATTCAGATGTGCACACTATTGTGTAGCACTCTGCCTACCCTGTGCGGGAGCCGAACTGTCAACTTTTGTTACAGCAAGGCACGCCCGCACGGGTCTTTTCTCTTACTACTTTCTTTTAATACTTCCAGATGTGCACAACTTTTACAGTTGTAGCACTCTGCCTAACCCCTTTGCTCTAGCCTTGCTGATACTATTGTACCAGCAAGGCGCTAAACTTCTCGAATATCTATATGTTTATAATCTTATTACTATTACTTCGCTCGTTATATTAAACTCCAAAATCTTCATTTAACATCTTTTGCATGTAACTGATGTTTACATGCCGGAGTTTAATATAACACAATCTCTTCTTCCGATCTCTCCCGATGATGGTGATTACCTCTCGGTGATGAGGATCAAACCTATTTATGTATCCCCTCCGAGCGCCGACCTCTTGCACAGGCGTCTCGCTCGTTCGTTGTTGTCGTCCCGGTCGCGCGGCCATTTTAGTGGCTGCGCAGCCGTCCCGTTCGCACGGACGGGCGTCTCGCTCGGTGCGGATGGATCGACGTCGCTCGGAGGATATACACTTTCTCTCCTTTCATATCTATGTTGTTTTTCTTTCTTTTTTCCCGCAAATGCTGCGACTATTATGTATATTTAATAGTATTTATTGAATGTATTAACTCGTCATGCAGCATTTGCAAAATCCTTCTATTCCGCCTATGCGGTAACCAAGACCGGGGGGAGCAGTGCCCCCCCGCGATGAAGCCCGGGCAAAGAGGGTTTGCCTCGAGGCCCGAACCTGCACGGCAACAAAACAAAAGCCGATGCAGAGGACCCGGACGGACGGAATATTTATAATAGCAGTTGTGCAGCGGTCGAGACCAGTCGCCTCAATTTTCCTCTCGGGTTGAGAATTGTTGCGTCTAAAGTCACCCGTCGGCGGAAGATTCCGTTCAACGTGAGTTAGCTCCGTTGGATGTTGAGACTTCCGGCCGACCACAACGTGCTGTTGAGTCAAGTTTCCTGTGTAGCGATGTGAATGGTTTTCTTGCAGATAACTACGGTTAATTGTAGGAGACACCCCAAACATACGTTGGAAGACGAACTCCGCTTAGGCGTCGAGACGTCTCCGACCACAAGCAACTGACCCGCTGCTCTTCGCGCTTTACGGCCGCTTACGCTGTATTGTGAACTGCTGGGAGGCACACTGCTCATCGCTTGCGAGCGCCTTTATGCTCGTTAATTCGGCATTAGGGTGCCGTAAGTTGGTGTGTGCTGGGCCACTGGTGGTGAGCTAGGCAAAAGTGAAAGTGAACGTGCGACTAGTGGCAACCAAAGTGTTGTGAAGGTGAACTGCAGAGCCTATCTTTTTCAAGAGGGGAATTCTGCATCACCCAAACATCACCTACTGTGCTAACTGTGTAACAGTCTCCTGTGCTAACGTCTCACAGAGGCACAGTCCACGCGAGCGCTGTATAGCCCCTTTTTTGTGAAAAAGGGGTAAACAGAGCACCTCACGGTAGACGTGAGAGCGAAATCTATCGCAAAAAATCCTGTTTCTTCTAACGTCAGCAGTTACTACCTCATAACGTCTTTACTACACCTAGACTGTTAATACAACTGCTTAAAATAATGCAGAAAACAGGCCAGAATGACGATGACAACGTCAACGAGCAATTTGTCGAAATGGACCGGGATATAAACCCGGCAAATAATCTCACAATAACTTTTGACAACGAAAGCTATTATAACCAAAGGGAGCAGCGCGAATTCCGACGCCGACGCGGAAGCGTCCTAGAGCGAGCACTATGTGCACGCGACATATTCGCGCCTGAGCGCTCGCGCTTGCTCCCGGCAGGTAGCCTAAATCCGAGGCCTGCTAGAGGTGATAACAGCCCCAATGTGCCTACAGTCGAGTCGCGGGATACCGGGCTTGCCGAAGGCGGGACTGAGTGCCCGACCGGAGTCGAACCGGGAACCCCGCGTAGCCAAAAATCGGCACGCCGACATACACCACCGGAGACGGAGGCTTCTCTATACGAGAAACGTCAGAGGGTGAGACCCGCCCCCTCCTCCCCGGTGGCTTCAACCTCAGGGATTCAGCGGGAGCGAAGGGTGTATACCACCCCCCCCCCGCTCCCCCGCGACGTCTAGCGCAAGCTCGACGCCTAAAAAATCGCGGCAAAACTCTTCCGAAATGGAAGAAGAGGAAGCCATAATTGCCACACGTCAGCAGGGTGGCGAGGAGAGGTATGGTTGGGACACTACGTCATACCAGACCCTCGACCAGGGTGTAGGGAATATTTCCCCCCCGGCCCCCCCGTCACCCCCGAGGCAATTTATAGTACAACATGGCGAGAGGGAGACAGCGACATATGCTGTCGCAGCTGCAGCCCCCCTCGCCGCACCTAGAAACAATAGGGCGTCAAATGTTGCGCAAAGTCAACCACAGCAGCAACAACCGGTAGCAGAGCGAAGCTATCCGCCCATAGTTGTGGAATGCTTACCCAATTGGGTTAGACATTTTACAACGCTAAGAACAATTTTGGGTCACGCTCCTAACGCCCGCCCTTTTGGCAAGGGCGTTAGATTCATACCGCAAACGCCTAATGAATACCGCGCAGTGCAACGCTACCTCGTTGACCTCTCTAAAGAGGACGCGGCACTGTCGTGGTATTGCTATACACCGGCAGAGGAACTCCCGACAAAAGCTGCCATTAGAGGCCTCCCTGTAGACACAAACGTCACCCACATAGAGGAGGCCCTGCGGCAGCGAGGGTTCCCGGTTAGGTTTGCGAGAGCAATCCCGCCAAGAAGAGGCCGACCAGGGTGCCTCTTTTACCTACAGCTCGACCACCTAAACCAGGTCGAATTATCCCGGCTGTATGCAGTAAACGAACTGCTACATATGCCGGGAGTAGAAATTGAAGCCTGGAAAGGCAAGGTTGGACCGTCGCAGTGCCACAGATGCCAAGCATTTGGGCACGGCTCGGCCAATTGTTTCCGGCCAATTAAGTGCGTACGGTGCGCGGGCGATCACCCTGCAGTGAACTGCCCGCTCCCAAGAGATACAGCACCCAAGTGTGCCAATTGCGCGCAGGCACACACTGCAAACGACCGTAGATGTCCTGTCCTAAGACGAGAGGCACGAAGGAGGGGCATTCAAATGCCAGCACCACTGCCGGGTCCTCAAACACAAAGACCCCCCCGCCCGCGAGCTCCCCCACAGAGTGAGGGGGCGGGAGGCTGGGTTACGGTTAAGAGGGCACGACAGCAAATACAACAACAACGACAGCCAATAGTCGAAACACACACTACACGTAGTGTTGTATCGACGGCGCCCCCAAGAGGGCCACCAACCACACTCGCCCCGCCCGCGAATGCGGGCGCAAGTGAAAATGCACCTCATAGGAAAAAGCCAAAAAAGCGAAGGAGGCGAAAAGGCATACAACAGCCGCCGGCGTCGACGCCGATAGCTACGACGGCGCCGGGGCCATTGACAGAGCCCCCCCCGCCCCTTACCGCTACCCGGCAACAACCGAGGGCAGTACCCCCTCCCCCGCAACCCCCGCATATCTCGCAAGATGTACGACGCACTGTGACGAGTGATCATAGTGCACGTACGAGTGCAAGGCAAGCGGCGGAGGCAGCATCAGAATTTAATCGCCAGTCAGGGCAACCGAGAACCCAGACGAGAGCCACAAGAGGCCACCAGCGCAAAATCAACCGCAACAATTCTGGCGGCAAGGTGTACAACAGCAGCACACGACCTCAGCTAGCACTACGCTAGAGGACGTCATGCGGCTGATTGTACAAATTTGCAATGAAGTATTATCCGCAATAACAAGCGGCGCTAGCCCATTAGAGGCAATCATGCGCGCCGTAATGCAACTTCTCGCTTCGCGATTCGGAGCTCGAAATTAAAATTTTGTATTGGAACCCCGACGGAGTTAAAGAAAGGGCTGCAGATTTGCGCCTACTCGCTCATCTGTACGACATACATGTCATACTTTTGGGCGAGACGAAACTCAAGTCGGGGTCCACATTTCGAGTTCCAAACTTCTTCGTGTATCGGCGCGACGAGGTCTCGCCACTGGGGGTGCCGTACAGGGGGACGGCAGTACTCGTGCGCAGGGACCTAATACACGAGGAAGTAAAAATCAAAAGTTTTAAAACTATGAGCAACATAGGCATTAGGATGAATAGCAACGGGATGGAATTTAGGGTGTACGCCGCATACCGCCCTCCCGGTTCGCGTTTTTGCTCCTCTGATATCCGGGGAATTTTCGACTATAGCTCGCCAGCCCTGATCGTCGGAGACCTGAACGCCAAGCACATAGCATGGGGTTCAAGGCTAACAAATCCGGCGGGAAGGGCACTGTATAATGATGCGGAGGGGGGGAAGTATGAGGTGTGGGGGCCGGACGAGCCTACGCACTACCCCTCCCTATCGAAACATAGCCCGGATATACTAGACATACTACTCTGCCATGAGTGGAACTACCCGATCCAGATAGAGGTGCTACATGACGTCACCACACAGCACCTCCCAATACTGGTTACGCTTGGCCTCTCACCGGGGGCCATATTGCCCAGAGCCCCTCGATTTCGTACAAACTGGGGCAAGTATCAATCTGCCCTAGGCCACTATACGCTCGGCGGACCCATTCATACGTCGGAAGACGTAGAGGTCGCGGCCTCTAAGATCACTAACTCAATACAAGAGGCCAATGCCGCGGCCTCCGTGTTGGCACCAGCAATTACCCGCCGAGACGAACTTTCAACTTCGTTGCGCGTTACAATTAAGAAAAAACGCGCACTACGAAAGCTCTGGGCCCGCACTCGATGCCCCCGGATTAAGCGGGAGCTCAACTGCTTGTCCGAAAAGTTGTCGGATGACATTAAGAACCACAGAGGAACGCAGTGGGAGCGACGGATTGATGAAGCCGGCGAAAGTCAAACGTCGCTCCACCAACTAAACCGACTTCTTTCACGGACAAAAGCACCCGTTTGCCCTCTAATCAACAAAGAGGGCAACCGAAGTTACGAGGCCAAAGATCGGGCTGAAGTATTGGCAGAGTTCCTAAAGGAGCAATTCAGTCCAAATGTCAAAACCGCCTGTCATTCGGAGCACTACGATCGCGTAGAGCGCCGTGTACAAGAATTCCTATCCGCCGAAAGCCTGCCCCTACCCGGTGATGCCTTTATGTCACCGTCGGAAGTTGCAGGGACTATAAGGCGCCTACCACAAAGGAAGGCGCCCGGAGCGGATGGAATTCCGATAGCCGCCTTAAAACAACTACCAAAAAGGGCCGTTGTCGCAATGACACGGCTCTTCAACGGAATACTGCGCACAGGACACTTTCCTAACATATGGAAGTTAGGTAAAGTTATCGTGTTGCCTAAAACCGGTAAAGATCGGCGCAAGCCCGAGAACTATCGGCCTATAACGCTACTACCGCACATGGCGAAGCTTTTTGAACGGCTGCTACTGCGGAGAACTCGACCGCATATTAAGTTGAGAGATGAGCAACATGGCTTCCGCAGTGGCCACTCGACAAGCACCCAACTGACCCGCGTGCTGCACTACCTTGCGTTCGAACGTAACAAAGAACGCAAAACGGTCGGAGTGCTACTCGATATCGAGAAAGCCTTCGACCGGGTGTGGCACGAAGGGCTATTATATAAGCTGATTGAGCATACCACCTTGCCGACCGCTATTGTGCGGCTGGTAGCGTCGTATCTGCAGGGTCGGAGCTTTTACGTGAGCGTCGAGAACACCGACTCGGCAACACGACCAATAAGCGCAGGAGTTCCTCAAGGCGGCTGTATCTCGCCAGTACTGTACGCGGTGTACACCAACGACATCCCCACCTTGGAAGGTCGCCTCCAAGAAGGCGAGGAGGATGTCATGTTGGCACTGTTCGCGGATGACAGCGCATTTTTCACGTCGTCAAGTCGGGTCGATCTTGCGATACGCAAGATGCAGCGACTGCTGAACCTACTACCGGAGTGGTTGGACAAGTGGCGAACGGCGGTGAATGTAGGTAAGACAACCGCATTCATCACGTTCCGCCCCAGGAAGAACTACCAATCACTTCGACTTCGAGAGCAGGACGTAGAATGGAAGACCGCGGTCACATATCTCGGGTGTCGGATAGACTGGTCGTTGCGCATGGCGGGGCAGGTGGAACAATCCATCCAGCACGCCAGAGCCGCACGAACAGTCCTAAGACCGGTACTGTCATCACGGTTACCAACCCGAGTCAAACTGGCGGTCTACAAGACATACGTCCGCTCACGATTAACCTATGCAGCACCGGCATGGTACCCGCTAACATCCGGAGCGCATAGGAAAAAACTACAGGCTCAGCAGAACCTAGCGCTGCGAACTATCGTGGGAGCCGGGCGGTATGTCAGAAACGACGTCTTAGCCCGGGATCTCAAGATAGAGAGTATAAAAGAATTTATCACCCGGGTGGCGCGCCGACTATTCGACAGAGTCGACAATGGGCCGCACGAACACCTGTGCGGCCTAGCGCCCCTGCATGCCCGCCCTCCTGAAGGGCGTCCACTCCCACGCGAACTGTTGCGACCCGACGCACAGTAAACGGCGTGGAACTATCCACAAAGTGCAAAGTTACCTATACATAGCTTTGCACACAAAAATAATCTTATTGTCGGTAGCAGTGGGAGA
This sequence comes from Luehdorfia chinensis, assembly GCA_019845155.1. Taxonomy (NCBI): domain Eukaryota; kingdom Metazoa; phylum Arthropoda; class Insecta; order Lepidoptera; family Papilionidae; genus Luehdorfia; species Luehdorfia chinensis. Next base: position 1,020,360 of record JAHVAK010000093.1, on the reverse strand, counting down.
CTGCCTACCCCTTTTTGTCGTTCTTGCCTTGTTGCAATCTATTGTTGCAACAAGGCAAAGGAATATTATGTTTATTTAAAACTATATTCTACTATATTTTTCTAAGCTCGTAGCAGTGTTATACTGCTACGATGCAATATTATGCTTCTTCTATGTTGGCCTGTTATTTTACGTAACAGACCAACCTTATCACCTTCACCTTCACCTTCATCTTATGTCATTAGATGTTATGTTTATTTTTAGCTCCTGCGTACTCCGGTTTCGTACATCGGCCGGCGCGCGGCGCTCATCGACTCGGTCGCTCGACCAATCACGTTGCTCGCTCGGCCGTCTCGCTCTGGCGTTCGTGCGTTTCGCTCGGTGCCAGATGATCGGAGACGCAACAAATTCTTTTGTAAATGTCCTAGATAATATAATATTATTAACAGCATTTATATATAGTAACTATACTCTAACAAGTAGGCAGCGTAAGCTGCCTACACAATCTTCTTCTCTTTAATTATAAATTATAAACTACTAATACGCTAAATATCTATATATATTACTTCTTAGCGGCCTTATTGTGACATTGTTACGGTAAGGCCGCATAAAGTTCTTCTTACTACTACTCTATCATATTGCACGAATTATTTGTGATAACTTATATATATTTTATTATTATATTATATTATGTATTTTTCAGTGCAATTGCTACCTCTAAGCGCTTATGTTGTATTGGCTGGCTATATTAGCAACCAATACAGCACTCTTACACTTAGAGGCAATTCTCCGGTTGTGGTCCAGTTGGCTCGCTCAGGTGTGTGGCACGCCCACTCGTTTTCGATGGGCGCCTCGCTGCTAGGGCGGGCGTCGTGTACTGTGACCGTCGAGTCAGTTGCCTCATCCTAATACCCTTCTTCCTTGTTCCCGTGAGTGCTACAACACTATATTATATTTAAGTACAAAACAAATCTTATAATTTCGTCATTGTAGCACTCACCCTTCCAAATAATCCGCTCACGCGGTTCCCATGCCCGGGGGGAGTAGTTAGCCCCCCCGCGATGATTGCTCGGGTAAAGAGGGTTGCCTCGAGGCCCGTACCTGCGCGGCATCCTTTTAGGAGCCGTGTCAGAAGACTAGACAGACAGACAGAATATTTATACAATAGCAGTTGTGCAGCGGTCGAGACCAGTCGCCTCAATTTTCCTCTCGGGTTGAGAATTGTTGCGTCTAAAGTCACCCGTCGGCGGAAGATTCCGTTCAACGTGAGTTAGCTCCGTTGGATGTTGAGACTTCCGGCTGACCACAACGTGCTGTTGAGTCAAGTTTCCTGTGCAGTTATGTGAATGGTTTTCTTGCAGATAACTACGGTTAATTGTAGGAGACACCCCAAACATACGTTGGAAGACGAACTCCGCTTAGGCGTCGAGACGTCTCCGACCACAAGCAACTGACCCGCTGCTCTTCGTGCTTTGCGGCCGCTTGCGCTGTATTGTGAACTGCTGGGAGGCACACTGCTCATCGCTTGCGAGTGCTTTTATGCTCGTTAATTCGGCATTAGGGTGCCGTAAGTTGGTGTGTGCTGGGCCACCGGTGGTGAGCTAGGCAAAAGTGAAAGTGAAGTGCGACTAGTGGCAATCAAAGTGTTGTGAAGGTGAACTGCAGAGCCTATCTTTTTCAAGAGGGGAATTCTGCATCACCCAAACATCACCGACTGTGCTAACTGTGCAAACAGTCTCCTGTGCTTACGTCTCACAGAGGCACAGTCCTTACGAGCGCTGTATAGCCCCTTTTTTGTGAAAAAGGGGTAAGCAGAGCGCCTCACGGCATACGTGAGTGCGAAAACTGTCGCAAACATCTTGTTTCACGACCAGTACGACAAAGCGCAAATAATTACTTACTTATTACTATTTATATTTTTACTTTTAATATTCTTATTTAATACTCGTGCTAAACGTCTGAGTGTAATTTTGATTACACAAAATTCTGTTTCTTTGTTTCGTCGCACCCCTGTCTAAATCCGAACATGAGTGGTGCGGACGAAGGGCGCGAAAAGTCCGTCGAAACGGACCGGGAAACTATTCCCGACATCCGCGTTGTAATCGACAATTCCTTGTATAACACACGGGAGCAGCGCGAATTCCGGCGCAGAAGGGGAAGTGTCCTAGATCGTGCACTATGTGCGCGGGACATCTTCGCACCAGAGCGCTCACGCGTGCTCCCGGCAGGCACTCTAAATCCGAGGCCTGTTAACACAAGTGAGGAAGCCAATAGCTCATTTTTACCGCCGAATGTGTCGCGGGCTACCGATTTCGTCGAAGGCGGGACTGAGTGCCCGACCGGAGCCGAATTGGGAACCCCGCGTAGCATGAAATCGGCGCGCCGACACACGCCACCGGAGACTGAGGCTTCTCTGTATGAGAAAAGACAGCGGGTGAGACCTGCACCCTCATCTCCGGTGGCGTCGACATCGGGAATGCAGCGGGAGAGGAGGGTGTATTCCACCCCCCCCCCCGCTCCCCTACGACGTCGAGTAGCTTACACTCGACGCCCAAAAAATCGCAGCCCAACTCCTCTGGTATGGAGGAGGAGGAAACAAATGCTGCTAGTCATCACCAGGGTGGTGAGGAGCGTTTCGGGTGGGACACAACGTCCTACCAAACGCTCGACCAGGAGGTGGGGTATATTCCCCCCCCTGCCTCACCGTCCCCCTCGACGCATTTTATACCGCAGCGCGAGGTGAGGGAGACAGCGACATATTCTGTCGCAGCGGCTGCCCCCCCCGTCGCACCCCGAGCCCCGCGGCCACCCGCTAGCCAACAGCAACCGCAGCAAGCTAGTGCGAGGCCGTCTACAACATATCCACCTATTATTGTGGAATGCCTACCCAATTGGGTTAGGCACTTTAATGTTTTGCGTAATAAATTGGGACACGCTCCCAACGCACGCCCGTATGGTAGGGGGGTTCGGTTCATACCGCAATCACCCGAAGAGTACCGCATCACACAGCGGTACTTGGTGGAGCTCTCGCATGAGGATGCGGCGCTGTCGTGGTTCTGTTACACGCCAGCAGCCGAATTACCTACCAAAGTAGGAATCAGAGGCCTCCCTGTCGACACAGAAGTGTCGCAAATAGCGGAGGCGCTTAAAAAATTAAATTTCCCGGTGCGCTTTGTGCGTGCCATACCGCCTAGAAGGGGGGCGACCAGGTTGCCTCTTCTACACGCAACTGGAACACCTGGACCAGAATGAACTGGCCCGGCTTTATGCTATTAGCGAACTGCTCTTTATGCCAGGCATCACTATCGAAGCCTGGCAAGGCAGGATAGGACCGGCCCAGTGTCACAGGTGCCAAGCGTTCTGGCACGCATCGGCGACATGTTTTCGGCCTATAAAGTGCGTACGTTGTGCGGGCGAGCACCCCGCATCCGAATGCACGGTGGCCAGAGACGCGCCGCCGAAGTGCGCTAATTGCGCGCTGGCACATACGGCAAACGACCGCCGATGCCCTGTGCTCAGAAGGGAAGCCAGGAGGCGGGGCATCACGCTGCCGGCACCCTTACCAGAACACCCCGGTAGGCGCTCTGTCGCACGAGGGCCACCTGGAAGGGTGGATAGAGAAGGGTGGACGACGGTCGGAAGAACGAACCGACCGACCGCCCCCGCTAAAAGGGTTACAATCGCGCAGAGCGCGCGACAACCTACGGGGGCGCCGGCGGCGACGACGACGTCGACGTCGGCGTCGAAATCTAAATCGACGCCGACTCAGACGGCGGTGAGATCTACTACATTAATTACGTCAGCAAATGACGCCACAGATCGGTCGGCTCCTTCCAAAAGGAAGAGGAAGCGCAGGGGCAGGAAGCGCAAGAATGCGCAATCGCAGCATCCGCCGGCATCGACGCCCGTGCCGATGGACGCAAACCTCCCCGAGCTAGCCGCCGCCGAACATATGGGGCTCAAAAAGCCTAAAGCGACGCAGAAAGCCCCGGCTAAAACTGTACGCTCGCGGTCTGCGGAACCGCGAGCAACAGTGTCTAGGGAGCAGCTACCAAAACGCCAGACAGGGGCCCCGAGAGCCCTGCCGAGAGCCACTGAGCCTATTGGCGCACGCCAACAGAGGCAACATAGTCAACAGCGTCAGCGACCGGCCAACAGTATGGAAAAAACCATACAAGATTTGGTTAGGTCGCTGATGCAAGTACTTGTCAACGTCGTTGCCGAAATTTCGGCAGGTGCCAACCCCATTGAGGCCATTTCTAGGGCCCTTATGCAACTCCTGGTAGACAAATTCGGAGTTGGTAATTAGGGTCATGTACTGGAATTCCGGCGGCGCACAAACACGTGCAGCCGAGCTTAGGCTTCTCGCCCAGATATATGATATACATATCATTTTATTGGGCGAGACTAAGTTCAGACCGGACCTTACATTCAAAGTCCCGAATTTCTTCGTGTACCGGCGCGACGAGATCTCACCACAAGGCGTGGCGTACAGAGGTACGGCCGTGCTAGTGCGTAGAGATCTAGTGCACGAAGAACTGGAGTTGCATTCATACAAAACGATGCGCTCAATTGGTGTACGGCTGAGTACGGCCGGGAAGGAATTCCGAATTTTTTCGGCTTATAGACCACCCGGCCTCAGTTTTTGTTCCTCAGACATCCGGGAAATATTCGATGGTAGCACCCCCGCCCTCATTGCCGGGGATTTGAACGCCAAACACCCGGCATGGGGCTCTAAAGTGCAAAATGCAGCGGGCAAGGCGCTATACATCGACGCGGACGAGGGGGGGTATGAGGTGCGGGGGCCGGACGAGCCCACCCACTACCCCTCCCTCGCTAGCGTCAACTCGGATGTCCTGGATATTGTGCTCAGCCACAACTGGAACTATCCGGTCCAAGTAGAGGTGCTGCATGATGTAACTACGCAGCACCTACCAATCCTCGTCACGCTTGGCCTCTCGCCAGAATCAACTCTGCCCAGAGCGCCACGCTATCGGACGAACTGGGACGTCTATCAAAACGCCCTAGCGAACCTCACACTAGGCGGCCCAGTTAAAACGTCGGAAGACGTAGAGGCCGCAGCTGCGAGCTTTTTCAAACAGTATCGCAGAGGCAAAATCGGCGGCCTCTACGATAGTGCCGACGTCTAATAAAAATACTAATTTTCTACCTAACAACTTGCGCGTTGCAATTAAAAGAAAACGCGCGCTCCGAAAGCTCTGGGCACGCACCCGTTGTCCGAGGGTTAAGCGTGAGCTCAACTGCTTGTCCGAGAAGCTATCTGTTGATATCCAGGGCCACAGAGGTAGGCTCTGGGAGCAGAGGGTTGATGAGGCGGGCGAGAAACAAACCTCGCTTCATCAACTCAACCGTATGCTTACTCGGACAAAAGCACCCGTTTGCCCGCTAATAAATAGCAAGGGCGAACGAAGTTACGAGGCCTTGGACAGGGCTGAAACACTCGCAGAGTATCTCGAGGTGCAATTCAGCCCTAACCCCCGAGATCCCAATTTTGAAGCGCATCTCACTAGCGTGGAAAACCGCGTACAGGAATTTCTGTCCGCCGAAATCTCACCTCTGACAGGCGACGCCTTTATGTCGCCGTCGGAGGTTAACAGAGCAATTCGGCGACTCCCGGCGCGCAAAGCGCCCGGTATGGACGGAATACCGACAGTGGCGCTTAAATACATGCCAAGAAGAGCCGTTGTCACTATGACAAGGCTCTTCAACGCTATCTTACGCACTGGGCACTTCCCGCATGTATGGAAAACCGGGAAGGTTATTGTGTTGCCGAAGTCAGGCAAAGACAGGCGGCACCCATCAAGCTACCGGCCCATAACGCTACTACCGCACATAGCGAAGCTTTTCGAGCGATTGCTGCTGCGAAGAATCAGTCCGTGCATTACACTGAGGGAAGAGCAGCACGGATTTCGCAGCGGCCACTCTACCACTACACAACTGGCCCGCGTGCTACACTACCTAGCCCTTGAAAAGAACAAGGGCCGCAGGACGGTCGGAGTGCTACTCGATATAGAGAAAGCCTTCGACCGTGTGTGGCACGACGGGCTTATATACAAGTTGTTAGAAACGACCAACCTGCCAGACGCTATAGTGCGGCTAGTAGCGTCTTACTTGCGGGACCGGAGCTTTTTCGTAAGCGTCGAAAACGCCAACTCGGCAACACGTACAATAAGTGCGGGAGTGCCCCAGGGCGGGTGCATCTCGCCACTTCTGTACGCGGCTTATACAAATGATATCCCCACCCTGGAAGGCCGCCTCCAAGAGGGTGAAGAGGACGTCACGCTAGCGCTGTTCGCGGATGACAGCGCCTACTTTGCGTCGTCTCGTCGGGCAGATATCGCTATTCGCAGGATGCAGCGTCTGCTGGATTTACTACCCGAATGGCTAAGTAGGTGGCGAACGCAAATTAACGTTGCTAAAACGATGGCGTTCATCACCTACAAACCCCATAAAGCCTATACCAACTCTTCGCCTCCTGGAGCAGGACGTGGGCTGGAGGGCCACAGTAACGTATCTGGGATGTATTATAGATCGCGCGCTGCACATGGGTCCGCAAGTGACGCAAGTCATCTGCCAGACTCGTGCTGCGCGCGCGATCCTGAGACCCATATTGGCGTCTCAGCTGCAGACCAGAACGAAGCTGATGGTCTATAAGACCTACGTTCGCTCCAGGCTGACCTACGCAGCGCCGGCGTGGTACGCGCTGACGTCCGGCGCGCAAAGGAAGCGAATACAGGCCCAGCAGAACATAGCACTGCGAATAATCGTGGGGGCGGGGCGTTACGTCAGGAATGACGTCATCACCCGGGACCTCAAGATTGAGTCAGTGAATCAATTCATTGCCCGGTTGGCGAGCCGGCTCTTCGATAGAGCCGACAACGGGCCGCACGAACACCTGTGCGGCCTAGCGCCACTACACGCTCGCCCACCTGATGGGCGTCCCTACCCACGTGAGCTACTCCAGCTACTGCCACCTGACCAAGAAGGTCAGGGATGAGCGGGAGCCCGACGAGCCAGCTGGGAATATGCCTAAGAACGGCGCAAGTAGGATTTCTTTTTTCGGTCTTGTTGTCAAATTTTGTCGTTGCAGCAAGACAAATTCTTCTTCTTGGTTGCTACCTTTACATAGCAACCAATAAACTAATATTTTCCAGATGTGCACACTATTGTGTAGCACTCTGCCTACCCCCTATACTATTATAATAATAATATTAAGCATATTTATTGTAATGTCCTTATAACTATAATAATATTTATAACTGTTTAAGGTGTGCGCACTATTGTGTGCACCCTTTTATTATAATATATTATTTACTATCTTATAACTATTCAGATGTGCACACTATTGTGTAGCACTCTGCCTACCCTGTGCGGGAGCCGAACTGTCAACTTTTGTTACAGCAAGGCACGCCCGCACGGGTCTTTTCTCTTACTACTTTCTTTTAATACTTCCAGATGTGCACAACTTTTACAGTTGTAGCACTCTGCCTAACCCCTTTGCTCTAGCCTTGCTGATACTATTGTACCAGCAAGGCGCTAAACTTCTCGAATATCTATATGTTTATAATCTTATTACTATTACTTCGCTCGTTATATTAAACTCCAAAATCTTCATTTAACATCTTTTGCATGTAACTGATGTTTACATGCCGGAGTTTAATATAACACAATCTCTTCTTCCGATCTCTCCCGATGATGGTGATTACCTCTCGGTGATGAGGATCAAACCTATTTATGTATCCCCTCCGAGCGCCGACCTCTTGCACAGGCGTCTCGCTCGTTCGTTGTTGTCGTCCCGGTCGCGCGGGCCATTTTAGTGGCTGCGCAGCCGTCCCGTTCGCACGGACGGGCGTCTCGCTCGGTGCGGATGGATCGACGTCGCTCGGAGGTATACACTTTCTCTCCTTTCATATCTATGTTGTTTTTCTTTCTTTTTTCCCGCAAATGCTGCGACTATTATGTATATTTAATAGTATTTATTGAATGTATTAACTCGTCATGCAGCATTTGCAAAATCCTTCTATTCCGCCTATGCGGTAACCAAGACCGGGGGGAGCAGTGCCCCCCCGCGATGAAGCCCGGGCAAAGAGGGTTTGCCTCGAGGCCCGAACCTGCACGGCAACAAAACAAAAGCCGATGCAGAGGACCCGGACGGACGGAATATTTATAATAGCAGTTGTGCAGCGGTCGAGACCAGTCGCCTCAATTTTCCTCTCGGGTTGAGAATTGTTGCGTCTAAAGTCACCCGTCGGCGGAAGATTCCGTTCAACGTGAGTTAGCTCCGTTGGATGTTGAGACTTCCGGCCGACCACAACGTGCTGTTGAGTCAAGTTTCCTGTGTAGCGATGTGAATGGTTTTCTTGCAGATAACTACGGTTAATTGTAGGAGACACCCCAAACATACGTTGGAAGACGAACTCCGCTTAGGCGTCGAGACGTCTCCGACCACAAGCAACTGACCCGCTGCTCTTCGCGCTTTACGGCCGCTTACGCTGTATTGTGAACTGCTGGGAGGCACACTGCTCATCGCTTGCGAGCGCCTTTATGCTCGTTAATTCGGCATTAGGGTGCCGTAAGTTGGTGTGTGCTGGGCCACTGGTGGTGAGCTAGGCAAAAGTGAAAGTGAACGTGCGACTAGTGGCAACCAAAGTGTTGTGAAGGTGAACTGCAGAGCCTATCTTTTTCAAGAGGGGAATTCTGCATCACCCAAACATCACCTACTGTGCTAACTGTGTAACAGTCTCCTGTGCTAACGTCTCACAGAGGCACAGTCCACGCGAGCGCTGTATAGCCCCTTTTTTGTGAAAAAGGGGTAAACAGAGCACCTCACGGTAGACGTGAGAGCGAAATCTATCGCAAAAAATCCTGTTTCTTCTAACGTCAGCAGTTACTACCTCATAACGTCTTTACTACACCTAGACTGTTAATACAACTGCTTAAAATAATGCAGAAAACAGGCCAGAATGACGATGACAACGTCAACGAGCAATTTGTCGAAATGGACCGGGATATAAACCCGGCAAATAATCTCACAATAACTTTTGACAACGAAAGCTATTATAACCAAAGGGAGCAGCGCGAATTCCGACGCCGACGCGGAAGCGTCCTAGAGCGAGCACTATGTGCACGCGACATATTCGCGCCTGAGCGCTCGCGCTTGCTCCCGGCAGGTAGCCTAAATCCGAGGCCTGCTAGAGGTGATAACAGCCCCAATGTGCCTACAGTCGAGTCGCGGGATACCGGGCTTGCCGAAGGCGGGACTGAGTGCCCGACCGGAGTCGAACCGGGAACCCCGCGTAGCCAAAAATCGGCACGCCGACATACACCACCGGAGACGGAGGCTTCTCTATACGAGAAACGTCAGAGGGTGAGACCCGCCCCCTCCTCCCCGGTGGCTTCAACCTCAGGGATTCAGCGGGAGCGAAGGGTGTATACCACCCCCCCCCGCTCCCCCGCGACGTCTAGCGCAAGCTCGACGCCTAAAAAATCGCGGCAAAACTCTTCCGAAATGGAAGAAGAGGAAGCCATAATTGCCACACGTCAGCAGGGTGGCGAGGAGAGGTATGGTTGGGACACTACGTCATACCAGACCCTCGACCAGGGTGTAGGGAATATTTCCCCCCCGGCCCCCCCGTCACCCCCGAGGCAATTTATAGTACAACATGGCGAGAGGGAGACAGCGACATATGCTGTCGCAGCTGCAGCCCCCCTCGCCGCACCTAGAAACAATAGGGCGTCAAATGTTGCGCAAAGTCAACCACAGCAGCAACAACCGGTAGCAGAGCGAAGCTATCCGCCCATAGTTGTGGAATGCTTACCCAATTGGGTTAGACATTTTACAACGCTAAGAACAATTTTGGGTCACGCTCCTAACGCCCGCCCTTTTGGCAAGGGCGTTAGATTCATACCGCAAACGCCTAATGAATACCGCGCAGTGCAACGCTACCTCGTTGACCTCTCTAAAGAGGACGCGGCACTGTCGTGGTATTGCTATACACCGGCAGAGGAACTCCCGACAAAAGCTGCCATTAGAGGCCTCCCTGTAGACACAAACGTCACCCACATAGAGGAGGCCCTGCGGCAGCGAGGGTTCCCGGTTAGGTTTGCGAGAGCAATCCCGCCAAGAAGAGGCCGACCAGGGTGCCTCTTTTACCTACAGCTCGACCACCTAAACCAGGTCGAATTATCCCGGCTGTATGCAGTAAACGAACTGCTACATATGCCGGGAGTAGAAATTGAAGCCTGGAAAGGCAAGGTTGGACCGTCGCAGTGCCACAGATGCCAAGCATTTGGGCACGGCTCGGCCAATTGTTTCCGGCCAATTAAGTGCGTACGGTGCGCGGGCGATCACCCTGCAGTGAACTGCCCGCTCCCAAGAGATACAGCACCCAAGTGTGCCAATTGCGCGCAGGCACACACTGCAAACGACCGTAGATGTCCTGTCCTAAGACGAGAGGCACGAAGGAGGGGCATTCAAATGCCAGCACCACTGCCGGGTCCTCAAACACAAAGACCCCCCCGCCCGCGAGCTCCCCCACAGAGTGAGGGGGCGGGAGGCTGGGTTACGGTTAAGAGGGCACGACAGCAAATACAACAACAACGACAGCCAATAGTCGAAACACACACTACACGTAGTGTTGTATCGACGGCGCCCCCAAGAGGGCCACCAACCACACTCGCCCCGCCCGCGAATGCGGGCGCAAGTGAAAATGCACCTCATAGGAAAAAGCCAAAAAAGCGAAGGAGGCGAAAAGGCATACAACAGCCGCCGGCGTCGACGCCGATAGCTACGACGGCGCCGGGGCCATTGACAGAGCCCCCCCCGCCCCTTACCGCTACCCGGCAACAACCGAGGGCAGTACCCCCTCCCCCGCAACCCCCGCATATCTCGCAAGATGTACGACGCACTGTGACGAGTGATCATAGTGCACGTACGAGTGCAAGGCAAGCGGCGGAGGCAGCATCAGAATTTAATCGCCAGTCAGGGCAACCGAGAACCCAGACGAGAGCCACAAGAGGCCACCAGCGCAAAATCAACCGCAACAATTCTGGCGGCAAGGTGTACAACAGCAGCACACGACCTCAGCTAGCACTACGCTAGAGGACGTCATGCGGCTGATTGTACAAATTTGCAATGAAGTATTATCCGCAATAACAAGCGGCGCTAGCCCATTAGAGGCAATCATGCGCGCCGTAATGCAACTTCTCGCTTCGCGATTCGGAGCTCGAAATTAAAATTTTGTATTGGAACCCCGACGGAGTTAAAGAAAGGGCTGCAGATTTGCGCCTACTCGCTCATCTGTACGACATACATGTCATACTTTTGGGCGAGACGAAACTCAAGTCGGGGTCCACATTTCGAGTTCCAAACTTCTTCGTGTATCGGCGCGACGAGGTCTCGCCACTGGGGGTGCCGTACAGGGGGACGGCAGTACTCGTGCGCAGGGACCTAATACACGAGGAAGTAAAAATCAAAAGTTTTAAAACTATGAGCAACATAGGCATTAGGATGAATAGCAACGGGATGGAATTTAGGGTGTACGCCGCATACCGCCCTCCCGGTTCGCGTTTTTGCTCCTCTGATATCCGGGGAATTTTCGACTATAGCTCGCCAGCCCTGATCGTCGGAGACCTGAACGCCAAGCACATAGCATGGGGTTCAAGGCTAACAAATCCGGCGGGAAGGGCACTGTATAATGATGCGGAGGGGGGGAAGTATGAGGTGTGGGGGCCGGACGAGCCTACGCACTACCCCTCCCTATCGAAACATAGCCCGGATATACTAGACATACTACTCTGCCATGAGTGGAACTACCCGATCCAGATAGAGGTGCTACATGACGTCACCACACAGCACCTCCCAATACTGGTTACGCTTGGCCTCTCACCGGGGGCCATATTGCCCAGAGCCCCTCGATTTCGTACAAACTGGGGCAAGTATCAATCTGCCCTAGGCCACTATACGCTCGGCGGACCCATTCATACGTCGGAAGACGTAGAGGTCGCGGCCTCTAAGATCACTAACTCAATACAAGAGGCCAATGCCGCGGCCTCCGTGTTGGCACCAGCAATTACCCGCCGAGACGAACTTTCAACTTCGTTGCGCGTTACAATTAAGAAAAAACGCGCACTACGAAAGCTCTGGGCCCGCACTCGATGCCCCCGGATTAAGCGGGAGCTCAACTGCTTGTCCGAAAAGTTGTCGGATGACATTAAGAACCACAGAGGAACGCAGTGGGAGCGACGGATTGATGAAGCCGGCGAAAGTCAAACGTCGCTCCACCAACTAAACCGACTTCTTTCACGGACAAAAGCACCCGTTTGCCCTCTAATCAACAAAGAGGGCAACCGAAGTTACGAGGCCAAAGATCGGGCTGAAGTATTGGCAGAGTTCCTAAAGGAGCAATTCAGTCCAAATGTCAAAACCGCCTGTCATTCGGAGCACTACGATCGCGTAGAGCGCCGTGTACAAGAATTCCTATCCGCCGAAAGCCTGCCCCTACCCGGTGATGCCTTTATGTCACCGTCGGAAGTTGCAGGGACTATAAGGCGCCTACCACAAAGGAAGGCGCCCGGAGCGGATGGAATTCCGATAGCCGCCTTAAAACAACTACCAAAAAGGGCCGTTGTCGCAATGACACGGCTCTTCAACGGAATACTGCGCACAGGACACTTTCCTAACATATGGAAGTTAGGTAAAGTTATCGTGTTGCCTAAAACCGGTAAAGATCGGCGCAAGCCCGAGAACTATCGGCCTATAACGCTACTACCGCACATGGCGAAGCTTTTTGAACGGCTGCTACTGCGGAGAACTCGACCGCATATTAAGTTGAGAGATGAGCAACATGGCTTCCGCAGTGGCCACTCGACAAGCACCCAACTGACCCGCGTGCTGCACTACCTTGCGTTCGAACGTAACAAAGAACGCAAAACGGTCGGAGTGCTACTCGATATCGAGAAAGCCTTCGACCGGGTGTGGCACGAAGGGCTATTATATAAGCTGATTGAGCATACCACCTTGCCGACCGCTATTGTGCGGCTGGTAGCGTCGTATCTGCAGGGTCGGAGCTTTTACGTGAGCGTCGAGAACACCGACTCGGCAACACGACCAATAAGCGCAGGAGTTCCTCAAGGCGGCTGTATCTCGCCAGTACTGTACGCGGTGTACACCAACGACATCCCCACCTTGGAAGGTCGCCTCCAAGAAGGCGAGGAGGATGTCATGTTGGCACTGTTCGCGGATGACAGCGCATTTTTCACGTCGTCAAGTCGGGTCGATCTTGCGATACGCAAGATGCAGCGACTGCTGAACCTACTACCGGAGTGGTTGGACAAGTGGCGAACGGCGGTGAATGTAGGTAAGACAACCGCATTCATCACGTTCCGCCCCAGGAAGAACTACCAATCACTTCGACTTCGAGAGCAGGACGTAGAATGGAAGACCGCGGTCACATATCTCGGGTGTCGGATAGACTGGTCGTTGCGCATGGCGGGGCAGGTGGAACAATCCATCCAGCACGCCAGAGCCGCACGAACAGTCCTAAGACCGGTACTGTCATCACGGTTACCAACCCGAGTCAAACTGGCGGTCTACAAGACATACGTCCGCTCACGATTAACCTATGCAGCACCGGCATGGTACCCGCTAACATCCGGAGCGCATAGGAAAAAACTACAGGCTCAGCAGAACCTAGCGCTGCGAACTATCGTGGGAGCCGGGCGGTATGTCAGAAACGACGTCTTAGCCCGGGATCTCAAGATAGAGAGTATAAAAGAATTTATCACCCGGGTGGCGCGCCGACTATTCGACAGAGTCGACAATGGGCCGCACGAACACCTGTGCGGCCTAGCGCCCCTGCATGCCCGCCCTCCTGAAGGGCGTCCACTCCCACGCGAACTGTTGCGACCCGACGCACAGTAAACGGCGTGGAACTATCCACAAAGTGCAAAGTTACCTATACATAGCTTTGCACACAAAAATAATCTTATTGTCGGTAGCAGTGGGAGACTGCCTACCCCTTTTTGTCGTTCTTGCCTTGTTGCAATCTATTGTTGCAACAAGGCAAAGGAATATTATGTTTATTTAAAACTATATTCTACTATATTTTTCTAAGCTCGTAGCAGTGTTATACTGCTACGATGCAATATTATGCTTCTTCTATGTTGGCCTGTTATTTTACGTAACAGACCAACCTTATCACCTTCACCTTCACCTTCATCTTATGTCATTAGATGTTATGTTTATTTTTAGCTCCTGCGTACTCCGGTTTCGTACATCGGCCGGCGCGCGGCGCTCATCGACTCGGTCGCTCGACCAATCACGTTGCTCGCTCGGCCGTCTCGCTCTGGCGTTCGTGCGTTTCGCTCGGTGCCAGATGATCGGAGACGCAACAAATTCTTTTGTAAATGTCCTAGATAATATAATATTATTAACAGCATTTATATATAGTAACTATACTCTAACAAGTAGGCAGCGTAAGCTGCCTACACAATCTTCTTCTCTTTAATTATAAATTATAAACTACTAATACGCTAAATATCTATATATATTACTTCTTAGCGGCCTTATTGTGACATTGTTACGGTAAGGCCGCATAAAGTTCTTCTTACTACTACTCTATCATATTGCACGAATTATTTGTGATAACTTATATATATTTTATTATTATATTATATTATGTATTTTTCAGTGCAATTGCTACCTCTAAGCGCTTATGTTGTATTGGCTGGCTATATTAGCAACCAATACAGCACTCTTACACTTAGAGGCAATTCTCCGGTTGTGGTCCAGTTGGCTCGCTCAGGTGTGTGGCACGCCCACTCGTTTTCGATGGGCGCCTCGCTGCTAGGGCGGGCGTCGTGTACTGTGACCGTCGAGTCAGTTGCCTCATCCTAATACCCTTCTTCCTTGTTCCCGTGAGTGCTACAACACTATATTATATTTAAGTACAAAACAAATCTTATAATTTCGTCATTGTAGCACTCACCCTTCCAAATAATCCGCTCACGCGGTTCCCATGCCCGGGGGGAGTAGTTAGCCCCCCCGCGATGATTGCTCGGGTAAAGAGGGTTGCCTCGAGGCCCGTACCTGCGCGGCATCCTTTTAGGAGCCGTGTCAGAAGACTAGACAGACAGACAGAATATTTATACAATAGCAGTTGTGCAGCGGTCGAGACCAGTCGCCTCAATTTTCCTCTCGGGTTGAGAATTGTTGCGTCTAAAGTCACCCGTCGGCGGAAGATTCCGTTCAACGTGAGTTAGCTCCGTTGGATGTTGAGACTTCCGGCTGACCACAACGTGCTGTTGAGTCAAGTTTCCTGTGCAGTTATGTGAATGGTTTTCTTGCAGATAACTACGGTTAATTGTAGGAGACACCCCAAACATACGTTGGAAGACGAACTCCGCTTAGGCGTCGAGACGTCTCCGACCACAAGCAACTGACCCGCTGCTCTTCGTGCTTTGCGGCCGCTTGCGCTGTATTGTGAACTGCTGGGAGGCACACTGCTCATCGCTTGCGAGTGCTTTTATGCTCGTTAATTCGGCATTAGGGTGCCGTAAGTTGGTGTGTGCTGGGCCACCGGTGGTGAGCTAGGCAAAAGTGAAAGTGAAGTGCGACTAGTGGCAATCAAAGTGTTGTGAAGGTGAACTGCAGAGCCTATCTTTTTCAAGAGGGGAATTCTGCATCACCCAAACATCACCGACTGTGCTAACTGTGCAAACAGTCTCCTGTGCTTACGTCTCACAGAGGCACAGTCCTTACGAGCGCTGTATAGCCCCTTTTTTGTGAAAAAGGGGTAAGCAGAGCGCCTCACGGCATACGTGAGTGCGAAAACTGTCGCAAACATCTTGTTTCACGACCAGTACGACAAAGCGCAAATAATTACTTACTTATTACTATTTATATTTTTACTTTTAATATTCTTATTTAATACTCGTGCTAAACGTCTGAGTGTAATTTTGATTACACAAAATTCTGTTTCTTTGTTTCGTCGCACCCCTGTCTAAATCCGAACATGAGTGGTGCGGACGAAGGGCGCGAAAAGTCCGTCGAAACGGACCGGGAAACTATTCCCGACATCCGCGTTGTAATCGACAATTCCTTGTATAACACACGGGAGCAGCGCGAATTCCGGCGCAGAAGGGGAAGTGTCCTAGATCGTGCACTATGTGCGCGGGACATCTTCGCACCAGAGCGCTCACGCGTGCTCCCGGCAGGCACTCTAAATCCGAGGCCTGTTAACACAAGTGAGGAAGCCAATAGCTCATTTTTACCGCCGAATGTGTCGCGGGCTACCGATTTCGTCGAAGGCGGGACTGAGTGCCCGACCGGAGCCGAATTGGGAACCCCGCGTAGCATGAAATCGGCGCGCCGACACACGCCACCGGAGACTGAGGCTTCTCTGTATGAGAAAAGACAGCGGGTGAGACCTGCACCCTCATCTCCGGTGGCGTCGACATCGGGAATGCAGCGGGAGAGGAGGGTGTATTCCACCCCCCCCCCCGCTCCCCTACGACGTCGAGTAGCTTACACTCGACGCCCAAAAAATCGCAGCCCAACTCCTCTGGTATGGAGGAGGAGGAAACAAATGCTGCTAGTCATCACCAGGGTGGTGAGGAGCGTTTCGGGTGGGACACAACGTCCTACCAAACGCTCGACCAGGAGGTGGGGTATATTCCCCCCCCTGCCTCACCGTCCCCCTCGACGCATTTTATACCGCAGCGCGAGGTGAGGGAGACAGCGACATATTCTGTCGCAGCGGCTGCCCCCCCCGTCGCACCCCGAGCCCCGCGGCCACCCGCTAGCCAACAGCAACCGCAGCAAGCTAGTGCGAGGCCGTCTACAACATATCCACCTATTATTGTGGAATGCCTACCCAATTGGGTTAGGCACTTTAATGTTTTGCGTAATAAATTGGGACACGCTCCCAACGCACGCCCGTATGGTAGGGGGGTTCGGTTCATACCGCAATCACCCGAAGAGTACCGCATCACACAGCGGTACTTGGTGGAGCTCTCGCATGAGGATGCGGCGCTGTCGTGGTTCTGTTACACGCCAGCAGCCGAATTACCTACCAAAGTAGGAATCAGAGGCCTCCCTGTCGACACAGAAGTGTCGCAAATAGCGGAGGCGCTTAAAAAATTAAATTTCCCGGTGCGCTTTGTGCGTGCCATACCGCCTAGAAGGGGGCGACCAGGTTGCCTCTTCTACACGCAACTGGAACACCTGGACCAGAATGAACTGGCCCGGCTTTATGCTATTAGCGAACTGCTCTTTATGCCAGGCATCACTATCGAAGCCTGGCAAGGCAGGATAGGACCGGCCCAGTGTCACAGGTGCCAAGCGTTCTGGCACGCATCGGCGACATGTTTTCGGCCTATAAAGTGCGTACGTTGTGCGGGCGAGCACCCCGCATCCGAATGCACGGTGGCCAGAGACGCGCCGCCGAAGTGCGCTAATTGCGCGCTGGCACATACGGCAAACGACCGCCGATGCCCTGTGCTCAGAAGGGAAGCCAGGAGGCGGGGCATCACGCTGCCGGCACCCTTACCAGAACACCCCGGTAGGCGCTCTGTCGCACGAGGGCCACCTGGAAGGGTGGATAGAGAAGGGTGGACGACGGTCGGAAGAACGAACCGACCGACCGCCCCCGCTAAAAGGGTTACAATCGCGCAGAGCGCGCGACAACCTACGGGGGCGCCGGCGGCGACGACGACGTCGACGTCGGCGTCGAAATCTAAATCGACGCCGACTCAGACGGCGGTGAGATCTACTACATTAATTACGTCAGCAAATGACGCCACAGATCGGTCGGCTCCTTCCAAAAGGAAGAGGAAGCGCAGGGGCAGGAAGCGCAAGAATGCGCAATCGCAGCATCCGCCGGCATCGACGCCCGTGCCGATGGACGCAAACCTCCCCGAGCTAGCCGCCGCCGAACATATGGGGCTCAAAAAGCCTAAAGCGACGCAGAAAGCCCCGGCTAAAACTGTACGCTCGCGGTCTGCGGAACCGCGAGCAACAGTGTCTAGGGAGCAGCTACCAAAACGCCAGACAGGGGCCCCGAGAGCCCTGCCGAGAGCCACTGAGCCTATTGGCGCACGCCAACAGAGGCAACATAGTCAACAGCGTCAGCGACCGGCCAACAGTATGGAAAAAACCATACAAGATTTGGTTAGGTCGCTGATGCAAGTACTTGTCAACGTCGTTGCCGAAATTTCGGCAGGTGCCAACCCCATTGAGGCCATTTCTAGGGCCCTTATGCAACTCCTGGTAGACAAATTCGGAGTTGGTAATTAGGGTCATGTACTGGAATTCCGGCGGCGCACAAACACGTGCAGCCGAGCTTAGGCTTCTCGCCCAGATATATGATATACATATCATTTTATTGGGCGAGACTAAGTTCAGACCGGACCTTACATTCAAAGTCCCGAATTTCTTCGTGTACCGGCGCGACGAGATCTCACCACAAGGCGTGGCGTACAGAGGTACGGCCGTGCTAGTGCGTAGAGATCTAGTGCACGAAGAACTGGAGTTGCATTCATACAAAACGATGCGCTCAATTGGTGTACGGCTGAGTACGGCCGGGAAGGAATTCCGAATTTTTTCGGCTTATAGACCACCCGGCCTCAGTTTTTGTTCCTCAGACATCCGGGAAATATTCGATGGTAGCACCCCCGCCCTCATTGCCGGGGATTTGAACGCCAAACACCCGGCATGGGGCTCTAAAGTGCAAAATGCAGCGGGCAAGGCGCTATACATCGACGCGGACGAGGGGGGGTATGAGGTGCGGGGGCCGGACGAGCCCACCCACTACCCCTCCCTCGCTAGCGTCAACTCGGATGTCCTGGATATTGTGCTCAGCCACAACTGGAACTATCCGGTCCAAGTAGAGGTGCTGCATGATGTAACTACGCAGCACCTACCAATCCTCGTCACGCTTGGCCTCTCGCCAGAATCAACTCTGCCCAGAGCGCCACGCTATCGGACGAACTGGGACGTCTATCAAAACGCCCTAGCGAACCTCACACTAGGCGGCCCAGTTAAAACGTCGGAAGACGTAGAGGCCGCAGCTGCGAGCTTTTCAAACAGTATCGCAGAGGCAAAATCGGCGGCCTCTACGATAGTGCCGACGTCTAATAAAAATACTAATTTTCTACCTAACAACTTGCGCGTTGCAATTAAAAGAAAACGCGCGCTCCGAAAGCTCTGGGCACGCACCCGTTGTCCGAGGGTTAAGCGTGAGCTCAACTGCTTGTCCGAGAAGCTATCTGTTGATATCCAGGGCCACAGAGGTAGGCTCTGGGAGCAGAGGGTTGATGAGGCGGGCGAGAAACAAACCTCGCTTCATCAACTCAACCGTATGCTTACTCGGACAAAAGCACCCGTTTGCCCGCTAATAAATAGCAAGGGCGAACGAAGTTACGAGGCCTTGGACAGGGCTGAAACACTCGCAGAGTATCTCGAGGTGCAATTCAGCCCTAACCCCCGAGATCCCAATTTTGAAGCGCATCTCACTAGCGTGGAAAACCGCGTACAGGAATTTCTGTCCGCCGAAATCTCACCTCTGACAGGCGACGCCTTTATGTCGCCGTCGGAGGTTAACAGAGCAATTCGGCGACTCCCGGCGCGCAAAGCGCCCGGTATGGACGGAATACCGACAGTGGCGCTTAAATACATGCCAAGAAGAGCCGTTGTCACTATGACAAGGCTCTTCAACGCTATCTTACGCACTGGGCACTTCCCGCATGTATGGAAAACCGGGAAGGTTATTGTGTTGCCGAAGTCAGGCAAAGACAGGCGGCACCCATCAAGCTACCGGCCCATAACGCTACTACCGCACATAGCGAAGCTTTTCGAGCGATTGCTGCTGCGAAGAATCAGTCCGTGCATTACACTGAGGGAAGAGCAGCACGGATTTCGCAGCGGCCACTCTACCACTACACAACTGGCCCGCGTGCTACACTACCTAGCCCTTGAAAAGAACAAGGGCCGCAGGACGGTCGGAGTGCTACTCGATATAGAGAAAGCCTTCGACCGTGTGTGGCACGACGGGCTTATATACAAGTTGTTAGAAACGACCAACCTGCCAGACGCTATAGTGCGGCTAGTAGCGTCTTACTTGCGGGACCGGAGCTTTTTCGTAAGCGTCGAAAACGCCAACTCGGCAACACGTACAATAAGTGCGGGAGTGCCCCAGGGCGGGTGCATCTCGCCACTTCTGTACGCGGCTTATACAAATGATATCCCCACCCTGGAAGGCCGCCTCCAAGAGGGTGAAGAGGACGTCACGCTAGCGCTGTTCGCGGATGACAGCGCCTACTTTGCGTCGTCTCGTCGGGCAGATATCGCTATTCGCAGGATGCAGCGTCTGCTGGATTTACTACCCGAATGGCTAAGTAGGTGGCGAACGCAAATTAACGTTGCTAAAACGATGGCGTTCATCACCTACAAACCCCATAAAGCCTATACCAACTCTTCGCCTCCTGGAGCAGGACGTGGGCTGGAGGGCCACAGTAACGTATCTGGGATGTATTATAGATCGCGCGCTGCACATGGGTCCGCAAGTGACGCAAGTCATCTGCCAGACTCGTGCTGCGCGCGCGATCCTGAGACCCATATTGGCGTCTCAGCTGCAGACCAGAACGAAGCTGATGGTCTATAAGACCTACGTTCGCTCCAGGCTGACCTACGCAGCGCCGGCGTGGTACGCGCTGACGTCCGGCGCGCAAAGGAAGCGAATACAGGCCCAGCAGAACATAGCACTGCGAATAATCGTGGGGGCGGGGCGTTACGTCAGGAATGACGTCATCACCCGGGACCTCAAGATTGAGTCAGTGAATCAATTCATTGCCCGGTTGGCGAGCCGGCTCTTCGATAGAGCCGACAACGGGCCGCACGAACACCTGTGCGGCCTAGCGCCACTACACGCTCGCCCACCTGATGGGCGTCCCTACCCACGTGAGCTACTCCAGCTACTGCCACCTGACCAAGAAGGTCAGGGATGAGCGGGAGCCCGACGAGCCAGCTGGGAATATGCCTAAGAACGGCGCAAGTAGGATTTCTTTTTTCGGTCTTGTTGTCAAATTTTGTCGTTGCAGCAAGACAAATTCTTCTTCTTGGTTGCTACCTTTACATAGCAACCAATAAACTAATATTTTCCAGATGTGCACACTATTGTGTAGCACTCTGCCTACCCCCTATACTATTATAATAATAATATTAAGCATATTTATTGTAATGTCCTTATAACTATAATAATATTTATAACTGTTTAAGGTGTGCGCACTATTGTGTGCACCCTTTTATTATAATATATTATTTACTATCTTATAACTATTCAGATGTGCACACTATTGTGTAGCACTCTGCCTACCCTGTGCGGGAGCCGAACTGTCAACTTTTGTTACAGCAAGGCACGCCCGCACGGGTCTTTTCTCTTACTACTTTCTTTTAATACTTCCAGATGTGCACAACTTTTACAGTTGTAGCACTCTGCCTAACCCCTTTGCTCTAGCCTTGCTGATACTATTGTACCAGCAAGGCGCTAAACTTCTCGAATATCTATATGTTTATAATCTTATTACTATTACTTCGCTCGTTATATTAAACTCCAAAATCTTCATTTAACATCTTTTGCATGTAACTGATGTTTACATGCCGGAGTTTAATATAACACAATCTCTTCTTCCGATCTCTCCCGATGATGGTGATTACCTCTCGGTGATGAGGATCAAACCTATTTATGTATCCCCTCCGAGCGCCGACCTCTTGCACAGGCGTCTCGCTCGTTCGTTGTTGTCGTCCCGGTCGCGCGGCCATTTTAGTGGCTGCGCAGCCGTCCCGTTCGCACGGACGGGCGTCTCGCTCGGTGCGGATGGATCGACGTCGCTCGGAGGTATACACTTTCTCTCCTTTCATATCTATGTTGTTTTTCTTTCTTTTTTCCCGCAAATGCTGCGACTATTATGTATATTTAATAGTATTTATTGAATGTATTAACTCGTCATGCAGCATTTGCAAAATCCTTCTATTCCGCCTATGCGGTAACCAAGACCGGGGGGAGCAGTGCCCCCCCGCGATGAAGCCCGGGCAAAGAGGGTTTGCCTCGAGGCCCGAACCTGCACGGCAACAAAACAAAAGCCGATGCAGAGGACCCGGACGGACGGAATATTTATAATAGCAGTTGTGCAGCGGTCGAGACCAGTCGCCTCAATTTTCCTCTCGGGTTGAGAATTGTTGCGTCTAAAGTCACCCGTCGGCGGAAGATTCCGTTCAACGTGAGTTAGCTCCGTTGGATGTTGAGACTTCCGGCCGACCACAACGTGCTGTTGAGTCAAGTTTCCTGTGTAGCGATGTGAATGGTTTTCTTGCAGATAACTACGGTTAATTGTAGGAGACACCCCAAACATACGTTGGAAGACGAACTCCGCTTAGGCGTCGAGACGTCTCCGACCACAAGCAACTGACCCGCTGCTCTTCGCGCTTTACGGCCGCTTACGCTGTATTGTGAACTGCTGGGAGGCACACTGCTCATCGCTTGCGAGCGCCTTTATGCTCGTTAATTCGGCATTAGGGTGCCGTAAGTTGGTGTGTGCTGGGCCACTGGTGGTGAGCTAGGCAAAAGTGAAAGTGAACGTGCGACTAGTGGCAACCAAAGTGTTGTGAAGGTGAACTGCAGAGCCTATCTTTTTCAAGAGGGGAATTCTGCATCACCCAAACATCACCTACTGTGCTAACTGTGTAACAGTCTCCTGTGCTAACGTCTCACAGAGGCACAGTCCACGCGAGCGCTGTATAGCCCCTTTTTTGTGAAAAAGGGGTAAACAGAGCACCTCACGGTAGACGTGAGAGCGAAATCTATCGCAAAAAATCCTGTTTCTTCTAACGTCAGCAGTTACTACCTCATAACGTCTTTACTACACCTAGACTGTTAATACAACTGCTTAAAATAATGCAGAAAACAGGCCAGAATGACGATGACAACGTCAACGAGCAATTTGTCGAAATGGACCGGGATATAAACCCGGCAAATAATCTCACAATAACTTTTGACAACGAAAGCTATTATAACCAAAGGGAGCAGCGCGAATTCCGACGCCGACGCGGAAGCGTCCTAGAGCGAGCACTATGTGCACGCGACATATTCGCGCCTGAGCGCTCGCGCTTGCTCCCGGCAGGTAGCCTAAATCCGAGGCCTGCTAGAGGTGATAACAGCCCCAATGTGCCTACAGTCGAGTCGCGGGATACCGGGCTTGCCGAAGGCGGGACTGAGTGCCCGACCGGAGTCGAACCGGGAACCCCGCGTAGCCAAAAATCGGCACGCCGACATACACCACCGGAGACGGAGGCTTCTCTATACGAGAAACGTCAGAGGGTGAGACCCGCCCCCTCCTCCCCGGTGGCTTCAACCTCAGGGATTCAGCGGGAGCGAAGGGTGTATACCACCCCCCCCCCGCTCCCCCGCGACGTCTAGCGCAAGCTCGACGCCTAAAAAATCGCGGCAAAACTCTTCCGAAATGGAAGAAGAGGAAGCCATAATTGCCACACGTCAGCAGGGTGGCGAGGAGAGGTATGGTTGGGACACTACGTCATACCAGACCCTCGACCAGGGTGTAGGGAATATTTCCCCCCCGGCCCCCCCGTCACCCCCGAGGCAATTTATAGTACAACATGGCGAGAGGGAGACAGCGACATATGCTGTCGCAGCTGCAGCCCCCCTCGCCGCACCTAGAAACAATAGGGCGTCAAATGTTGCGCAAAGTCAACCACAGCAGCAACAACCGGTAGCAGAGCGAAGCTATCCGCCCATAGTTGTGGAATGCTTACCCAATTGGGTTAGACATTTTACAACGCTAAGAACAATTTTGGGTCACGCTCCTAACGCCCGCCCTTTTGGCAAGGGCGTTAGATTCATACCGCAAACGCCTAATGAATACCGCGCAGTGCAACGCTACCTCGTTGACCTCTCTAAAGAGGACGCGGCACTGTCGTGGTATTGCTATACACCGGCAGAGGAACTCCCGACAAAAGCTGCCATTAGAGGCCTCCCTGTAGACACAAACGTCACCCACATAGAGGAGGCCCTGCGGCAGCGAGGGTTCCCGGTTAGGTTTGCGAGAGCAATCCCGCCAAGAAGAGGCCGACCAGGGTGCCTCTTTTACCTACAGCTCGACCACCTAAACCAGGTCGAATTATCCCGGCTGTATGCAGTAAACGAACTGCTACATATGCCGGGAGTAGAAATTGAAGCCTGGAAAGGCAAGGTTGGACCGTCGCAGTGCCACAGATGCCAAGCATTTGGGCACGGCTCGGCCAATTGTTTCCGGCCAATTAAGTGCGTACGGTGCGCGGGCGATCACCCTGCAGTGAACTGCCCGCTCCCAAGAGATACAGCACCCAAGTGTGCCAATTGCGCGCAGGCACACACTGCAAACGACCGTAGATGTCCTGTCCTAAGACGAGAGGCACGAAGGAGGGGCATTCAAATGCCAGCACCACTGCCGGGTCCTCAAACACAAAGACCCCCCCGCCCGCGAGCTCCCCCACAGAGTGAGGGGGCGGGAGGCTGGGTTACGGTTAAGAGGGCACGACAGCAAATACAACAACAACGACAGCCAATAGTCGAAACACACACTACACGTAGTGTTGTATCGACGGCGCCCCCAAGAGGGCCACCAACCACACTCGCCCCGCCCGCGAATGCGGGCGCAAGTGAAAATGCACCTCATAGGAAAAAGCCAAAAAAGCGAAGGAGGCGAAAAGGCATACAACAGCCGCCGGCGTCGACGCCGATAGCTACGACGGCGCCGGGGCCATTGACAGAGCCCCCCCCGCCCCTTACCGCTACCCGGCAACAACCGAGGGCAGTACCCCCTCCCCCGCAACCCCCGCATATCTCGCAAGATGTACGACGCACTGTGACGAGTGATCATAGTGCACGTACGAGTGCAAGGCAAGCGGCGGAGGCAGCATCAGAATTTAATCGCCAGTCAGGGCAACCGAGAACCCAGACGAGAGCCACAAGAGGCCACCAGCGCAAAATCAACCGCAACAATTCTGGCGGCAAGGTGTACAACAGCAGCACACGACCTCAGCTAGCACTACGCTAGAGGACGTCATGCGGCTGATTGTACAAATTTGCAATGAAGTATTATCCGCAATAACAAGCGGCGCTAGCCCATTAGAGGCAATCATGCGCGCCGTAATGCAACTTCTCGCTTCGCGATTCGGAGCTCGAAATTAAAATTTTGTATTGGAACCCCGACGGAGTTAAAGAAAGGGCTGCAGATTTGCGCCTACTCGCTCATCTGTACGACATACATGTCATACTTTTGGGCGAGACGAAACTCAAGTCGGGGTCCACATTTCGAGTTCCAAACTTCTTCGTGTATCGGCGCGACGAGGTCTCGCCACTGGGGGTGCCGTACAGGGGGACGGCAGTACTCGTGCGCAGGGACCTAATACACGAGGAAGTAAAAATCAAAAGTTTTAAAACTATGAGCAACATAGGCATTAGGATGAATAGCAACGGGATGGAATTTAGGGTGTACGCCGCATACCGCCCTCCCGGTTCGCGTTTTTGCTCCTCTGATATCCGGGGAATTTTCGACTATAGCTCGCCAGCCCTGATCGTCGGAGACCTGAACGCCAAGCACATAGCATGGGGTTCAAGGCTAACAAATCCGGCGGGAAGGGCACTGTATAATGATGCGGAGGGGGGGAAGTATGAGGTGTGGGGGCCGGACGAGCCTACGCACTACCCCTCCCTATCGAAACATAGCCCGGATATACTAGACATACTACTCTGCCATGAGTGGAACTACCCGATCCAGATAGAGGTGCTACATGACGTCACCACACAGCACCTCCCAATACTGGTTACGCTTGGCCTCTCACCGGGGGCCATATTGCCCAGAGCCCCTCGATTTCGTACAAACTGGGGCAAGTATCAATCTGCCCTAGGCCACTATACGCTCGGCGGACCCATTCATACGTCGGAAGACGTAGAGGTCGCGGCCTCTAAGATCACTAACTCAATACAAGAGGCCAATGCCGCGGCCTCCGTGTTGGCACCAGCAATTACCCGCCGAGACGAACTTTCAACTTCGTTGCGCGTTACAATTAAGAAAAAACGCGCACTACGAAAGCTCTGGGCCCGCACTCGATGCCCCCGGATTAAGCGGGAGCTCAACTGCTTGTCCGAAAAGTTGTCGGATGACATTAAGAACCACAGAGGAACGCAGTGGGAGCGACGGATTGATGAAGCCGGCGAAAGTCAAACGTCGCTCCACCAACTAAACCGACTTCTTTCACGGACAAAAGCACCCGTTTGCCCTCTAATCAACAAAGAGGGCAACCGAAGTTACGAGGCCAAAGATCGGGCTGAAGTATTGGCAGAGTTCCTAAAGGAGCAATTCAGTCCAAATGTCAAAACCGCCTGTCATTCGGAGCACTACGATCGCGTAGAGCGCCGTGTACAAGAATTCCTATCCGCCGAAAGCCTGCCCCTACCCGGTGATGCCTTTATGTCACCGTCGGAAGTTGCAGGGACTATAAGGCGCCTACCACAAAGGAAGGCGCCCGGAGCGGATGGAATTCCGATAGCCGCCTTAAAACAACTACCAAAAAGGGCCGTTGTCGCAATGACACGGCTCTTCAACGGAATACTGCGCACAGGACACTTTCCTAACATATGGAAGTTAGGTAAAGTTATCGTGTTGCCTAAAACCGGTAAAGATCGGCGCAAGCCCGAGAACTATCGGCCTATAACGCTACTACCGCACATGGCGAAGCTTTTTGAACGGCTGCTACTGCGGAGAACTCGACCGCATATTAAGTTGAGAGATGAGCAACATGGCTTCCGCAGTGGCCACTCGACAAGCACCCAACTGACCCGCGTGCTGCACTACCTTGCGTTCGAACGTAACAAAGAACGCAAAACGGTCGGAGTGCTACTCGATATCGAGAAAGCCTTCGACCGGGTGTGGCACGAAGGGCTATTATATAAGCTGATTGAGCATACCACCTTGCCGACCGCTATTGTGCGGCTGGTAGCGTCGTATCTGCAGGGTCGGAGCTTTTACGTGAGCGTCGAGAACACCGACTCGGCAACACGACCAATAAGCGCAGGAGTTCCTCAAGGCGGCTGTATCTCGCCAGTACTGTACGCGGTGTACACCAACGACATCCCCACCTTGGAAGGTCGCCTCCAAGAAGGCGAGGAGGATGTCATGTTGGCACTGTTCGCGGATGACAGCGCATTTTTCACGTCGTCAAGTCGGGTCGATCTTGCGATACGCAAGATGCAGCGACTGCTGAACCTACTACCGGAGTGGTTGGACAAGTGGCGAACGGCGGTGAATGTAGGTAAGACAACCGCATTCATCACGTTCCGCCCCAGGAAGAACTACCAATCACTTCGACTTCGAGAGCAGGACGTAGAATGGAAGACCGCGGTCACATATCTCGGGTGTCGGATAGACTGGTCGTTGCGCATGGCGGGGCAGGTGGAACAATCCATCCAGCACGCCAGAGCCGCACGAACAGTCCTAAGACCGGTACTGTCATCACGGTTACCAACCCGAGTCAAACTGGCGGTCTACAAGACATACGTCCGCTCACGATTAACCTATGCAGCACCGGCATGGTACCCGCTAACATCCGGAGCGCATAGGAAAAAACTACAGGCTCAGCAGAACCTAGCGCTGCGAACTATCGTGGGAGCCGGGCGGTATGTCAGAAACGACGTCTTAGCCCGGGATCTCAAGATAGAGAGTATAAAAGAATTTATCACCCGGGTGGCGCGCCGACTATTCGACAGAGTCGACAATGGGCCGCACGAACACCTGTGCGGCCTAGCGCCCCTGCATGCCCGCCCTCCTGAAGGGCGTCCACTCCCACGCGAACTGTTGCGACCCGACGCACAGTAAACGGCGTGGAACTATCCACAAAGTGCAAAGTTACCTATACATAGCTTTGCACACAAAAATAATCTTATTGTCGGTAGCAGTGGGAGACTGCCTACCCCTTTTTGTCGTTCTTGCCTTGTTGCAATCTATTGTTGCAACAAGGCAAAGGAATATTATGTTTATTTAAAACTATATTCTACTATATTTTTCTAAGCTCGTAGCAGTGTTATACTGCTACGATGCAATATTATGCTTCTTCTATGTTGGCCTGTTATTTTACGTAACAGACCAACCTTATCACCTTCACCTTCACCTTCATCTTATGTCATTAGATGTTATGTTTATTTTTAGCTCCTGCGTACTCCGGTTTCGTACATCGGCCGGCGCGCGGCGCTCATCGACTCGGTCGCTCGACCAATCACGTTGCTCGCTCGGCCGTCTCGCTCTGGCGTTCGTGCGTTTCGCTCGGTGCCAGATGATCGGAGACGCAACAAATTCTTTTGTAAATGTCCTAGATAATATAATATTATTAACAGCATTTATATATAGTAACTATACTCTAACAAGTAGGCAGCGTAAGCTGCCTACACAATCTTCTTCTCTTTAATTATAAATTATAAACTACTAATACGCTAAATATCTATATATATTACTTCTTAGCGGCCTTATTGTGACATTGTTACGGTAAGGCCGCATAAAGTTCTTCTTACTACTACTCTATCATATTGCACGAATTATTTGTGATAACTTATATATATTTTATTATTATATTATATTATGTATTTTTCAGTGCAATTGCTACCTCTAAGCGCTTATGTTGTATTGGCTGGCTATATTAGCAACCAATACAGCACTCTTACACTTAGAGGCAATTCTCCGGTTGTGGTCCAGTTGGCTCGCTCAGGTGTGTGGCACGCCCACTCGTTTTCGATGGGCGCCTCGCTGCTAGGGCGGGCGTCGTGTACTGTGACCGTCGAGTCAGTTGCCTCATCCTAATACCCTTCTTCCTTGTTCCCGTGAGTGCTACAACACTATATTATATTTAAGTACAAAACAAATCTTATAATTTCGTCATTGTAGCACTCACCCTTCCAAATAATCCGCTCACGCGGTTCCCATGCCCGGGGGGAGTAGTTAGCCCCCCCGCGATGATTGCTCGGGTAAAGAGGGTTGCCTCGAGGCCCGTACCTGCGCGGCATCCTTTTAGGAGCCGTGTCAGAAGACTAGACAGACAGACAGAATATTTATACAATAGCAGTTGTGCAGCGGTCGAGACCAGTCGCCTCAATTTTCCTCTCGGGTTGAGAATTGTTGCGTCTAAAGTCACCCGTCGGCGGAAGATTCCGTTCAACGTGAGTTAGCTCCGTTGGATGTTGAGACTTCCGGCTGACCACAACGTGCTGTTGAGTCAAGTTTCCTGTGCAGTTATGTGAATGGTTTTCTTGCAGATAACTACGGTTAATTGTAGGAGACACCCCAAACATACGTTGGAAGACGAACTCCGCTTAGGCGTCGAGACGTCTCCGACCACAAGCAACTGACCCGCTGCTCTTCGTGCTTTGCGGCCGCTTGCGCTGTATTGTGAACTGCTGGGAGGCACACTGCTCATCGCTTGCGAGTGCTTTTATGCTCGTTAATTCGGCATTAGGGTGCCGTAAGTTGGTGTGTGCTGGGCCACCGGTGGTGAGCTAGGCAAAAGTGAAAGTGAAGTGCGACTAGTGGCAATCAAAGTGTTGTGAAGGTGAACTGCAGAGCCTATCTTTTTCAAGAGGGGAATTCTGCATCACCCAAACATCACCGACTGTGCTAACTGTGCAAACAGTCTCCTGTGCTTACGTCTCACAGAGGCACAGTCCTTACGAGCGCTGTATAGCCCCTTTTTTGTGAAAAAGGGGTAAGCAGAGCGCCTCACGGCATACGTGAGTGCGAAAACTGTCGCAAACATCTTGTTTCACGACCAGTACGACAAAGCGCAAATAATTACTTACTTATTACTATTTATATTTTTACTTTTAATATTCTTATTTAATACTCGTGCTAAACGTCTGAGTGTAATTTTGATTACACAAAATTCTGTTTCTTTGTTTCGTCGCACCCCTGTCTAAATCCGAACATGAGTGGTGCGGACGAAGGGCGCGAAAAGTCCGTCGAAACGGACCGGGAAACTATTCCCGACATCCGCGTTGTAATCGACAATTCCTTGTATAACACACGGGAGCAGCGCGAATTCCGGCGCAGAAGGGGAAGTGTCCTAGATCGTGCACTATGTGCGCGGGACATCTTCGCACCAGAGCGCTCACGCGTGCTCCCGGCAGGCACTCTAAATCCGAGGCCTGTTAACACAAGTGAGGAAGCCAATAGCTCATTTTTACCGCCGAATGTGTCGCGGGCTACCGATTTCGTCGAAGGCGGGACTGAGTGCCCGACCGGAGCCGAATTGGGAACCCCGCGTAGCATGAAATCGGCGCGCCGACACACGCCACCGGAGACTGAGGCTTCTCTGTATGAGAAAAGACAGCGGGTGAGACCTGCACCCTCATCTCCGGTGGCGTCGACATCGGGAATGCAGCGGGAGAGGAGGGTGTATTCCACCCCCCCCCCCCGCTCCCCTACGACGTCGAGTAGCTTACACTCGACGCCCAAAAAATCGCAGCCCAACTCCTCTGGTATGGAGGAGGAGGAAACAAATGCTGCTAGTCATCACCAGGGTGGTGAGGAGCGTTTCGGGTGGGACACAACGTCCTACCAAACGCTCGACCAGGAGGTGGGGTATATTCCCCCCCCTGCCTCACCGTCCCCCTCGACGCATTTTATACCGCAGCGCGAGGTGAGGGAGACAGCGACATATTCTGTCGCAGCGGCTGCCCCCCCCGTCGCACCCCGAGCCCCGCGGCCACCCGCTAGCCAACAGCAACCGCAGCAAGCTAGTGCGAGGCCGTCTACAACATATCCACCTATTATTGTGGAATGCCTACCCAATTGGGTTAGGCACTTTAATGTTTTGCGTAATAAATTGGGACACGCTCCCAACGCACGCCCGTATGGTAGGGGGGTTCGGTTCATACCGCAATCACCCGAAGAGTACCGCATCACACAGCGGTACTTGGTGGAGCTCTCGCATGAGGATGCGGCGCTGTCGTGGTTCTGTTACACGCCAGCAGCCGAATTACCTACCAAAGTAGGAATCAGAGGCCTCCCTGTCGACACAGAAGTGTCGCAAATAGCGGAGGCGCTTAAAAAATTAAATTTCCCGGTGCGCTTTGTGCGTGCCATACCGCCTAGAAGGGGGCGACCAGGTTGCCTCTTCTACACGCAACTGGAACACCTGGACCAGAATGAACTGGCCCGGCTTTATGCTATTAGCGAACTGCTCTTTATGCCAGGCATCACTATCGAAGCCTGGCAAGGCAGGATAGGACCGGCCCAGTGTCACAGGTGCCAAGCGTTCTGGCACGCATCGGCGACATGTTTTCGGCCTATAAAGTGCGTACGTTGTGCGGGCGAGCACCCCGCATCCGAATGCACGGTGGCCAGAGACGCGCCGCCGAAGTGCGCTAATTGCGCGCTGGCACATACGGCAAACGACCGCCGATGCCCTGTGCTCAGAAGGGAAGCCAGGAGGCGGGGCATCACGCTGCCGGCACCCTTACCAGAACACCCCGGTAGGCGCTCTGTCGCACGAGGGCCACCTGGAAGGGTGGATAGAGAAGGGTGGACGACGGTCGGAAGAACGAACCGACCGACCGCCCCCGCTAAAAGGGTTACAATCGCGCAGAGCGCGCGACAACCTACGGGGGCGCCGGCGGCGACGACGACGTCGACGTCGGCGTCGAAATCTAAATCGACGCCGACTCAGACGGCGGTGAGATCTACTACATTAATTACGTCAGCAAATGACGCCACAGATCGGTCGGCTCCTTCCAAAAGGAAGAGGAAGCGCAGGGGCAGGAAGCGCAAGAATGCGCAATCGCAGCATCCGCCGGCATCGACGCCCGTGCCGATGGACGCAAACCTCCCCGAGCTAGCCGCCGCCGAACATATGGGGCTCAAAAAGCCTAAAGCGACGCAGAAAGCCCCGGCTAAAACTGTACGCTCGCGGTCTGCGGAACCGCGAGCAACAGTGTCTAGGGAGCAGCTACCAAAACGCCAGACAGGGGCCCCGAGAGCCCTGCCGAGAGCCACTGAGCCTATTGGCGCACGCCAACAGAGGCAACATAGTCAACAGCGTCAGCGACCGGCCAACAGTATGGAAAAAACCATACAAGATTTGGTTAGGTCGCTGATGCAAGTACTTGTCAACGTCGTTGCCGAAATTTCGGCAGGTGCCAACCCCATTGAGGCCATTTCTAGGGCCCTTATGCAACTCCTGGTAGACAAATTCGGAGTTGGTAATTAGGGTCATGTACTGGAATTCCGGCGGCGCACAAACACGTGCAGCCGAGCTTAGGCTTCTCGCCCAGATATATGATATACATATCATTTTATTGGGCGAGACTAAGTTCAGACCGGACCTTACATTCAAAGTCCCGAATTTCTTCGTGTACCGGCGCGACGAGATCTCACCACAAGGCGTGGCGTACAGAGGTACGGCCGTGCTAGTGCGTAGAGATCTAGTGCACGAAGAACTGGAGTTGCATTCATACAAAACGATGCGCTCAATTGGTGTACGGCTGAGTACGGCCGGGAAGGAATTCCGAATTTTTTCGGCTTATAGACCACCCGGCCTCAGTTTTTGTTCCTCAGACATCCGGGAAATATTCGATGGTAGCACCCCCGCCCTCATTGCCGGGGATTTGAACGCCAAACACCCGGCATGGGGCTCTAAAGTGCAAAATGCAGCGGGCAAGGCGCTATACATCGACGCGGACGAGGGGGGGTATGAGGTGCGGGGGCCGGACGAGCCCACCCACTACCCCTCCCTCGCTAGCGTCAACTCGGATGTCCTGGATATTGTGCTCAGCCACAACTGGAACTATCCGGTCCAAGTAGAGGTGCTGCATGATGTAACTACGCAGCACCTACCAATCCTCGTCACGCTTGGCCTCTCGCCAGAATCAACTCTGCCCAGAGCGCCACGCTATCGGACGAACTGGGACGTCTATCAAAACGCCCTAGCGAACCTCACACTAGGCGGCCCAGTTAAAACGTCGGAAGACGTAGAGGCCGCAGCTGCGAGCTTTTCAAACAGTATCGCAGAGGCAAAATCGGCGGCCTCTACGATAGTGCCGACGTCTAATAAAAATACTAATTTTCTACCTAACAACTTGCGCGTTGCAATTAAAAGAAAACGCGCGCTCCGAAAGCTCTGGGCACGCACCCGTTGTCCGAGGGTTAAGCGTGAGCTCAACTGCTTGTCCGAGAAGCTATCTGTTGATATCCAGGGCCACAGAGGTAGGCTCTGGGAGCAGAGGGTTGATGAGGCGGGCGAGAAACAAACCTCGCTTCATCAACTCAACCGTATGCTTACTCGGACAAAAGCACCCGTTTGCCCGCTAATAAATAGCAAGGGCGAACGAAGTTACGAGGCCTTGGACAGGGCTGAAACACTCGCAGAGTATCTCGAGGTGCAATTCAGCCCTAACCCCCGAGATCCCAATTTTGAAGCGCATCTCACTAGCGTGGAAAACCGCGTACAGGAATTTCTGTCCGCCGAAATCTCACCTCTGACAGGCGACGCCTTTATGTCGCCGTCGGAGGTTAACAGAGCAATTCGGCGACTCCCGGCGCGCAAAGCGCCCGGTATGGACGGAATACCGACAGTGGCGCTTAAATACATGCCAAGAAGAGCCGTTGTCACTATGACAAGGCTCTTCAACGCTATCTTACGCACTGGGCACTTCCCGCATGTATGGAAAACCGGGAAGGTTATTGTGTTGCCGAAGTCAGGCAAAGACAGGCGGCACCCATCAAGCTACCGGCCCATAACGCTACTACCGCACATAGCGAAGCTTTTCGAGCGATTGCTGCTGCGAAGAATCAGTCCGTGCATTACACTGAGGGAAGAGCAGCACGGATTTCGCAGCGGCCATTCTACCACTACACAACTGGCCCGCGTGCTACACTACCTAGCCCTTGAAAAGAACAAGGGCCGCAGGACGGTCGGAGTGCTACTCGATATAGAGAAAGCCTTCGACCGTGTGTGGCACGACGGGCTTATATACAAGTTGTTAGAAACGACCAACCTGCCAGACGCTATAGTGCGGCTAGTAGCGTCTTACTTGCGGGACCGGAGCTTTTTCGTAAGCGTCGAAAACGCCAACTCGGCAACACGTACAATAAGTGCGGGAGTGCCCCAGGGCGGGTGCATCTCGCCACTTCTGTACGCGGCTTATACAAATGATATCCCCACCCTGGAAGGCCGCCTCCAAGAGGGTGAAGAGGACGTCACGCTAGCGCTGTTCGCGGATGACAGCGCCTACTTTGCGTCGTCTCGTCGGGCAGATATCGCTATTCGCAGGATGCAGCGTCTGCTGGATTTACTACCCGAATGGCTAAGTAGGTGGCGAACGCAAATTAACGTTGCTAAAACGATGGCGTTCATCACCTACAAACCCATAAAGCCTATACCAACTCTTCGCCTCCTGGAGCAGGACGTGGGCTGGAGGGCCACAGTAACGTATCTGGGATGTATTATAGATCGCGCGCTGCGCATGGGTCCGCAAGTGACGCAAGTCATCTGCCAGACTCGTGCTGCGCGCGCGATCCTGAGACCCATATTGGCGTCTCAGCTGCAGACCAGAACGAAGCTGATGGTCTATAAGACCTACGTTCGCTCCAGGCTGACCTACGCAGCGCCGGCGTGGTACGCGCTGACGTCCGGCGCGCAAAGGAAGCGAATACAGGCCCAGCAGAACATAGCACTGCGAATAATCGTGGGGGCGGGGCGTTACGTCAGGAATGACGTCATCACCCGGGACCTCAAGATTGAGTCAGTGAATCAATTCATTGCCCGGTTGGCGAGCCGGCTCTTCGATAGAGCCGACAACGGGCCTGCACGAACACCTGTGCGGCCTAGCGCCACTACACGCTCGCCCACCTGATGGGCGTCCCTACCCACGTGAGCTACTCCAGCTACTGCCACCTGACCAAGAAGGTCAGGGATGAGCGGGAGCCCGACGAGCCAGCTGGGAATATGCCTAAGAACGGCGCAAGTAGGATTTCTTTTTCGGTCTTGCTGTCAAATTTTTGTCGTTGCAGCAAGACAAATTCTTCTTCTTGGTTGCTACCTTTACATAGCAACCAATAAACTAATTTTTTCCAGATGTGCACACTATTGTGTAGCACTCTGCCTACCCCCTATACTATTATAATAATAATATTAAACATATTTATTGTAATGTCCTTATAACTATAATAATATTTATAACTGTTTAAGGTGTGCGCACTATTGTGTGCACCCCTTTTATTATAATATATTGTTTACTATCTTATAAACTATTCAGATGTGCACACTATTGTGTAGCACTCTGCCTACCCTGTGCGGGAGCCGAACTGTCAACTTTTGTTACAGCAAGGTACGCCCGCACGGGTCTTTTCTCTTACTACTTTCTTTTAATACTTCCAGATGTGCACAACTTTTACAGTTGTAGCACTCTGCCTAACCCCCTTGCTCTAGCCTTGCTGATACTATTGTACCAGCAAGGCGCTAAACTTCTCGAATATCTATATGTTTATAATCTTATTACTATTACTTCGCTCGTTATATTAAACTCCAAAATCTTCATTTAACATCTTTTGCATGTAACTGATGTTTACATGCCGGAGTTTAATATAACACAATCTCTTCTTCCGATCTCTCCCGATGATGGTGATTACCTCTCGGTGATGAGGATCAAACCTATTTATGTATCCCCTCCGAGCGCCGACCTCTTGCACAGGCGTCTCGCTCGTTCGTTGTTGTCGTCCCGGTCGCGCGGCCATTTTAGTGGCTGCGCAGCCGTACCGTTCGCACGGACGGGCGTCTCGCTCGGTGCGGATGGATCGACGTCGCTCGGAGATATACACTTTCTCTCCTTTCATATCTATGTTGTTTTTCTTTCTTTTTTCCCGCAAATGCTGCGACTATTATGTATATTTAATAGTATTTATTGAATGTATTAACTCGTCATGCAGCATTTGCAAAATCCTTCTATTCCGCCTATGCGGTAACCAAGACCGGGGGGAGCAGTGCCCCCCCGCGATGAAGCCCGGGCAAAGAGGGTTTGCCTCGAGGCCCGAACCTGCACGGCAACAAAACAAAAGCCGATGCAGAGGACCCGGACGACGGAATATTTATATGTAGCTTAAATAATAACCCTTCGTGCCACACCCGGTCGAAGGCTTTTTCAATATCTAATAGCACTCCGACCGTTTTGCGTCCTTTATTTTGCTCGCCGTTGCGTCGCCGTAGCTATAGGCGTCGGCGCCGGGGGTTGTTGCGCGCCTCTGCGTCTTTTGCGCTTTTTGCTTTTCTTTGCGGGCGGTGCATTCCTATTCTCACTCGGATTATTGGCAGGCGCCGTCAATGTAGTTGACGGCCCACTAGTGGGCACCGCAGGTACCTCCCTGCGGGCGGTTTGTGCCTCGGTGTTGACCTGTTGTTGTTGCTGTCTCCCTCTAGAGACTGTAGTCCACCCCCCTGCCCCCTCTCTCTGAGGGGGAGCCCTTGTGCGGGAAGGGGGCTGTGGTGGACGTTGTGGCAACAGTGCTGGTAGTTGGATACCCCTCCTCCTAGCTTCCCGTTTGAGGACAGGGCATCTACGGTCGTTAGCCGTGTGCGCCTGTGCACAATTGGCACATTTCGGTGGCGAATCTCTCGGATGCGGACAATTCGCAGCCGGATGCTCACCCGCACATCGGACGCACTTAATCGGCCGGAAGCAATTTGCCGAACCGTGCCCGAATGCCTGACATCTGTGGCACTGAGCCGGTCCGACCTTTCCCTTCCATGCCTCGATTTCAACGCCCGGCATGTACAGCAGCTCGTCCACCGCATACAATCGGGACAGCTCCGATTGATTCAGGTGGTCAAGCTGTACATAAAATAGGCACCCCGGCCGGCCTCTTCTAGGAGGTATTGCCCTGACGAACCTTACCGGGAAACCACGCTGCCGCAGGGCCTCCTCAATATGTGCGACGTTTGTGTCGACCGGGAGGCCTCTAATTGCAGCTTTGGTTGGTTGTTCGTCTGCCGGCGTATAGCAGAACCATGACAGTGCTGCGTCCTCTTTTGAGAGGTCAACTAGATAGCGCTGCACTGTACGGTATTCGCCAGGGCTTTGTGGCATAAACCTAACACCTCTGCCAAAAGGGCGGGCGCTGGGTGGGTGTCCTAGAATGGACCTAAGCGTCGTAAAATGTCTCACCCAATTTGGTAAGCATTCTACGATGATTGGTGGATAACCTCTATGTGCCGCAGGTTGCTCCTGCGACGTACCCGGATTAGTAACGGGCCTCGGAGGGGTTGGCGCGACGGGGGGAGCTGCGGCTGTGACCGCATATGTCGCTGTCTCCCTCACTCCGTGTCGCGGTGTAGGTCGCAACATCGGGGGGGACGGAGGGGAAGGGGGGGGAATATACCCCACCTCCTGTGCTAGTGTTCGGTAGGACGTAGTGTCCCAACCGAACCTCTCCTCCCCACCCTGATGAGGGGTCGCGACTTCGTCCTCTTCCCTGTCGGGATAGGCGAGTTGCGACTTTTTAGGTGTCGTGTATGAGCTATTACTCGATGTAGGGGAGCGGGGAGGGGTGGTGTATACCCTTCTCTCCCGCTGTATTCCCGAGGTAGTGGCCACCGGTGAGGGGGGTGCGTGTCTCACCCTCTGTCGTTTTTCGTACAGAGAAGCCTCCGTCTCCGGTGGTGTGTGCCGGCGTGCCGATTTCATGCTACGCGGGGTTCCCGGGTCGCCTTCGGTCGGGCACTCAGGCCCGCCTTCAGCAACCTCGGTTGTCCGCGCAACATGTTGTGGCACATTTGTGTTATCTGACATTGCAGGCCTTTGCACTAAGCTGCCTGCTGGG
This sequence comes from Luehdorfia chinensis, assembly GCA_019845155.1. Taxonomy (NCBI): domain Eukaryota; kingdom Metazoa; phylum Arthropoda; class Insecta; order Lepidoptera; family Papilionidae; genus Luehdorfia; species Luehdorfia chinensis. The sequence continues at coordinate 982,455 of JAHVAK010000093.1, read as the reverse complement.
AGCACGCGTGAGCGTTCCGGCGCGAATATGTCGCGTGCACATACTGCACGGTCTAAAACGCTTCCACGCCGTCGCCTAAATTCACGCTGTTCCCTCGGGTTGTAGTAGCTCTCGTTATCTGACTGTGTTCCCGGGTTTATTTCCCGGTTCATTTCGTCAGCTTTGGTTTTTATTTCGGCAATGTTTACGTCCATTGCCGGGCTTTGCGCCTTTTGACGTCTGTTGTTATTGACGTTCAGAAACTTGATTGCCTTGAAAAAGGCGTAAAGGACGTATGACGTGAAACAAAAGGACGTTAACGTGCCTGACGTTCGAAACAAGATTTGCGATAACTTTCGCTCTCACGTATTATCGTGAGGTACGCTGTTTGCCCCTTTTTGACAAAAAAGGGGTTTACAGAGTTCGATAATGACTGCACCTCTGTGAGACGTTGGCACAGGTAGGTTGATACACAACAGTGCAGTCGTGTGCAGATCAAGTGAGGCAGTATCCCTTCTGAAAAGAAGTTCGCTGCAGTTCACTGTCACGCACTTAACTTTCTGCACCTCACGGTCGCCCGCACTAAGCACACCACCAGTTGGCCCCGCACACACCAACCTACGGCACTTGGTGTCGAATATACGAACCAAGCGGACGCAAGCGATGCCCGATGAGCCTCCCAGCAGGTGTTCAGAGTGTAAGCGGTCGCAGTGTGCAAGAAGCGTTGGTATGCCAAATACTTGTGGCCGGGGAGACGTCTCGACGCCAAGGCGGAGTTCGTCGTCCGACGAATGCCGTGAGTTTCTTTCAAATTAACAGGAATATGCTAATCGTAAAGAACCCCTAACGCATCACTACACAAACACTTGACTAGGACTCGAATTGCGGTCAGCCGAAGTCTCAACATCCAACGGAGTAATCTCACGTTAGACGGAATCTCCGACCGACAGGTTTTAAACGTGGATATTAAATTCTCACCCGAAAGGAGAAGGTAACGTCCAGTCGCGACCGATGCACAATGAATCCTTCGCACAATGAATCCTTCTGTGTGAATGAATTTAAGCTACTAGAAAACACCACCCTGCCGGCCGCTATTGTGCGGTTAGTAGCGTCGTATCTGCGGGGCCGGAGCTTTTACGTTAGCGTCGAGAATGCTGATTCGGCGACGCGGACCATAAGCGCGGGAGTTCCACAAGGCGGCTGCATCTCGCCACTGCTGTACGCGGTGTACACCAACGACATCCCCACCCTGGAAGGTCGCCTCCAAGATGGTGAGGAAGATGTCCTGTTGGCATTGTTCGCGGATGACAGCGCATATTTCACGTCGTCACGACGGGTCGATCTTGCAATACGCAAGATGCAACGTCTGTTGAACCTGCTTCCGGAGTGGTTGGATAAGTGGCGAACGGCGGTGAGTGTTAGTAAGACAGCTGCATTCATCACGTTTCGCCCTAGGAAGGCCCACCAAACACTCCGACTTCGAGAGCAGGACGTAGAGTGGAAGGCTGCCGTTACATATCTCGGGTGCAGAATAGACTGCTCGTTGCGCATGACATTGCAGGTGGATCAGTCCATCCAGCATGCCAGAGCTGCGCGAGCGGTCCTGAGACCGGTGCTTTCGTCCCGGCTGCCGACCCGAGTGAAACTGGCGGTCTACAAGACCTACGTCCGCTCAAAACTAACCTATGCAGCGCCGGCTTGGTATTCACTAACCTCCGACGCGCAAAGGCGAAGATTGCAGGCTCAGCAGAACCTAGCGTTGCGCACTATCGTGGGAGCAGGGAAGTATGTCAGGAATGACATCATCGCCCGGGATCTCAAGATAGAGACCGTCAAAGAGTTCATAACCCTGGTAGCGCGTCGGCTTTTCGACAGAGCTGACAACGGGCCGCACGAACACCTGTGCGGCCTAGCGCCCCTACATGCCCGCCCCCCAGAAGGGCGTCCCCTCCCACGCGAGTTGTTGCGACCCGACGCATAATAAGATATGTCGACGGCGTGAAACCAACTTCATGTGCAAAGTTACCTTTACATAACTTTGCACAAAATTGATTCTTCTTGTCGGTAGCAGTGGGAGACTGCCTACCCTTGTTTCATTAGTAGCCTTGTTGTTAATCTATTGTTGCAACAAGGCTACTAAGTATTATATACTTTACTATTAAATCTATTTATAGCGATCTGTTATTTAAATAACAGATCGACCTCTATATTTTTTCTTCTCTATATCCTACAGCTCCTGCGATCTCCAGACTCCTGCATCGTCCGTCCCACATCGTTTATTGATGCGGCTACTCAGCCAATCATGGTTTGTCCAGTCGACTCGCTCTGACGATTGTGTGTCTCGCTCGATGACAGTGGACAGGAGACGCAACACTCTATCCTTACTTTTTACTTCTATTTACTTTACTACTATAATAATATTATTAACACATCCTATTAAGTAGGCAGCTTACTGTCTACACCTCTTTCTTCTTTACAACTATTATTCAACTACATATAATAGCCTTACCGTTACCTTTGTTCGGTAAGGCCACAACTACTATTAAGAAGTATCATTATATTATCTAATCATTCATTTGTACTTGCATATATACTTTTCTTTATTATTTATTATATATATGTATTTTCAGTGCTAATGCCTTTGAGTGCTTGTGCTGTGTTGGTCAGCTATATTAGCGACCAATACAGCTCTCTTACGCTTCCTGGCAATACTCCGGTCAAGTTCGTTTCGCTCGCGCGGGCGGGCGGCCCGCTCGCTCATTGGCTGAGCGCCTCGCTCGCTAGGGCGGGCGCCTCGCTCTGTGACCGTCGAGTCACTTATTGCCACATCCTATTTGCCCTTTCCTTGCTCCCGTGAATGCTACATCAATTATTAAGTATATGTATTAAAACAACGACTATAATTTCTCCATATGTAGCATTCACCCTTCCTAAAAATCCGCTAACGCGGTACCCAAGCCCGGGGGGAGTAGTTAGCCCCCCCGCGATGATTTCTCGGGCAAAGAGGTTTTAGCCTCGAGGCCCGTACCTGCGCGGCACCTTTTTAAGGAGCCGTGTCAGATGACCTAGAGAGAGAATATTTATATGATACACATACACATACAGTTGTGCAGCGGTCGAGACCAGTCGCCTCAATTTTCCTCTCGGGTTGAGAATTGTTGCGTCTAAAGTCACCCGTCGGCGGAAGATTCCGTTCAACGTGAGTTAGCTCCGTTGGATGTTGAGACTTCCGGCTGACCACAACGTGCTGTTGAGTCAAGTTTCCTGTGTAGCTATGTGAATGGTTTTCTTGCAGATAACTACGGTTAATTGTGGGAGACACCCCCAACATACGTTGGAAGACGAACTCCGCTTAGGCGTCGAGACGTCTCCGACCACAAGCAACTGACCCGCTGCTCTTCGTGCTTTACGGCCGCTTGCGCTGTATTGTGAACTGCTGGGAGGCACACTGCTCATCGCTTGCGAGCGCTTTTATGCTCGTTAATTCGGCATTAGGGTGCCGTAAGTTGGTGTGTGCTGGGCCACTGGTGGTGAGCTAGGCAAAAGTGAAAGTGAACGTGCGACTAGTGGCAATCAAAGTGTTGTGAAGGTGAACTGCAGAGCCTATCTTTTTCAAGAGGGGAATTCTGCTTCACCCAAACATCACCGACTGTGCTAACCGTGTAACAGTCTCCTGTGCTAACGTCTCACAGAGGCACAGTCCACGCGAGCGCTGTATAGCCCCTTTTTTGTGAAAAAGGGGTAAACAGAGCACCTCACGGTAGACGTGAGAGCGAAATCTATCGCAACTATCTTGTTTCGAACAACAGCAACAATAATATCTTGTTTCACCACATTCTGTTTCGTCACATAACTGCTGCAACAATGCAGAGAAATAACAAAAACAACGCCAATGACCAATCAGTCGAAATGAACCGGGAAAGAAACCCGGATATCGATTTAGAAACCAAATCCGATAATGAGAGTCATTATTACAATCCGAGGGAGCAGCGCGAATTTCGGCGCAGACGCGGAAGCGTCCTTGAACGCGCACTATGTGCGCGCGATATTTTCGCGCCTGAACGCTCGCGCTTGCTCCCGGCAGGCAGTCTAAATCCGAGACCTGCTCAGATCGAAAGCACTATTGTGCCACAATTTGTATCGCGGGATACCGGGATCGCCGAAGGCGGGACTGAGCGCCCGACCGGAGTCGAACCGGGAACCCCGCGTAGCCAAAAATCGGCACGTCGTCACACACCACCGGAGACGGAGGCTTCTCTTTTTGAGAAACGCCAAAGGGTTAAACCCATACCCTCCCCCCCGGTGGCCTCAACTTCAGGGCTACAACGGAACAAAGGGTGTATACCACCCCCCCCCCCCGCTCCCCTACGACAACCGTTAGCACTGCGTCGACGCCCGAAAAATCGAGCTATTCCGACATGGAAGACGCGTTAAGCGACGCAGTAAGTGCTGCTCGACAAGGTGGCGAGGAGAGGTTCGGTTGGGACACCACGTCCTACCAAACACTAGGTCAGGATGTGGGGAATATTTCCCCCCCCGCCCCTCCCTCACCTCCGAGACGTATTATAGCCCAACACGGCGAGAGGGAGACAGCAACATACGCTGTCGCAGCCGCGGCTCCCCCCGCCGCACCGCAAAATATACGGTCGCCTGCTAACACTGCACAGCAGCAGCAACAACAACAACAACAACCGGTGGCCGATAGAAGCCACCCGCCGATTATCGTGGAATGTCTACCTAATTGGGTAAGGCATTTCACGACACTAAGGGAAAAACTAGGTCATGCTCCCAACGCCCGACCATTTGGGAAGGGCGTAAGATTCATCCCGCAATCGCCACTAGAGTACCGCACAGTGCAACGGTACCTAGTTGAGCTGGCAAAAGAGGACACAGCGTTGTCTTGTTGTCTTTGCTATACTCCGGCAGAGGAACAACCTACTAAAGCCGCGATAAGAGGCCTGCCTGTCGACACTAATGTCGCACATATAGAGGAGGCTCTTCGGCGGCTAGGGTTCCCAGTGCGATTTGCCAGAGCAATACCGCCAAGAAGAGGCCGCCCGGGGTGCCTCTTCTATGTCCAATTCGACCACCTTAACCAGGCCGAGTTGTCACGGCTGTATGCAGTAAAGGAATTACTGTATATGCCGGGCACCGAAATAGAAGCCTGGAAGGGCAAGGTCGGGCCGTCGCAGTGCCACAGATGCCAAGCATTTGGGCACGGCTCGGCAAACTGTTTCCGCCCGATAAAGTGTGTCCGTTGTGCGGGCGATCATCCGGCTGCGAATTGCCCGCACCCTAGGGACGCTGCGCCTAAATGTGCGAATTGCGCACAGGCGCATACATCAAACGACCGCAGATGCCCGGTACTCCGAAGAGAGGCCAGGAAGAGGGGCATTCAGCTGCCGGCACCACTGCCAGGAAACCCTGCACAGGGTCCCCCCCGCACGCGAGCTCCCCCTCAGAGAGAGGGGGCAGGGGGGTGGACTACAATAATGAGAGGGAGGCAACAACCTCGCACTGAAGCGTATACAACTCGCGCAGTAGCACCGATGCCCACTAGTGGGCCGCCAACAACACTAGCGCCGCCAGCCAACCAACCGGCTGAAAGCAGAAACGCACCCCAAAGGGTGAAAAAGCCCAAAAAGCGAAAGAGGCGTAGGGATGCACAGCGGGTACCGGCGTCGACGCCAATAATAGCACCGACGCCGGTTACAACCGCGGAGCCTCCCCCGCCCGTCGCGGCTACCCGTGCACAACCGCGGACTGCACCCCCCCACCCGCAACCCCCGCAAGCCTCACAAGACGCACGACGTACTAGGTCGTTTGAACGTAAAGTGCGTACGAACGTAAGGCATAACGCGGAGGCTATGCCGGAATTTAACCGCCAGACAGGGCCCCCGAGAGCCCTGCCGAGAGCAACAAGAGACCAACACCACCAGCAACAACAGCCTGCCTCAACGGCTACCTCCAACACTACGTTGGAGGACCTATTAAGGTTGCTAATGCGCCTATGTACTGACGTACTAAATGCTATAACGAACGGTTCTACGCCCTTAGAGGCGATATTAAGCGCCGTTATGAATCTTGTTGCTTCCCGCTACGGAGCTCGAAATTAGGCTAATGTACTGGAATCCCGACGGAGTGAAAGAGAGAGTCGCAGATTTGCGCCTTCTCGCTCATATGTATGACATTCAAGTCATACTATTGGGCGAGACTAAACTCAAGTCGGGATACGTATTTCGAGTTCCGAACTTCTTCGTGTATCGGCGCGATGAGGTTTCCCCACAGGGGGTGCCGTACAGGGGTACGGCTGTACTTGTGCGTAGAGACCTCATACACGAAGAGGTGGAAAATCAAGTCTTCAGAACCATGAGTTCTATAGGCATTAGGCTGTACAGCAGCGGGAGGGATTTTAGAGTGTATGCAGCATACCGCCCTCCCGGCATGAAATTTTGTTCCTCCGATGTCCGAGATATATTCAATAACAGCTCACCAGCCCTGATCGTTGGGGACCTGAACGCCAAGCATATAGCTTGGGGTTCGAGGTTAATTAACCCGGCGGGAAGGGCGCTGTACAACGACGCAGAGGAGGGGGGGTACGAGGTGCGGGGGCCGGACGAGCCTACGCATTACCCCTCCCGGCAAGAATTTATCCCGGATACTATTGATATTTTACTCTGCCACGAGTGGAACCACCCGGTGCAGATAGAGGTGCTGCATGATGTAGTAACTCAGCACCTCCCGATTCTCGTAACACTTGGCCTCTCTCCGGGAGCCATAATGCCCAGACCACCTCGCTTTCGAACAAACTGGGGCAAATTTCAATCTGCCCTAGCCCGATTTACGCTCGGCGGACCCCTCAATACGCCAGAGGACGTAGAGGTCGCGGCCACTAAACTAAACAAAACTATCCAAGAGGCGAATACCGCGGCCTCGACGTTAGTACCGGCTATAAGCCGTCAAGACGAACTAACAGCATCGCTGCGCGTTACTATTAAAAAGAAACGCGCACTTCGAAAGCTCTGGGCTCGCACTAGATGCCCCCGGATTAAACGCGAGCTCAACTGCTTGTCTGAGAGGTTGTCGGAGGATGTGAGGAACCACAGGGGATCACAGTGGGAGCGGCGCATCGATCTGGCAGGTGAAAACCAGACGTCGCTCCACCACCTAAACCGACAGCTTACTCGGGCAAAAGCACCCGTCTGCCCTCTAATAGACAAAGAGGGCAAACGAAGTTACGAGGCTAAGGACCGGGCTGAAGTGTTGGCAGAGTACCTGGAGGAACAATTCAGCCCTAATGCTAAAATTGCCTGTCATTCGGAGCACTACGATCGCGTAGAACACCGCGTGCAAGAATTCGTGTCCGCCGAAAGCCAACCGCTTGCGGGCGGCGCCTTTATGTCACCTGCGGAAGTTGCAGGGACAATCAGGCGCCTGCCACAGCGAAAGGCGCCAGGAGCGGATGGAATTCCAACAGCCGCCATTAAACAGCTACCGAAAAGGGCCGTAGTCGCTATGACGCGGCTCTTTAATGGAATCCTGCGCACGAGTCACTTCCCAGACTGTTGGAAGCTGGGAAGGGTTATCGTGTTGCCGAAAACCGGTAAAGATCGACGCAAACCGTCAAATTACCGGCCCATAACATTGCTACCGCACATAGCGAAGCTCTTTGAACGGCTGCTGCTGCGGAGAACTCGCCCGCACATTTCGTTGCGGGCTGAGCAACACGGCTTTCGCAGCGGCCACTCAACAAGCACGCAGCTAACCCGCGTGCTACACCACCTTGCGGTTGTGAAAAACAAAGGCCGCAAAACGGTCGGAGTGCTACTAGACATCCAAAAAGCCTTTGACCGAGTGTGGCACGAAGGGTTGTTGTTCAAGCTGCTAGAAAATACCACCTTGCCGGCCGCTATTGTGCGGTTAGTAGCGTCGTACCTGCAGGGCCGAAGTTTTTACGTTAGCGTTGAAAATGCCGATTCGGCAACCCGTACCATCAGCGCGGGAGTTCCTCAAGGCGGCTGCATCTCTCCCTTGCTGTACGCGGTGTACACCAATGACATCCCCACCTTGGAGGGTCGCCTCCAAGATGGCGAGGAAGATGTCTTGTTGGCACTGTTCGCGGATGACAGCGCATACTTCACGTCATCACGCCGGGTCAATCTTGCGATACGCAAGATGCAACGGCTGTTGAACCTGTTACCGGAGTGGTTGGATAAGTGGCGAACGGCGGTGAATGTCAGCAAGACGACTGCATTCATCACGTTTCGCCCCAGGAAAGCTTACCAAACACTCCGACTTCGAGAGCAGGACGTAGAGTGGAAGACTGCTGTTACATATCTCAACTCATCATCATCATCAATCGTCAACTCGGCAACACGTACAATAAGTGCGGGAGTGCCCCAGGGCGGGTGCATCTCGCCACTTCTGTACGCGGCTTATACAAACGATATCCCCACCCTGGAAGGCCGCCTCCAAGAGGGTGAAGAGGACGTCACGCTAGCGCTGTTCGCGGATGACAGCGCCTACTTTGCGTCGTCTCGTCGGGCAGATATCGCTATTCGCAGGATGCAGCGTCTGCTGGACTTACTACCTGAATGGCTAAGTAGGTGGCGAACGCAAATAAACGTTGCTAAAACGATGGCGTTCATCACCTACAAACCCATCAAGCCTATACCAACTATTCGCCTCCTGGAGCAGGACGTGGGCTGGAGGGCCACAGTAACGTATCTGGGATGTATCATAGATCGCGCGCTGCGCATGGGTCCGCAAGTGACGCAAGTCATCTGCCAGACTCGTGCTGCGCGCGCGATCCTGAGACCCATATTGGCGTCTCAGCTGCAGACCAGAACGAAGCTGATGGTCTATAAGACCTACGTTCGCTCCAGGCTGACCTACGCAGCGCCGGCGTGGTACGCGCTGACGTCCGGCGCGCAAAGGAAGCGAATAGAGGCCCAGCAGAACATAGCACTGCGAATAATCGTGGGGGCGGGGCGTTACGTCAGGAATGACGTCATCACCCGGGACCTCAAGATTGAGTCAGTGAACCAATTCATTGCCCGGTTGGCGAGCCGGCTCTTCGATAGAGCCGACAACGGGCCGCACGAACACCTGTGCGGCCTAGCGCCACTACACGCTCGCCCACCTGATGGGCGTCCCTACCCACGTGAGCTACTCCAGCTACTGCCACCTGACCAAGAAGGTCAGGGACGAGCAGGAGCCCGACGAGCCAGCTGGGAATATGCCTAAGAACGGCGCAAGTAGGATTCTTTTTCGGTCTTGTTGTCAATCTTTGTCGTTGCAGCAAGACAAATTCTTCTTCTTGGTTGCTACCTTTACATAGCAACCAACAAACTAATATTTTCCAGATGTGCACACTATTGTGTAGCACTCTGCCTACCCCTTATACTATAATAATATTATGCATATTTATTGTAATGTCCCTATCTTATATTAATATTTATAAATGTGTAAGGTGTGCGTACTATTGTGCGCACCCTTTTATTATAATATATTATGTACAATTTTTATAACTGCTCAGATGTGCACACTATTGTGTAGCACTCTGCCTACCCCTTATACTATTATAATAATATTAAGCATATTTATTGTAATGTCCCTATCTTATATTAATATTATAAATGTGTAAGGTGTGCGTACTATTGTGCGCACCCTTTTATTAAAATATTATGTATAATTTTATAACTGCTCAGATGTGCACACTATTGTGTAGCACTCTGCCTACCCTGTGCGGGAGCCGAACTGTCAACTTTTGTTACAGCAAGGTACGCCCGCACGGGTCTTTTCTCTTTACTACTTTTTTAATACTTCCAGATGTGCACAACTTTTACAGTTGTAGCACTCTGCCTAACCCCTTGCTCTAGCCTTGCTGATACTATTGTACCAGCAAGGCGCTAAACTTCTTGAATATCTATATGTTTATAATCTTATTACTATTACTTCGCTCGTTATATTAAACTCCAAAATCTTCATTTAACATCTTTTGCATGTAACTGCTGTTTACATGCCGGAGTTTAATATAACACAATCTCTTCTTCCGATCTCTCCCGATGATGGTGATTACCTCTCGGTGATGAGGATCAAACCTATTTATGTATCCCCTCCGAGCGCCGACCTCTTGCACAGGCGTCTCGCTCGTTCGTTGTTGTCGTCCCGGTCGCGCGGCCATTTTAGTGGCTGCGCAGCCGTCCCGTTCGCACGGACGGGCGTCTCGCTCGGTGCGGATGGATCGACGTCGCTCGGAGATATACACTTTCTCTCCTTTCATATCTATTGTTGTTGTTTTTCTTTTCCCGCAAATGCTGCGATTATTAAGTATATTTAATAGTATTTATTGAATATATTAACTCGTCATGCAGCATTTGCAAAATTTTTCTATTCCGCCTATGCGGTAACCAAGACCGGGGGGAGCAGTGCCCCCCCGCGATGAAGCCCGGGCAAAGAGGGTTTGCCTCGAGGCCCGAACCTGCACGGCAACAAAAAACAAAAGCCGATGCAGAGGACCCGGATGGATGGAATATTTATAATCTGATCTTGAGTAGCGGTGAAACCTGGTACTACTTTCTCCCCCCGGGTTGAGAACTTAGCATCCTACGTCACCCGCCGGTCGACGATTCCGTCTAGCGTCGAGTTCGCTCCGCTATTCGTTGAGACGTCGTACTGGCCTCAAGCATTAGATAGTCCCGGGTTCGTGTTGCGGTGCGCCCGAAACTTTTTTCTAACGGAAAAACTTTCACGGCACCCGTCGGACGACGCACTCCGCCTTTTTCGAGGCGTCGAGACGTCTCCCCGGCCACGTACTTAGGACACCCCGCAGTGTGTATTACCGCGTATCTGTTCGTCAGCTTTGTGTGCCCACTCGTCGGCTCGTTGATCATCGTTTGCGTTGCTTTATCATTTTTATAAATAGCAAAGTACGGAAGCGGTGTGATTCGGACGATTTGAGCGTACACTCGTTGACGGCAGTGCGTAGTGTGTACCATTGCGCCGTTTGTGGAAAGGTGAACGGCAGTCTCCCACGTCCGCGCAGGAACTGGATCACTTGTAAACTTTCGGCATATTGCGCTACTGTGTGTCAGTACTGTCTGTGCCTAACGTCACACAGACCGCAATTCACAGCACTATCTACGCCCTTTTTTGTCAAAAAGGGGTAGATAGTGTGCCTTACGAGGCAACGTCCTTCTGTTTCCTTCTGTTTCTTCGCCGACAAGGCACTCAAGAAAATTATGGATCAGAGGAGCAACCTAGACAAGGATGAAGACTCCGGAACCAACACCGACCAGGAGCAACCACGTGAACAACGCGTAATTCGCAGGGCGCGACAGCGGAGTGATTCCGTAATCAACCGCCCGCTCTGCTTGCGCGATATGTTTGCACCGGGCAACTCGAGGGTCCTACCAGCAGGTAGCTTGACGCCGAGACCCCCAACAAGAACAACCAACCCAATTACACCGTTGCAACGAACCCACGAAGGGAGCGATGACGTAACCCGAGGACCTGTGTGTCCTACAGGAAGCGCACCAGCTACCCCGAGAGGGATCAAGACAGCGTCAAGACACACACCGCCGGAAACCGAGGACGCGTACTTCGAAAAGAAGCAGCGAGTGGTGGTTTACAGAACCCCACCCCCCTCACCCCCGCCGGTACCATCTACATCGGGGACGCAGGAGGGGAGGAGGGTGCATACCGCCCCCCCCGCTCCCCCTCGATGCCCTCCGGTTCGGAATACAGTACTCCGGATCGATCCAGGGATACATCGCCGCATCGCCACATACTGGAAACGGAGGCGATTATTCACCAACAAGGCGGCGAGGAAAATTATGGATGGAACTCAACGACCTATAGGTCACTGGATCGACAGGTCGGAGCAAGATCCCCCCCCACCCCCGCCCGTGTCCCCTCGCCCTGTGTTAGCGAGAGAGCCGATAACGCAGAAGTGTCGATGTCGAGCTACGCGGAGCGAGCAGCAACACCACGAGCAGCACCCAGAGGCGGGAACTCGGCTGACCAGCAGCAGCAGCGATCGCCGCAGCGACAGCAGCAGCAGCAGCAAGCACCCGAGAGGCCATCATCGTCGTACCCGCCTCTGGTTGTTGAATGCCTACCCGATTGGGTGAGGCATTTTAATACCTTACATGCAATACTAGGGCATGCACCCAACGCAAGACCGTTCGGGAAAGGCGTGCGGTTCATACCGAACGAACCACTGTAATGATAGAGCGTGCGCAACGCGCCGAGCGTACCAACCTCAGAGCACGCACTGTAGAAGGCTCATCTACAGGAGGAATTCGAGTAACATTTAATAACCGCCAGACAGGGGACCCGAGAACCCTGCCGAGAGCAACAATTAGTCAACCGCAACAATCCTACAGTCAAAAACAACAACGGCAACCTCAGCAACAACAACAACAGCCTCAACGTGCCGCACCACGCGCCGAGAGCGGCAACATCACTATTAATATTAATGAAAACATAGTGAGGTTGATTATGCAGTTACTGACCGAAGTTTTAACCGCCCTGACGGCGGGGTCGAATCCCACTGACGCCCTCATTAAGGCACTAACTCAACTGCTGGCCATCCAATGGCGAACACCGGCATAAACATCATGTACTGGAATCCCGGCGGTGTGCAGTCTCGAGCTGCAGAGCTGCGCCTCCTCGCCCAAACACATAATATACAGATTATATTATTGGGCGAGTCGAAGTTAAAGCCGGGATCTACATTTACAGTACCTAATTTCTTCGTGTATCGGCGCGACGAAGTCTCCACACAAGGCACGCCGTACAGAGGGACGGCGGTGCTAGTGCGCAGGGACTTAGTACACGAAGAATTGGACCTGCCGAATTATATATCAACACGCTCGATTGGCATCAGACTTAGCACAGCCGGGAAGGAGTTTCGGATTTTTGCAGCATACCGCCCTCCCGGCGGACACTTTCACCCGACCGACGTCCGGACGATATTCGACGGAAGCTCCCCCGCCATCATAGCAGGTGACCTGAACGCCAAGCACCCTTCCTGGGGTTCAAGGGTCATCAACACAGCGGGGAGAGAGCTCTATGAAGATGCGGAGGAAGGGGAGTACATGGTGCGAGGGCCGGATGAACCCACACACCACCCCTTCCGGGATAACTGCCTTCCGGACGTACTGGATATAATGCTAAGTCACCAATGGAATTACCCGGTCGACATAGAGGTGCTACACGAAGTGGACACACAGCACCTCCCATTACTAATAACTTTAGGCCTCGTAGCAGGAGCTATTCTGCCCAGAGCGCCTAAACACCGAACGGACTGGGGCATATTTCACAATGCCCTGGAAAGCCTCACTCTCGGCGCCCCTCTACATAGCAAGGAAGACGTAGTGGCCGCAGCTTTCAAATTCAATACAGCTGTCGAAAAAGCTAACATAGCGGCCTCTACGATAGTGCCGGCCGGCCGTCGAGAGCAAATACCATTACCGCTGCGCGCTGCACTTAACAAGAAGCGCGCACTCCGTAAGCTCTGGGCTCGAACTCGGTGTCCAAAACTGAAAACAGAACTCAACTGCCTGTCCGAGAGACTTTCAGAAAAAATAAAAAATCACAGAGGCGAACAATGGGAGCGACGCATAGACGCAGCTGGGGAGCAGATGACGTCGCTCTACCAACTAAACCGCGCGCTCTCTCGGACAAAAGCACCCGTCTGCCCGTTATTTAATAAACAGGGCGGACGTTGTTACGAGGCCATCGACCGGGCTGAAGTACTGGCTGAACACCTGGAGGAAGTATTCAGCCCCAACCCCAAAGATGCCAATCACGAAGACCACTATAGCGTTGTTGAAAACCGCGTACAAGAGATCCTGTCCGACGTAGTCTCACCTCTACCGGGTGACGCGTTCATCTCCCCGGCGGAGGTTAGGAGAGCAATACGTCGCCTCCCGGCGCGGAAGGCGCCCGGGACTGACGGGATCACGAACGCCGCAATTAAACAGCTGCCGAGAAGAGCTGTGGTCGCTATGGCGCGGCAGTTTAATGGGGTGCTCCGCACAGGATACTTCCCGTCCGTCTGGAAAACGGGTAAAGTGATCGTGTTGCCTAAAGCAGGAAAGGATCGGCGCTACCCTTCGAGCTACCGACCAATCACGCTGTTGCCGCACATCGCTAAGCTGTTCGAGCGGCTGCTGCTGAGACGAACTCGCCCGTGCATACCGCTACGGGTTGAGCAGCATGGGTTTCGCAGCGGCCACTCCACCACAACTCAGCTAACCGCGTGCTACACTACATGTCGGCCGAGAAAAATCGCGGCCGACAAACGGCGGGGGTCTTTCTCGACATAGAGAAGGCCTTCGACAGGGTGTGGCACGACGGGTTGATCTACAAGCTTAATGAAAATACCACCTTGCCTCAAGCGATTGTGCGGCTCATAGCGAGGGGGCTAACTCGGCACCACGATCAATAGGTGCAGGAGTTCCCCAGGGCGGCTGTTTATCACCACTTCTGTACGCGGCCTACACCGACGACATCCCTACCCTGGAAGGTCGCCTCCAGGAAGGAGCAGAGGATGTCATGTTGGCGCTGTTTGCAGACGATAGCGCCTACTTTGCGTCGTCTCGTCGGGCAGAGCTCGCTATAAGCAAACTGCAACGATTGCTGGACTTGCTGCCGGAGTGGCTGAATAGGTGGCGGACGGTCGTCAATGTCGACAAGACCACCGCACTTATCACACTCCGGCCTCGCCGTAGAAAAACGTTGCGGCTCTGTGAGCAGGACGTAGGGTGGTCGACGGCCGTCAAGTATCTCGGGTGCATCATTGACCGCTCGCTGCGCATGGTGCCTAATGTGGATTTATTAATTCGCAACACCAGGTGCGCGCGGGCGGTCCTCCGACCAGTACTGGCATCTCAGCTGCCAACCCGAGCCAAGATGGCCGTCTACAAGACCTACGTCCGCTCCAGGTTAACGTACGCTGCGCCCGCCTGGTATGCGCTTACCTCGGCGACGCAGCGTAAAAGCCTCCAAGCCCAGCATAATCTCGCGCTACGTACAATCGTAGGGGCGGGTCGCTACGTCAGGAATGACGTCATAGCCCGGGACCTCCAAATTGAACCTATCAAAGAATTCGTCCGTGCATACCGCTACGGGTTGAGCAGCATGGGTTTCGCAGCGGCCACTCCACCACAACTCAGCTAACCGCGTGCTACACTACATGTCGGCCGAGAAAAATCGCGGCCGACAAACGGCGGGGGTCTTTCTCGACATAGAGAAGGCCTTCGACAGGGTGTGGCACGACGGGTTGATCTACAAGCTTAATGAAAATACCACCTTGCCTCAAGCGATTGTGCGGCTCATAGCGAGGGGGCTAACTCGGCACCACGATCAATAGGTGCAGGAGTTCCCCAGGGCGGCTGTTTATCACCACTTCTGTACGCGGCCTACACCGACGACATCCCTACCCTGGAAGGTCGCCTCCCGGCGCGGAAGGCGCCCGGGACTGACGGGATCACGAACGCCGCAATTAAACAGCTGCCGAGAAGAGCTGTGGTCGCTATGGCGCGGCAGTTTAATGGGGTGCTCCGCACAGGATACTTCCCGTCCGTCTGGAAAACGGGTAAAGTGATCGTGTTGCCTAAAGCAGGAAAGGATCGGCGCTACCCTTCGAGCTACCGACCAATCACGCTGTTGCCGCACATCGCTAAGCTGTTCGAGCGGCTGCTGCTGAGACGAACTCGCCCGTGCATACCGCTACGGGTTGAGCAGCATGGGTTTCGCAGCGGCCACTCCACCACAACTCAGCTAACCGCGTGCTACACTACATGTCGGCCGAGAAAAATCGCGGCCGACAAACGGCGGGGGTCTTTCTCGACATAGAGAAGGCCTTCGACAGGGTGTGGCACGACGGGTTGATCTACAAGCTTAATGAAAATACCACCTTGCCTCAAGCGATTGTGCGGCTCATAGCGAGGGGGCTAACTCGGCACCACGATCAATAGGTGCAGGAGTTCCCCAGGGCGGCTGTTTATCACCACTTCTGTACGCGGCCTACACCGACGACATCCCTACCCTGGAAGGTCGCCTCCAGGAAGGAGCAGAGGATGTCATGTTGGCGCTGTTTGCAGACGATAGCGCCTACTTTGCGTCGTCTCGTCGGGCAGAGCTCGCTATAAGCAAACTGCAACGATTGCTGGACTTGCTGCCGGAGTGGCTGAATAGGTGGCGGACGGTCGTCAATGTCGACAAGACCACCGCACTTATCACACTCCGGCCTCGCCGTAGAAAAACGTTGCGGCTCTGTGAGCAGGACGTAGGGTGGTCGACGGCCGTCAAGTATCTCGGGTGCATCATTGACCGCTCGCTGCGCATGGTGCCTAATGTGGATTTATTAATTCGCAACACCAGGTGCGCGCGGGCGGTCCTCCGACCAGTACTGGCATCTCAGCTGCCAACCCGAGCCAAGATGGCCGTCTACAAGACCTACGTCCGCTCCAGGTTAACGTACGCTGCGCCCGCCTGGTATGCGCTTACCTCGGCGACGCAGCGTAAAAGCCTCCAAGCCCAGCATAATCTCGCGCTACGTACAATCGTAGGGGCGGGTCGCTACGTCAGGAATGACGTCATAGCCCGGGACCTCCAAATTGAACCTATCAAAGAATTCGTCCGTGCATACCGCTACGGGTTGAGCAGCATGGGTTTCGCAGCGGCCACTCCACCACAACTCAGCTAACCGCGTGCTACACTACATGTCGGCCGAGAAAAATCGCGGCCGACAAACGGCGGGGGTCTTTCTCGACATAGAGAAGGCCTTCGACAGGGTGTGGCACGACGGGTTGATCTACAAGCTTAATGAAAATACCACCTTGCCTCAAGCGATTGTGCGGCTCATAGCGAGGGGGCTAACTCGGCACCACGATCAATAGGTGCAGGAGTTCCCCAGGGCGGCTGTTTATCACCACTTCTGTACGCGGCCTACACCGACGACATCCCTACCCTGGAAGGTCGCCTCCAGGAAGGAGCAGAGGATGTCATGTTGGCGCTGTTTGCAGACGATAGCGCCTACTTTGCGTCGTCTCGTCGGGCAGAGCTCGCTATAAGCAAACTGCAACGACTGCTGGACTTGCTGCCGGAGTGGCTGAATAGGTGGCGGACGGTCGTCAATGTCGACAAGACCACCGCACTTATCACACTCCGGCCTCGCCGTAGAAAAACGTTGCGGCTCTGTGAGCAGGACGTAGGGTGGTCGACGGCCGTCAAGTATCTCGGGTGCATCATTGACCGCTCGCTGCGCATGGTGCCTAATGTGGATTTATTAATTCGCAACACCAGGTGCGCGCGGGCGGTCCTCCGACCAGTACTGGCATCTCAGCTGCCAACCCGAGCCAAGATGGCCGTCTACAAGACCTACGTCCGCTCCAGGTTAACGTACGCTGCGCCCGCCTGGTATGCGCTTACCTCGGCGACGCAGCGTAAAAGCCTCCAAGCCCAGCATAATCTCGCGCTACGTACAATCGTAGGGGCGGGTCGCTACGTCAGGAATGACGTCATAGCCCGGGACCTCCAAATTGAACCTATCAAAGAATTCGTCACCCGGGTGGCGCGGCGGCTCTATGATAGAGCCGACAACGGGCCGCACGACCACCTGTGCGGCTTTGCGCCGCTCCACGCCAGACCTCCTGACGGGCGACCGCTCCCGCGAGAGTTGTTGCAGCCGTCGCTGACCGCCCATGGGGGCCAGAGTCAAGCGGGGGCCCGACAACACAGCAGGGGACCGCCCGAATCGACGCAACGTCGGTATAACTTCCTCCCGCCTTGTCGTAACACTTTATTGTTTCAGCAAGGCGTAAATTCGTACTTCATTTTTTCAGTGGTTATAGTGTCTGCCTATACCACTTCTATACAATTCTTTTTACTCGTAACCTTGTCGTACTATTGTACATCAAGGCTACATAATTCATTAATTTTCCTTCTATAACTCTACCTTTTATAACTCTTATTTAATTTTTCCTAAATAGCTCTACCAATCGCCTGGATTTATGTTATTATGTATATTTATGTGATCGTCATATATTTATATAGTAGTTTATGTAAATTCCAGGCTAATCTTCATTGCACAAGCGATTGTGCGGCGTCGGTCTGCTATATTAGTGGATCGATGCGGCACTCGTACGCTTACACCAGGCTCCGGCCATTGCTTGTCATGCTCGCTCTTGCGAGAGTCGCTCGTCGTATTCGGCGGGGCGTCGTGCTCGCTCGAGCGGGCGTCTTGCCAGTGGTTGTTGAGTCTTTGGTGTCTGCCTATCCTATTTATTCTTGTGTCCGTGAATGCTGCAGCAACCATTATGTATATGTATAGTATTTATTATTTGTTTATTAATCTTCACTGCAGCATTCACCCTTCCTACAAATCCGCACAAGCGGTACCCAAGCCCGGGGGGAGCAGTGCCCCCCCGCGATGATTTCCCGGGTAGTGAGGTTAGCCTCGAGGCCCGTACCTGCTCGGCGCACTTCTGCGTCGATGCAGTTGTCTCACGTGCGTGAATATTTATTTATCCGATATCTGCGTAGTGGTGAAATTAGGAACTAAGACTCCCCCCGGGTTGAGAATTAGCTTCCTACGTCCCCCGCTGGTCGACGAATTCCGTCCGGTGCGAGCCTGCTCCACTGGACGTTGAGACGTCGCCTAGCCGCAAATAATTGGATGGTCTAGGGTTCGTGCAGCGGTGCGATCGGTATTTTTCTCAAATTTCACGTAACGTGCTATTTGTGAAAATCCCACGGCACCCGTCGGGTGACGTACTCCGCGAAAGCGTCGAGACGTCTCCCCGGCCACGTTACCCCGGATACTGTGCTGTGTACTCTGCGTAACTGCGGTTCACACGGTGTGCCAACTCGTGAGTTCGGAGTACATTGCTTGCGTATCGCTCTGTTGTTAACACGACACTGCGTGCGCAAGTTGGTGTGCATCGGGCCACTGAGCGTGTGCTTTGTGAGCAGGAGCGAGGAGAGTGCCAGTGCATTAACGTTTGCAAAAGCGAACAGCAGTGCCCCTAGTTCGCGGAGGACACAGCATCGCTCGAGTAAACGTCGACTTGCGATAACTGTGTATCAGTCCCCCTGTGTCGAACGTCACACAGGTTGCAATTACAACGTTGGATACACCCTTTTTTTATCAAAAAAGGGGTAGACAGCGTGCCTCACACATAAGTGAGCGAACGTCTCTGTTTCTTTTCCTGTTTCTCGTCAGCGACACGTACAAGAGTACTATGAAGGAAGGTAGCGAAGAACCACGAGATGGGAGCGACCGGGATTCCAACCCGGAAGCCCAAACAGAAAACAATACAATCGGAGTTCCAAGGGAGCAACGAGAGACTCGCAAGCCGCGTGACCGTCGAGGAAGTGTGTTAGAGCGCCCGATATGTGTCCGCGACCTGTTTGCACCTGAAAGGTCTAAAATTCTACCAGCAGGAAGCTTAATACCGCGACCAGCAACATCCACTAGCACAAATGTGCGAACTGTGCTTCAAGGAGGCGATGAACTCACTGAAGTAGGGACTGTGAGACCGATCGGCAGTGAACCGTCAACACCTAGAGGCATTAAGTCGGCACGCCGTCATACGCCGCCGGAAACGGAGGCTTCACTTCATGAAAAAAGGCAGAGAGTATTAATACCCGCCCCCCCCGCACCGGTTGCATCTACATCGGGGGAGGAGAGGGGAAGGAGGGTGTACATCGCCCCCCCCCCGCTCCCCTACATCGTCATCGTCGGATTACTCGACGCCGGCTAGATCACCAACTACTTCACCGGACATTAATGTCATGGAAACTAACTGAAGCAATCATTCATCAGGGAGGCGAGGAGAATTACGGCTGGGATTCGACATCGTACAAGACGCTCGAAACCAACGTAGGTGAAATCCCCCCCCCCGCCTCATTCCCCAGACAGACGAACGACCCGAGGCAGATGCGCCGCAATCATACGCAAATAAGGCGGCTGCTCCACCTATTGCACCAAGGAAGCTAAGGCCATCTACGGAACCGCAGCAGCAACAGCAACAAATGCAACAGCAGCAGCAGGAACCAGGAAGGCCTAACTCCTGCTATCCGCCAATTATAGTGGAATGCCTCCCAAATTGGGTGAAGCATTTCAACTTTCTACAACAACTTTTAGGCCACGCCCCAAATGCCCGCCCCTTTGGTAAAGGGGTGAGATTTATTCCGCACTCAGCGGAAGAATACCGCACGGTACAGCGATACCTGGTCGAACTGACCAAGGAAGATACTTCGTTGTCATGGTATTGCTACACGCCGGCTGAGGAACTCCCGACCAAAGTAGCACTAAGAGGCCTGCCTACGGACATCGAGCCTAGGCACATAGAAGAGGCCCTGCGACACTTAGATTTCCCGGTTAGATATGTTCGTGGCATACCACCCAGAAGAGGGCGACCGGGATGTTTATTCCACATACCCCTTCAAGGAAGGATGTAAACCGGACGTCTTAGACATATTACTGTGCCATAATTGGAACCACCCGGTCCAGCTGGAGGTTCTTCATGATGTCAATACACAACATGTTCCATCATTCACACATTCTCATCACGCTTGGCCTCTCACCAGGAGCAATCATGCCCAGAGCGCCGCGCTACATTACGAACTGGAGCAAATTCCAGGCTATGTTAGAAAGCTTCAGCTTCGGCACATCACTACAAACACCTGAAGATGTAGAGACTGCAGCCGCCAAACTCACAACAGCAATACAAGAGGCCAGCACTACGGCCTCCTCGGTAGTCCCGGCTAGGAGTATTCAGGACGAACTCACGACACCGTTGCGCGTCTCTATCAAAAAGAAACGTGCACTTCGCAAGCTCTGGGCCCGCACCCGATGTCCGAGGGTCAAGCGTGAGCTCAATTGCCTGACCGAAAATGTCGGATGTGTGAGTGTCGGATGATGTGAAGAACCATAGAGGCATACTTTGGGAGCGGCGCATAGATGCAGCAGGGGAAAATCAGGCGTCGCTCTACCACCTGAACCGACTACTTAGTAGGACAAAAGCACCCGTCTGCCCTCTCATAAATAAAGAAGGCAGCCGTCGTTACGAAGCCAAAGATCGGGCGGAAATAATGGCAGAGTTCCCAAACCCTAAAAATGCCAGTCTAAACCAACACTACATAGATGTAGAGAACCGCGTACAGGAATTTCTGTCCGCCAGTAACTCACAACTGTCCGGTGACACTTTTATGTCACCGGCAGAGGTGAAGAAAACAATAAGGCGCCTACCAGCGCGTAAGGCACCTGGGGCGGACGGAATAACAACAGCTGCCATCAAGCATCTTCCGAGAAGGGCCATCGTAACAGTGACTAGGCTCTTCAATGGAATTCTGCGCACAGAACATTTTCCTGACAGCTGGAAAACAGGGAAAATCTTTGTGTTGCCGAAACCCGGAAAAGACAGGAAAAAACCATCTAGTTATAGACCTATAACGCTGCCTATATGAACTCGCCCGTGCATTCCATTACGGGCTGAGCAACATGGATTTCGCAGCGGCCATTCTACAACTACTCAGCTGACCCGCGTACTACACTACCTTACGGCCGAGAAGAACCGAGGACGAAAAACGGTAGGAGTCCTTCTCGATATCGAGAAGGCCTTCGATCGAGTGTGGCACGACGGGTTAATTTTCAAACTAATAGAGCATACCACCTTGCAGCCAGCCATTGTGCGGCTAGTAGCGTCATACTTACAAAATAGGAAATTTTATGTGTGCATAGAGGACAGTAACTCGGCAACACGATGTATACGCGCAGGAGTTCCCCAAGGCGGCTCTATGTCTCCTATCCTGTACGCGGCCTATACTAATGACATCCCAACCTTAGAAGGCCGCCTCCAAGAAGGTATAGAGGATGTTCACCTTTCACTATTTGCAGACGATAGTGCGTACTTCACGTCGTCACGGCGGGTCGACTTAGCGACGCGCAAAATGCAGAGGTTGTTGGACTTACTACCGGAGTGGTTAGATAGATGGCGGACGGCAATTAACGTCGGTAAGACGTCTGCATTTATCACCATCCGCCCAAGAAGAGCTTATAAAACACTACGGCTCCAAGGACAGGACGTGGGCTGGAAGTTTGTGGTGACGTACCTCGGGTGCAAAATTGACAGCTCGCTGCGCATGGCGCCGCAGGTGGAGCAATCCGTCCGGCACGCCAGAGCTGCGCGGGCAGTCTTGCGACCTGTAATGGCATCACATCTGCCTACCCGTACGAAGCTAGCAATTTATAAAACCTACGTCCGCTCAAGGCTAACCTATGCAGCGCCGGCGTGGTACGCCTTAACATCCGGCGCGCAGAGGGTGAGACTCCAAGCCCAACAAAACCTGTCGCTGCGCACAATAGTGGGAGCGGGGCGCTTCGTCAGGAACGATGTTATAGCCCGGGACCTAAAGATAGAGTCCGTGGAAGCCTTCATTACCCGGGTGGCGCGTCGGCTCTTTGATAGAGCCGACAATGGGCCGCACGATCATCTGTGCGGCTTTGCGCCCCTACATGCTCGCCCTCCTGAGGGGCGCCCCTACGCACGCGAGTTGTTGCGATCCGACGTGCACAACGAGGCGTGAACAAAATCTTATTACATTATTCTTGTTATATGCAGGGCTACCTTTACATAGCCTTGCACAAATCTATCTCTCTTATTCTTTATATTTGTCTTACTATCTCTTTTAATTCCCTGTTGATTAGCAATCTGTTGTTTCAGCAAGGCATGGACACAGGTCGGTCGAGTCTCAGGGAATAATATTATGTATATTTATAAGTGGTTTGTTATTGACAAACCACAAATTCTATTTTTCTATTGACACTGCACAACCGTCTCGCTTGCTCGTCGTTTGTCTCGGTCATTCGACCAATTTATTGTTGCTCGCTCGGCTGATTCACTCGAGCGTGCAGGCGTCTTGTGTAGGTCTGTCTTGTTCTTTCCTATCACTCTAATCCTTCGCAAATGTTACAAATCTTATTATTTATATGTACTAATATTTATAAATTATATAATCGACATTGTAACATTTGCATAAATCGTAATAACCGCAATCGCGGAATCAATGACCGGAGGGAGCAGTGCCCCTCTGAGAAGAAGCTCGGGTTATGAGGTTTTCCTCGATTCCCGAACCTGCATAGCTTTCATTAAGCTTGTAGAAGACCAGCATAGCATAGAATATTTATTCATATATATATCTGATCTTGTGTAGCGGTGTAATTCGGAACTACTTTCTCCCCCCGGGTCGAGAACTTAGCCCCTCTGACACCCGCCGGTCGACGAATTTCCGTCTAGCGATGAGTTCGCTCCGCTTTACGTTGAGAACGTCGTACTGGCCTCAAGCTTCAGATAGTCCAGGGTTCGTGCAGCGGTGCGCTCGAAACTTTTTTCTTTTTAGAAAGAACTTTCACGGCACCCGTCGGACGACGCACTCCGCCTTTTCCAAGGCGTCGAGACGTCTCCCCGACCACGTATCTAGGACGCCCTCGCAGTGCGTATTACCGCGTATCTGCTCGTCAGCTTTGTGTGCCCACTCGTCGGCTCGTTGATCATCGGTTGCGACGCTTTGTTATTTTCAATAGCAAAGATCGTAATCGGTGTGATTCGGACGATTTGAGCGTACGCTCGTTGACGGCAGTGCGTAGCGTGTACCATTGCGCCGTTTGTGGAAAGGTGAACGGCAGCTTCCCACGTTCGCGCAGGAACTGCATCACCAAAAACACTCGGCATATTGCGCTACTGTGTGTCAGTAACCGTCTGTGCCTAACGTCACACAGACCGCAATTACAGCACTATCTACGCCCTTTTTTGTAAAAAAGGGGTAAATAGTGTGCCTTACGAGGCAAACGTCTGTCCTGTTTCGATCTGTTTCTTCCGCCCGTTGAGGCACTCAAGAATACCAACATGGACACGAACAGGGATAACCAGGAGATTAGGGACCGGGAACACTCGGGATCCGAAACCCCCACACAAGAGGAAGACCAGCCGCGCGAACAGCGTGTAATTCGCAGAGGGCGACAGCGGGGTGATGCCATCATCGACCGCCCCCTCTGTCTACGTGATATGTTCACAGCCGGGAACTCGAGGGTGCTGCCAGCCGGCAGCCTAACCCCGAGGCCCACTCGTGGACAAACTGGACAAATTGAATTAGGACCAACGCCGTCAAGAACCCGCGAAGGTGGCGACATCGCGACTATAAGACCTGTGTGTCTTTCAGGGAACGAAGCCGCACCCCCTCGTGGGATTAAAACGGCGCCCAAGCATACGCCGCCGGAGACTGAGGATGCCTTCTATGAAAAGAAGCAGCGGGTCGTCATATATACGTCCCCGCCCCCCTCACCCCCGCCGGTACCATCTACATCGGGGATGCAGGAGGGGAGGAGGGTGCATATCTCCCCCCCCCCGCTCCCCCTCGGAATACAGCACTCCGGAACGATCCCGGGACACATCGCCACAACGTCTCACTATGGAAACTGAGGCGATTATACACCATCAAGGAGGCGAGGGAAACTTTGGGTGGGACTCAACGACCTATAGGTCGCTTGATAGATATGTCGGAGCGAGATCCCCCCCACCCCCGCTCGCGTCCCCTCGCCTTGTGCGAGCGAGAAAGCCGATGTGACAGAAGTGTCGATGTCGAGCTACGCTGAGCGGGCAGCAACGCCACGAGCAGCACCCAGGAACGGAACCTCGGCTGACCAGCAGCAGCAGCAATCGCCGCAGCGACAGCAACAGCAGCAGCAGGTACCCGAGAGGCAATCAACATCTTATCCGCCACTGGTTGTAGAATGCCTCCCTGACTGGGTAAGGCACTTTAATACGCTGCATGCTATTCTCGGACATGCACCAAACGCAAGACCATTTGGTAAAGGCGTTAGATTCATTCCCCAAAGCCCAGATCTGATACTTGAGTTGTGGTGTAATCTGGAACTACTTTCTCCCCCCGGGTCGAGAACTTAGCCCCTCTGACACCCGCCGGTCGACGAATTTCCGTCTAGCGTCGAGTTCGCTCCGCTTTACGTTGAGAACGTCGTACTGGCCTCGAGTTATTAGATAGTCCCGGGTTCGTGTAGCGGTGCGATCGAAACTTTTTTCTTTTTAGAAAGAACTTTCACGGCACCCGTCGGACGACGCACTCCGCCTTTTCCAAGGCGTCGAGACGTCTCCCCGGCCACGCACTCAGGACACCCTTGCAGTGTGTGTTACCGCGTATCTGCTCGTCAGCCTTGTGTGCCTACTCGTCGGTCGTTGAACATCGCTTGCGCTGCTTTGTTGTTTTTTATAAATAACCAACTACGCAAGTCGGTGGGCTTCGGACGATTTGAGCGTGCACTCGTTGACGGCAGCACGCAGAGTATACCATTGCGCCGTTAGAACTAGGGTGAACAGCAGTAACCTACGCTTGCGCGGGAAACTGCATCACCTCGGAACTTCCGGCATTTTGCGCTACTGTGTGTCAGTAACTGTCTGTGCCTAACGTCACACAGATCGCAAATTCACAGCACTATCTACGCCCTTTTTTGTCAAAAAGGGGTAAATAGTGTGCCTTTCGAGGCAAACGTCTTCTTGTTTCTTTTGTTTCTTTGGCCCGTTGGGCACTCAAGAAAACTACAAAATGGACTCAAGCAAGGACAACCAGGAGGTTAGGAACCAGGAGTATTCCAGATCCGGAACCCCCACTAATCAGGATGAAGACCAGACACAAGAACAGCCACGAGAACAGCGCGTAATTCGCAGAGTGCGCCAGCGAGGCGATGCAATCATCGACCGCCCGCTCTGCTTGCGTGACATGTTCACGTCAGGGAACTCGAGGGTGCTGCCAGCCGGTAGCCTCACCCCGAGACCCACTACTAGACTACCTAAAGACTCAGACCAAACGCCGACGAGATTCCGCGAGGGAAGCGACATCATGACCCCGAGACCTGTGTGTCTCCCCGGGACTGAAGCCGCACCCATGCGTGGCATCAAAACGGCGCCCAAACACACACCGCCGGAGACAGAGGATGCTTACTATGAGAAGAAGCAGCGGGTCGTTATTTATACGTCCCCGTCCCCCTCACCCCCGCCGGTACCATCTACATCGGGGACGCAGGAGGGGAGGAGGGTACACACCGCCCCCCCCCCCGCTCCCCTTCACCTTACACTGGATCGGAATGCGGTACTCCGGTGCGATCCAGGGACTCATCACCCCATCACCGCATCACAGTTGAAGCGCTAATCCATCAACAAGGAGGAGAAGAGAATTTCGGCTGGAATTCAACGACATATCGTTCGCTTGATCAACAAGTCGGAACTCGTTCCCCCCCCCACCCCCGCCCGCGCCCCCGCACCCCGTTCAAGGGATAGCAACGGTGAAGATATCGCCAATATTTCGATGGCGAGCTACGCAGAGAGGGCAGCAACACCACGTGCAGCTCCTAGAAGCGTGACTCCCGGAAGCCAGCGACTGCAGCCCTCCCCTCGCCAAAAACAACAAGAGCAGCAGCAGCAGCAAGTTTCCGAGAGGCCTACGGCCACGTATCCGCCTCTGGTCGTCGAATGTCTGCCCAATTGGGTAAGGCATTTTGAGACACTGCGAGCAAAACTAGGCCACGCCCCCAACGCACGTCCTTTTGGAAAAGGCGTGCGATTTATTCCGCAGAGCCCGGAGGAATACAGGACGGTGCAGAGGTACCTCACTGACCTCGCCAAGGAGGACCCCGCACTATCCTGGTTCTGCTACACACCGGCTAACGAGTTACCAACGAAAGTAGGCATAAGAGGCCTGCCAGTCGACACTGAGCCAGGACTCATAACAGAGGCACTTCAAGCACTAGGCTTCCCGGTGAGGTTTGCTAGAGCAATTCCACCGAGAAGGGGTCGACCTGGTTGCTTTTTTCATGTGCAGCTGGATCACCTTAACCAGCATGAGCTAAGCAGATTGTATGCAGTAACGGAGTTACTCTACATGCCTGGAGTTACCATCGAAGGATGGAAAGGTAAAACGGGGCCGGCGCAGTGCCACAGGTGCCAAGCGTTCGGGCATGCGTCGGCTACCTGTTACAGGCCTATTAAGTGTGTTCGCTGTGCGGGCGAACATTTCGCCGCAAACTGCGATAAAGCTAGAGATGCCGAACCAAAGAGTGCGAATTGTGCACGGAACCATACTGCCAACGACCGTCGTTGCCCGGTGCTTAAGAGGGAAGCCCGGAAGCGTGGAATCCAGCTGCCAGCACCGCTACCGGAACATCCGACTACAAGGAGGCCTGCGCAAGCGCCGACCGCAGGGCCTAGCCGTACGAACGCGGAAGGATGGACCACCGTGCCCAGGGGCAGACGACAACCTGCACCACAAGCACCACAGCCACCACAACGGCCACAACTGCCACGCTCTACTGTAACAATATCCAGTAGAGCGGCAACATCTTCAACTGTGGTGCCTCCACTACCAGCGCGTCGGTTGAATAAACCTAAACCTAAACCGACCCCAAGAGCCCCTGCAAACACAGAGGCGCCGCCACAGGTGCCCATAAGAAAGAAGCGCAGGGGCCGAAAACGCAAATCCAGGCGACAACCTCAAGCATCCACTCCGTTAGCGACGAGCCTCGCAAGACAAGGAATCCAACAAGACGGACAAACCATGCGACCGAGGACTCGAACCTACGAAGCTGCGACCATCGACCGGACGCAACACGTAGTGCCCGCCGAACACACACGTTCGGTAAGAGGCACGGAAACGGGTGGTTTTAAAATCACTATTAATAATCGCCAGACAGGGGGCCCGAGAACCCTGCCGAGAGCACAACAGCCTACTATCTAACCACAGCCGCAACAACAAAGGCAACGTCAACAACAGCCCCTCCCGCACATAGGGAGCGGGAATGTTACTATCAACATTAATGAAGACATCGTTTCAATGTTGATACAGTTAGTGTCTGACGTCCTTACCGCCCTCTCGGCGGGTTCCAACCCATCAGAAGCCCTCGCTAGGGCCCTCACCCAGCTATTAGCGTTCCAATGGCGTACACCGGCCTAAGAATTATGTACTGGAATCCCGGCGGAGTGCAGTCTCGAGCTGCAGAGCTGCGCCTCCTCGCCCAAACTCATAATATACAGATTATATTATTGGGCGAGTCGAAATTGAAGCCGGGATTGACATTTAGAGTACCGAATTTTTTCGTGTATCGGCGCGACGAAGTCTCCCCACTAGGCATACCGTATAGAGATACGGCGGTGCTAGTGCGTAGGGACTTAGTACACGAAGAACTCGACTTGCCGGGATTTATTTCAACACGCTCGATTGGCATTAGGCTTAGCACAGCCGGGAAGGATTTCCGGATTTACGCAGCTTACCGCCCTCCCGGCGGACGCTTCCATCCCTCCGACGTCCGGACAATATTCGACGGAAGCTCCCCTGCTATCATAGCGGGTGACCTCAACGCTAAACACCCGGCCTGGGGATCTAGAGTCACCAATGTAGCAGGTAGAGAGCTCTAGGACGACGCTGAGGAAGGGGATTATATGGTGCGAGGGCCAGACGAACCCACACACCACCCCTTCCGTGTTAACTGCAGTCCGGACGTGCTGGACATCGTGCTATGCCACAAGTGGGATTACCCGGTCGATATAGAGGTGCTTCATGAAGTGAATACGGCGCACCTCCCTATATTACTGACACTGGGCCTCGTAACAGGAGCCATCCTGCCCAGAGCACCCAGGACGAAAACCATCTGGGGCGTATATCAGAACGCCCTCGCGAACCTGACTCTCGGCGGACCTCTACACACAGCGGAAGACGTAGAGGCCGCAGCCACAACTTTTAATACCACAATAGCGGAGGCTAACACTGCGGCCTCCACAACTATACCACCTTCAGGAAGCCGAGAGCAGCTACCTCCATCGCTGCGCGCCATGCTCAACAAGAAGCGCGCACTCCGGAAGCTCTGGGCCCGCACAAGATGCCCCAGGATTAAAAGCGAGCTCAACAGCCTGTCCGAGAGGGTGTCAGAAGAGGCACGCAACCACAGAGGGGTGCAGTGGGAGCAACGGATAGATGCGGCAGGCGATGATCGCACGTCGCTCTACCAACTCAATCGCGCACTCTCTCGGACAAAAACTCCCGTCTGCCCGTTGTACAACAAAGACGGCGGACGTTGTTACGAGGCCATCGACCGGGCTGAAGTACTAGCGGAACATCTGGAAGAAGTCTTCAGTCCCAACCCCAAGGATGCCAATCTTACAGAGCACTATAGCGTTGTTGAAAGCCGCGTACAAGAGCTCCTGTCCGACGCTATCTCGCCTCTACCGGGTGATGTCTTTATCTCCCCGGCGGAGGTTAAGAGGGCTATGCGTCGACTCCCGGTGCGGAAGGCGCCCGGGAATGACGGGATCACTAATGCCGCCATCAAGCAGCTGCCAAGGAGAGCTATTGTCACCATGGCACGGCTGTTCAACGGGGTGCTCCGAACAGGAACACTTTCCTACTGTATGGAAGACAGGTAAGGTGATCGTGTTGCCGAAAGCTGGTAAGGATCGGCGCCACCCATCGAGCTACCGACCTATCACGCTGTTGCCGCACATCGCCAAGCTGTTCGAGCGGCTGTTGCTGAGACGAACTCGCCCGTGCATACCGCTACGGGCTGAGCAACACGGGTTTCGCAGCGGCCACTCCACAACAACTCAACTAACCCGCGTGCTACACTACATGTCGGCTGAGAAGAACCGCGGCCGACAGACGGCGGGGGTCTTTCTCGATATAGAGAAGGCCTTCGACCGGGTGTGGCACGACGGGCTGATTTTCAAACTTATTACCAAATCTACACTGCCTCAAGCGATAGTGCGGCTTATAGCGTCGTATCTCGATGGGCGGAAATTCTACGTATGTGTCGAGGGAGCTAGCTCGGCAACACGATCCATACAAGCAGGAGTACCTCAGGGCGGCTGCCTATCTCCAATTCTGTACGCGGCATACACCGATGACATCCCCACACTGGAAGGTCGCCTCCAGAAGGGTGCAGAAGATGTCATGTTGGCGCTGTTTGCAGATGACAGCGCCTATTTTGCGTCGTCTCGTCGGGCCGAACTTGCCATTAGCAAGTTGCAACGGCTGCTGGACCTACTGCCGGAGTGGTTAAATAAGTGGCGGACTGTTGTCAATGTAGACAAAACTACCGCCCTTATCACTCTCCGGCCTCGCAAGAGGACAACACTCCGGCTCTGTGGGCAGGACGTAGAGTGGTCGACGGCCGTCAAATACCTAGGGTGCATCATTGACCGCTCGCTGCGCATGGTACCTAACGTGGATCTGTTAATCCGCAATACCAGGGGCGCGCGAGCGGTCCTCCGGCCAGTACTGGCGTCACACCTGCCGACCCGGGTTAAGATAGCCGTCTACAAAACCTACGTCCGCTCCAGACTTACTTACGCTGCACCTGCCTGGTACGCACTGACCTCGGCAACGCAGCGTAAAAGAATCCAAGCCCAGCAGAACCTCGCGCTACGAACGATCGTAGGAGCAGGTCGCTACGTCAGAAATGACGTCATAGCCCGGGACCTCAAAATCGAAACCATCATCGAATTCGTTACCCGGGTGGCGCGTCGGCTATTTGACAGAGCCGACAATGGGCCGCACGACCATCTGTGCGGCTTTGCGCCCCTTCATGCCAGACCACCAGAAGGGCGACCGCTCCCGCGCGAGTTGTTGCTGCCGCCGCCGACCGCCCAAGGGGGCCAGAGTCGAGCGGCAGGCCCGACGACCGCAGGGGAACGCCCGTGACGACGCACCACGGTGTATAATTCCTTTAGCTTCGTTGATTTGTGTTCTCAGCAAGTTAATTTTTCCTATTTTCTTTCAGTGGTTGTAGAATTCTGCCTACACCACTTTTATACATAATTTTTACCAATTTACGTTTCCCGCAACCCTTGCGTAGCAAGGCTGCATTAAACTTATTACTTATTTGTGTATTTCTGGTTTCAAATTGTCCTGAATAGATGTCTTTAAAATAATATATTTATGTGACGTCTTATACTCTATGTGTTTTTATATAGTATGTATATTTAATTTCAGGACAATTTTTCTTCTTAATTTGGTAATGCGATTATGTTGCGTTGGTCTGCTATATTAGTGGATCAACGCAGCACTCTTACGCAAACTTCAAGCTCCGGCCATCGTTGTTTTGTTCGCTCGCTCCGACGGGCACATCGCTTGCTCGTTTCCGGCAGGGCGTCTTGCTCGTTCGAGCGGGCGTCCCGCTCCTTGGTCGTCGAGTTTGTCGTATACCTATTGTCCTTTCACCTATCTTATCTTTTCTTTCTAAATGTCCGTGAATGCTGCAGCAACCATTATGTTTATGTATAATGTTTAGTATGTATATATTAATCTTCACTGCAGCATTCACCCTTCCCACAAATCCGCAAAAGCGGTACCCAAGACCGGGGGGAGCAGTGCCCCCCCGCGATGATTTCTCGGGCAAAGAGGTTCGCCTCGAGGCCCGTACCTGCACGACGCTTCAACGTCGTTGCAGAAGACCGGCAGCAGCAGCAAAGCCCAGAGGAGTACAGAACAGTACAACGGTATCTAACCGACCTTGCACAACAGGATACCGCGCTCTCCTGGTACTGCTACACCCCAGCAAACGAGCTACCAACTAAGGTGGGCATCAGAGGCCTACCAGTCGACACAGAGCCCGCTCAGATAGTTGAGGCGCTACAAGCGCTCAACTTCCCAGTGAGGTTCGTGAGACCAATCCCGCCTAGAAGAGGAAGGCCGGGATGCTTCTTTCACGCCCAACTAGACCACCTCAACAATGCCGAACTAGAGGCCTTATGCAGTGTCGGAATTACTTTACATGCCTGGAGTGGTGATCGAGGCATGGAAAGGCAGAGCGGGCCCAGCGCAGTGCCACAGGTGCCAGGCATTTGGACACGCGTCGGCCACCTGCTACCGGCCAATTAAATGTGTCCGCTGTGCAGGCGAACACTTTGCATCTAACTGCGACAAGTCAAGAGACTCTAAACCCAAGTGCGCGAACTGTGCAAGGGAGCACACAGCCAACGATCGAAGATGCCCTGTGCTCAAGAGAGAGGCACGAAAAAGGGGCATACAGCTCTCAGCACCTCTTCCGGAGCCACCGACATCGAGGAGGCCTATGCGGACGCAACCCCCATCCGCAAGAAGAGTTGACGCGGAAGGGTGGACAACTGTAGGAAGGGGAGGGCGCCAACCTGCGCCGCAACTGCCACCCTTGCCTCGGCCACCCTTGCCTCAGCAACCACGCACTACTGCCGCATATTATTGGAGAAGGACTGCGGCACCTTCTGAACCCACAACAACCTCAGCACAACGCGCGAGGCTGGCGCCACCGAAGCCGAAACCAAGATCGTCGATAACTGCGGAGGTGATAGCACCGCAGTTTTCACAACCGGAAACCCGACCGAAGAGAAAACGTCGCTGGAAGAAACGCAAATCTAAGCGTAGCGTGCGTACTTCAACACCCGACGTAGCGGTAACAACACGCACCGCGAGGGCTTATAGACAGCCCGAACATTCAACCCAGCCAGAGACTCGAACACGAACCTCCGCACCAGTAGAGCGTACGCAACGCACTGAGCGTACCAATCTCAGAGAGCGTACCGTCATAGGCTCATCTACAGGAGGATTACGTATTACCGTAAGCAACCGCCAGACAGGGGACCCGAGACCCCTGCCGAGAGCAACTAACAGCCAACAACAGCAACAGAGCAGCCAGCAGCAACAACGGCAACAACGTCAACCGCCACAGCATCAAAAACAACAGACACAGCCACAGCGTGCCGCCCCTCGCGCCGAGAGCGGCAACGTCACTATCAACATTGACGAAAACATAGTGCGGCTGATGATGCAGCTGCTGACTGAAGTGCTAACCGCCCTCACGGCGGGTTCGAATCCCATTGACGCCCTTATTAGGGCATTAACCCAACTACTGGCTATCCAATGGCGCACACCGGCTTAAATATTATGTATTGGAATCCCGGCGGCGTACAGACTCGAGCTGCTTCGGTCTAAATCCGAACATGAGTAAGGCCGACGAAGGTAGTGAGAAATCCGTCGAAACGGACCGGGAAGAAAACCCGGTAATCCGTGTTGAAATTGATAATAGTGACAATTTTTATAATTCACGGGAGCAGCGCGAATTCAGGCGCAGAAGGGGCAGTGTCTTAGACCGTGCTATATGCGCACGGGACATATTTGCCCCAGAACGCTCTCGCATACTCCCGGCAGGCACTCTTAATCCGAGGCCTGCTAATGTCGATACTAACATCGCTAATTTGCCAACTTTTGAGTCGCGGGATACTGGTATTGTCGAAGGCGGGACTGAGTGCCCGACCGGAGCCGAACCGGGAACCCCGCGAAGTATGAAGTCGGCGCGCCGACATACGCCACCGGAGACTGAGGCTTCTCTATATGAGAAAAGACAGCGGGTATATGAGAAAAGACAGCGGAATAGCCCGTATTCGACGCCAAAAAAGTCGCAGCCCAATTCCTCTGGTATGGAGGAGGAGGAAAATAATGCTGCCCATTAACAGGGCGGTGAGGGGCGATTCGGGTGGGACACAACGTCCTACCAAACGCTCGACCAGGAGGTGGGGTATATTCCCCCCCCTGCCCCACCGTCCCCCCGATGCATTTTATACCGCAACGCGAGGTGAGGGAGACAGCGACATACTCTGTCGCAGCGGCTGACCCCCCCGTCGCACCCCGAGCCCCGCGGCCTCCTGCGAGCCAACAGCAATCGCAGCAAGCCAGCACGAGGCCCGCCACAACTTATCTGCCAATAATTGTGGAATGCCTGCCAAATTGGGTAAGGCATTTTAATGTGTTGCGCGGTAAATTAGGACATGCTCCTAACGCACGCCCTTATGGAAGAGGGGTGCGTTTCATTCCACAGTCACCTGAAGAGTATCGTATTACTCAAAGGTACCTTGTGGAACTCTCACGAGAGGATACGGCGCTGTCGTAGTTTTGTTACACGCCAGCAGCCGAGCTCCCTACGAAAGTAGGAATTAGAGACCTCCCCGCTGACACAGAGGTGTCGCAAATAATGGAGGCACTAAGAAAATTGAATTTCCCGGTGCGCTTTGTGCGCGCCATACCACCTAGAAGAGGACGTCCAGGTTGCCTCTTCTACACCCAACTAGAGCACCTGGATCAAAATGAGCTGGGCCGGCTCTATGCCGTTAATGAGCTCCTGTTTATGCCAGGCGTGACTATCGAAGCCTGGCAGGGCAGGGTAGGACCGTCCCAGTGTCACAGGTGCCAAGCTTTTTGGCACGCCTCGGCGACGTGCTTTAGGCCGATTAAGTGTGTGCGTTGTGCGGGCGAGCACCCCGCAGCGGAATGCACGACGGCCAGAGACGCGCCGCCGAAGTGTGCAAATTGCGCGCAAGCGCACACAGCTAACGACCGCCGATGCCCTGTGCTCAGACGAGAAGCCAGGAGGAGGGGCATTACTCTGCCGGCACCCTTGCCAGAGCACCCAGGTAGGCGCCCCGTTCCACGAGGGCCTCCCGTAAGGGTAGATAGGGAAGGGTGGGCTACGGTCGGACGCACAAACCGACCTGCCGCCCTCGAAAAAAAGGGTTACCATCGCACAGAGTGTGAAAAAACCAACGGGGGCGTCGGCGACTTCGGCGTCGAAGTATAAATCGACGCCGACCCCGGCGGCCTTAGCATTGCCAATAACACTGGCGACGCCCGCAAACGACGCCACAGATAGGTCGGCACCTTCCAAAAGGAAGAGAAAGCGTAGGGGCAGGAAGCGTAAAAATGCGCAATCGCAGCATCCACCGGCGTCGACGCCGGTGTCGATGAACGCTAACCTCCCTGAGCAAGCCGCCACTGCACATATGGGGCTTAATAAGCCTAAGGCAGTCGTGACGTCGTACACGCTCGCGGTCTGCGGAACCGCGAGCAACAGTGCCAACAGAGCAACGACCCAAACGCCAGACAGGGGCCCCGAGAGCCCTGCCGAGAGCCACTGTGCCATCATCTGGCAGCAGACATAACCAACAAGGGCAACAGCAACCCGAACAGCGTCAACAACCGACCAACAGTTTGGAAAAAACAATCCAAGATTTGGTAAGGTCGTTGATGCAAATCATTACCAGAATCGTTGCCGAAATCTCGGCAGGAGCTAACCCCATTGAGGCCCTTTCACGGGCACTCATGCAACTCTTAGTCGACAGATTCGGAGCTTGAAATTCGCATAATGTATTGGAATTCCGGCGGCGCACAAAATCGTGCAGCCGAGCTTAGGCTTCTCGCCCAAATTTATGACATACATATCATATTATTGGGCGAGACTAAGTTCAGACCGGACCTCTCATTCAAAGTTCCGAATTTCTTCGTGTACCGGCGTGACGAGATCTCACCACAAGGCGTGGCGTACAGAGGTACGGCCGTGCTAGTGCGTAGAGATCTAGTGCACGAAGAACTAGAGTTGCCTACATATAAAACGATGCGCTCAATTGGTGTGAGGCTGAGCACAGCCGGGAAGGAATTCCGAATGTATTCGGCCTACAGACCTCCCGGCCTCAGCTTTTGCTCCTCAGACATCCGAGAATTATTCGATGGTAGCACCCCCGCCCTCATTGCCGGGGATTTGAACGCTAAACACCCGGCATGGGGCTCCAAAGTGCAAAATGCAGCGGGTAAGGCGCTATACATCAACGCGGATGAAGGGGGGTATGAAGTGCGGGGGCCGGACGAGCCCACCCACTACCCCTCCCTCACCAGCGTCAACTCGGATGTTCTTGACATTGTGCTCACCCACAACTGGAACTATCCGGTTCAAGTAGAGGTGCTGCATGATGTAACAACGCAGCACCTACCGATCCTCGTCACGCTTGGCCTCTCGCCAGAAGCAACTCTGCCCAGAGCGCCACGCTACCGGACTAACTGGGACGCTTACCAAAACGCCCTAGCAAACCTCACTTTAGGCGGCCCAGTCAAAACGTCGGAAGACGTAGAGGCCGCAGCTACGAGACTATCAAACAATATCGCAGAGGCAAACTCAGCGGCCTCTACGATAGTGCCGACGTCTACAAAGAACTACAACTTATTACCTAATAACTTGCGCGTTGCTATTAAAAAGAAACGCGCGCTCCGAAAGCTCTGGGCACGCACCCGTTGTCCGAGGGTTAAGCGTGAGCTCAACTGCTTGTCCGAGAAGCTATCTGTTGATATCCAGAGCCACAGAGGTAGGCTCTGGGAGCAGAGGGTTGATGAGGCAGGCGAGAAACAAACCTCGCTTCATCAACTCAACCGTTTGCTTACTCGGACAAAAGCACCCGTTTGCCCGCTAATAAATAGTAAGGGCGAACGAAGTTACGAGGCCTTGGACCGGGCTGAAACACTTGCAGAGTATCTCGAGGTGCAATTCAGCCCTAACCCCCGAGATTCCAATTTTGAAGCGCATCTTACTAGCGTGGAAAACCGTGTACAGGAATTTCTGTCCGCCGAAATCTCACCTCTGACAGGCGACGCTTTTATGTCGCCGTCGGAGGTTAGCAGAGCGATTCGGCGACTCCCGGCGCGCAAAGCGCCCGGTATGGACGGAATACCGACAGTGGCGCTTAAACATATGCCAAGAAGAGCCGTTGTCACTATGTCAAGGCTCTTCAACGCTATTTTACGCACTGGGCACTTCCCGCACGTATGGAAAACCGGAAAGGTTATTGTGTTGCCGAAGTCAGGCAAAGACAGGCGACACCCATCAAGCTACCGGCCCATAACGCTGCTACCGCACATAGCGAAGCTTTTCGAGCGATTGCTGCTGCGAAGAATTAGTCCGTGCATTACTCTGAGAGAAGAGCAGCACGGATTTCGCAGCGGCCACTCCACTACCACACAACTGGCCCGCGTGCTACACTACCTAGCCCTTGAAAAGAACAAGGGCCGTAGGACGGTCGGAGTGCTACTCGATATAGAGAAAGCCTTCGACCGTGTGTGGCACGATGGGCTAATATATAAGTTGTTAGAATCTACCAACCTGCCAGACGCTATAGTGCGGCTAGTAGCGTCTTACTTGCGGGACCGGAGCTTTTTCGTGAGTGTCGAAAACGTCAATTCGGCAACACGTACAATAAGTGCGGGAGTGCCCCAGGGCGGGTGCATCTCGCCACTCCTGTACGCGGCTTATACAAACGATATCCACACCCTGGAAGGCCGCCTCCAAGAGGGTGAAGAGGACGTCACGCTAGCGCTGTTCGCGGATGACAGCGCCTACTTTGCGTCGTCTCGTCGGGCAGATATCGCTATTCGCAGGATGCAGCGTCTGCTGGACTTACTACCTGAATGGCTAAGTAGGTGGCGAACGCAAATAAACGTTGCCAAAACGATGGCGTTCATCACCTACATACCTATCAAGCCAATACCAACTCTTCGCCTCCTGGAGCAGGACGTGGGCTGGAGGGCCACAGTAACGTATCTGGGATGTATCATAGATCGCGCGCTGCGCATGGGTCCGCAAGTGACACAAGTCATCTGCCAGACTCGTGCTGCGCGCGCGATCCTGAGACCCATATTGGCGTCTCAGCTGCAGACCAGAACGAAGCTGATGGTCTACAAGACCTACGTTCGCTCTAGGTTGACCTACGCAGCGCCGGCGTGGTACGCGCTGACGTCCGGCGCGCAAAGGAAGCGAATACAGGCCCAGCAGAACATAGCACTGCGAATAATCGTGGGGGCGGGGCGTTACGTCAGGAATGACATCATCACCCGGGACCTCAAGATTGAGACAGTCAACCAATTTATTGCCCGGTTGGCGAGCCGGCTCTTCGATAGAGCCGACAACGGGCCGCACGAACACCTGTGCGGCCTAGCGCCACTACACGCTCGCCCACCTGATGGGCGTCCCTACCCACGTGAGCTACTCCAGCTACTGCCACCTGACCAAGAAGGTCAGGGACGAGCATGAGCCCGACGAGCCAGCTGGGAATATGCCTAAGAACGGCGCAAGTAGGATTTCTTCTTTCGGTCTTGTTGTCAATTTTTGTCGTTGCAGCAAGACAAATTCTTCTTTCTTGGTTGCTACCTTTACATAGCAACCAATAAACTAATAATTTGCAGATGTGCACACTATTGTGTAGCACTCTGCCTACCTCTTATTACTATAATAATATTAAGCATATGTATTGTAATGTCCCTATAGTTATAATAATATTTATAACTGTGTAAGGTGTGCGTACTATTGTGTGCACCCTTTTATTATAATATATTATATACTATTCTATAAACTGCTCAGATGTGCACACTATTGTGTAGCACTCTGCCTACCCTGTGCGGGAGCCGACTGTCAACTTCTGTTGCAGCAAGGTACGCCCGCACGGGTCTTTCTCTTTACTACTTTTTTAATACTTCCAGATGTGCACAACTTTTACAATTGTAGCACTCTGCCTACCCCCTTGCTCTAGCCTTGCTGA
Organism: Luehdorfia chinensis; assembly: GCA_019845155.1. Classification (NCBI taxonomy): domain Eukaryota; kingdom Metazoa; phylum Arthropoda; class Insecta; order Lepidoptera; family Papilionidae; genus Luehdorfia; species Luehdorfia chinensis. The sequence goes on along the minus strand of JAHVAK010000093.1, from coordinate 944,017 downwards.
TACTATTGTATCAGCAAGGCGCTAAACTTCTTGAATATTTATATACTTATAATCTTATTTCTATTACTTCGCTCGTTATATTAAACTCCATAATCTACATTTAACATCTTTTGCATGTAACTGCTGTTTACATGCCGGAGTTTAATATAACACAATCTCTTCTTCCGATCTCTCCCGATGATGGTGATTACCTCTCGGTGATGAGGATCAAATCTATTTACGTATCCCCTCCGAGCGCCGACCTCTTGCACAGGCGTCTCGCTCGTTTGTTGTTGTCGTCCCGGTCGCGCGGCCATTTTAGTGGCTGCGCAGCCGTCCCGCTCGCACGGACGGGCGTCTCGCTCGGTGCGGATGGATCGACGTCGCTCGGAGATATACACTTTCTCTCTTTTCATATCTAATTGTTGTTGTTTTTCTTTTTCCCGCAAATGCTGCGATTATTATGTATGTTTAATAGTATTTATGGAATATATATAACTCGTCATGCAGCATTTGCAAAAATTTTTCTATTCCGCCTATGCGGTATCCAAGACCGGGGGGAGCAGTGCCCCCTCGCGATGAAGCCCGGGCAAAGAGGGTTTGCCTCGAGGCCCGTACCTGCACGGCGACCAAAGCCGTTGCAGAAGACCCGGATGGATGGAATATTTATGCATATACAATAGCAGTTGTGCAGCGGTCGATACCAGTCGCTTCAATTTTCCCTCCGGGTCGAGAATTGTTGTAGCTATAATCACCCGTCGGCGGAAGATTCCGTTCAACGTGAGTTAGCTCCGTTGGATGTTGAGACTTCCGGCTGACCACATCGAGCTATTGAGTCAAGTGGATGTGCATATGCGTATGGTTTTCTTGCAGCTAACGTTTTCGCTAACTGTACGAGACGCCGAAGCATCGCTGAACGACGAACTCCGCTTAGGCGTCGAGACGTCTGACGGCCGCAAACGCCTGACTTCACTTCGAGTGCCTTGTGACTGCCTGAGCTGTGCTGCGAGCTGCTAGGAGGTGCACTGCTCATCGCTTGCGAGTGCTTTGATGTTCGTTAATTCGACATCCAAGTGCCGTAAGTTGGTGTGCGCTGAGCCACTGGTGGTAAGCAAGGTAAGGGCGGAAGTGAGTGCGCGAAAAAGTGATCACAAGTGTGTGAAGGTGAACAGCAGAGCCTATCTTTTTCAAGAGGGGAATTCTGCATCACCCTAACACCTTACGGCGCGCCGACACACGCCACCGGAGACTGAGGCTTCTCTATACGAGAAACGACAGCGGGTGAGACCTGCACCCTCATCCCCGGTGGCGTCGACATCGGGAATACAGCGGGAGAGGAGGGTGTATTGCACCCCCCCCCCCCCGGTCCCCCACGACGTCGAACAGGTCATATTCGACGCCTAAAAAGTCGCAGCCTAACTCCTCTGGTATGGAGGAGGAGGAAGTAAATGCTGCTCATCACCAGGGCGGTGAGGAACGTTTCACACACACACACCCGTGACACAACGTCCTACCAAACGCTCGATCAGGAGGTGGGGCATATCCCCCCCCCCGCCCCACCGTCCCCCCCGATGCATTTTATACCACAGCGCGAGGTGAGGGAGACAGCGACATACTCTGTCGCAGCGGCTGCCCCCCCGTCGCACCTCGAGCCCCGCGGCCTCATTCTAGTCAACAGCAACCGCAGCAAACTAGCGCGGGGCCGGTAACGACTTATCCACCTATAATTGTGGAATGCCTACCCAATTGGGTTAGGCATTTTAATGTTTTGCGTGGCAAATTGGGACACGCTCCCAACGCACGCCCTTATGGCAGAGGGGTGCGTTTTATTCCGCAATCGCCTGAAGAGTACCGCATCACACAGCGGTACTTGGTGGAGCTCTCACATGAGGATGCGGCGATGTCGTGGTTTTGCTACACGCCAGCAGCTGAGCTACCTACCAAAGTAGGAATTAGAGGCCTCCCTGTCGACACAGAAGTGTCGCAAATAGCGAAGGCGCTCAAAAAATTGAATTTCCCGGTGCGCTTTGTGCGTGCCATACCGCCTAGAAGTTATTATGAAGAATTAGGGCGTTACGTAGAACTTTTGAGTTCTAAGTAGGGAATCGCACTTCCATGGTGTTAGATGAAATTGCGTCTTTCATTTAACTCCTGCAACGCCATAGACCCCTCGACCAGAAGATCAGGGTTCATTTTCTCGTCACATATCGAAGGCTCAACCCGGGAACAATTTCCTGGATTGTGAATAAGCGACCAAGTCTACGTGCACAAGATCTTCAACATACAGTCCACTGCTCTGCGTGCGTAGCTATTGATTAATTTCATTGACACGCCCGCGTCATCTCTCAACTCCCCCCACCCACCTCACTGTGCGGGGAGGACGTGAGGTGTGTCAATAATGTTCATTATATAAATCTTAAAACTATACATAATATGTATAGTACAAAAATGCAAATAAAAGCCAAACAGACAATAACAATGACGTCACGGTGTTTACCACTTCCTCAGTACTACAATAATCAAATAAGCAACTTAATATTTGACGATATCGTTTTTCCCGACAGATACATGTGTCACAAGCCAACGCTTCGGCCGATCGTGCCTCTCTACCGTTTGTTGCGCGCAGGTACTTAGGTGGAACGGGACATTTTTCGTGCGCGCTGCCGGTGTTCATCAATCTATAAGACGTTATCACGTCAAAAAAAAATTGACTATTTATAAGAACTGTTTCATAGTTAAATACAGACAAGAAGAGAGGCTACTTCAGCTAGTTTAAAATAATAACAAATCACTTAAAATGTGATGAACTTATAATAAGTGTCATTCTCATGCATATATTATTGAAATCATATTTTTCAAATAAAAATATTACATAAAAATATATTTGTGACAAATAAATAATGGAGCATATTCGTGCTACCCCGTCAGAATAATAATAGAATAATATATATTTTATTCAATATACATTATTTACATAATACTCATTGAACGTACCGTACAATCTGCTGTCTTTGCCAAATGGCTACTAATTGCCATAACCAAAAACACCTTAGAATCTTCAATACAGTTTTTTAAGGATGCCTTTATGTTAAAATTGAATTTATAAATGACAACACCAAATAATTTATGGAAACCCTATACGTCATTTCGATTTAATTTTTGTCAGTTAATTTTTCGTGTGTTAGTCAACTTGCGTCAACAAGATACTTGAATAATAAAATAAGACGCCATAGAGTTGTTGAGAAGAGTTTAACAAAGGAACATAAAGACAGTATAATGACTGATTCACACGAAGTCATAACAATGGATAGTAATGCGAATCAGCGGAATGTTAAACAAGGAAGACGGTATCAGACCACCCCTTGGACGACGATTCTAGAAACAAGGGACATTTGAATTCCACCGGTATAAAAGCAGCGCCAGTCGAGCGACACAGGCAATTCATTAGATTCAAGGCATCAACATAGTTACTGTTCATTGGACTTGTACAAGTCCAATTTCACATATTTTATATTAGTATTTAGATGGTAGTTTGTATTTGTAATAAATAAATATTTTTTTAAAAGGAATATCGTTTGAGATATTTTGACTGGCGCCCATTGTGAGGCTCAGTAGAAGCTGTTTTTAATTCCAGGAATCAATCAAGAGTTCAAGATTTTTGTAAATAAACCCAAAGTCGCGCGAGAAGATTACCAAAGGAATACTGCGTGACTCTCAAGTCTTAAATACTGAGAACCATAAAAATAAATTTGTCAAAATACCGAAAATTATGTGAATTTGGAAGGTGATCACCAGCTGGCAGTTGTGAGTACTTTCGTATTATCCTAAATACTTATTATCATATTATAATACCAAAATTCCGCTCCTAAGATCCCCGATTCTTGTACTTAAAGATAAGAACAGTATAACTAGAATGCCTGACTCTCCATTCGTCAGAACTGAGAGTAATATTAACTACGTGCCATCTGCACCTAGTACATCACAGGTCCCTATTATTCATACAAATATGGACCCAATTAATTTGATAGGCTTCGTCCCTACGTACGACGGAGACTCATCAAGTCTTTATAGTTATATAAATAGCGCTGAGCAATGGTTAAAATTTGTAGGAAAAAGTCCACAAAATGTTATGTTATTATTGAGTAAATTAACGGATAGAGCAGCTATAGCTATATCTATGATAGACCATGATTTTAGATGGGAAATAATTGAAAGTAATTTAAAAATAGAATGCGGAGACAATAGAGAATTTAATACTTTATTAATTGAATTATCTAATGTAAAGAAAAAAGCTAACCCCTTCCCCGCGCAGCGGCGCTGAGTGAAATATGTATCTCTGGTTGGCAGTTCAACAAATATATTTTTTGTAGTATAAAGTTCTCCAAACAAACTAATTTTAAACAATAACAATCCTAACTGTGTTATCTGCCATTGAGCAAACGAAATACGGTGAAAAATATTGTAATTAGAACATATTCAAGTTGAAAGTTGAGTGTTATTAGTCTCAGTGCTCCAGTGTTGATAAAAGCAAGTGAAAAGGTTATCTACCCTATTATAATTATTAAAACTCAATACATTTGAGATTGGTATAGAAAAATTCATCACAATCCTTCAGTGAACACTAGCTTAGTGGTCTAGCTGTAAGTAACATTTTGACGAAACACGATGAGACGTGGGTTCGTATCACCGCCTCTGAATTGAGTTTTGTTAATTGCCGTTTCTACAAAAAGACGCCTGTGAGAACATTTGTAGAAAAATTGCATGTTGTAATATTTGACTCCAATCAATTCATATTACATTCATATAAGTTGCAAAAAAAAAAAAAAAATGTCACTGCAACGCACACCACCAAAAATATACGACTCTGAACCGGACTTGTCTAAAGGAGACGGAAACAATGTTACGTACCGTTCTAAGGCATAATAGAAGGCATAGTGGAACCATATATAAATACAGCACAAAATACGTTAAGGAATGGTCTTCCCTTTCATGATAAAATTCACGTTAGTAATTGTACTTTTAATGACACGGTGCAAAGAGTTTTACATTTAGAAGCAGGACGATTTGATAATATAAGACAAAAAATTTCAAACGTTCTACCTACCCCAAAACCTTTTCATAACGTGCAAATGCATAAGCAATTCTTCAACGTGCCAACACAAAGGCCCATTAATAATTTTCCAACGAATCGTTCCATGAACACACGTAGACAAAACATGCCATTTAATACGCGACAGACATTGTAATAGTGTGGGGTTGGGTGAGGGTTCAAGTGATTTTTATCATAAGGATGTAAAAAGAAAACAAAACATCAACTGATGGAAACTAGCTATAATTATTAAATTCAAACCCTATCAACATCAACCATTATAGTATTTTACAGCTAATTTAGTCTTAGCCTTAACCTCTTATAATATAATTTTGTCTTTATAACTAAAAACAAAATATGAAAAGATAAAAAATAAAAAAGAATAATAAAACCAAAAAAAAAGCTTTAACTAAATTAACCTTCACTGAGACTCGAACTCCTGTCGAATATACGGAATACGATGGCAGCTTATAACCCAATCATCCAAGACAACACTTAACGTTTGTGTTGAAATTAGCCATTATAAATCATCTCTCTTAAGCCATATCATCAATCGTTTGAACTATGAAGTCAATGCTTGATTCGGAAACCTTAGCTTCATTAATCTTAAAGGGCGTTTCAGAAAGCTGTCGACAACATAACAAATTGGTAAAGTACAATATTTTTCTAATCACCGGTAGCAAATGCCTAGCTCACAAGAGTGAAACTAGATATAAAACACTTACCCCATGTCCCCAATACGCGAAATAACAATCACAATTACCTTTCACCCATTTAAGGCGAATTAATTTCACTTATCGCATATAAACAATGGATATAATACGTAGGCATTTGCCGCTCACGGTAGCAACTGTCAGCACCGCACTTTTTTATTTTCCACCCTCATTAAATTTTATGACGTTTTTGTGAAATACGAACATTTCAAACGCGTACTGACATCTAGTTCATTAAAGCCAAACTACTCATTACATTATCCCTTCTCCCCGAAAGAATCCAACATGGATTCATTTAGCTAGCCTGAACGCTTTAGGTCCGATGAATGCCATTTGCCTAAGTCCTTTCCTTTTAGACTTTTAAGTTTATATATATCTGCCGAAAGCTTTTCGGTTATTATTGCTTTATCAAATTTAGGTGATAATTTTGACATATAATTTTTATCAGCATTGGATAAATTTTTTGTACGTTTCCAAACAATTTCACCTACTCTGTAACTACAAACGCGCCGTCTTAAATTGTAACAGTTGCTATTCGCTTCGTACGCTTTTTTTAACCTATATTTGATATCTCTATTAATGTGGTCTCTTAGTCTTAAACTTTCTTCATAATGATTTCTATCAAAGAGGACGGGGTTATTTACATCAAAATTTACGGGTCTTTGATAATGCACAGAAGTTTCTCGGCCGAAAAATAAATATGACGGTGTCTTTCCCGTGACTTCATGCACAGCAGTTCTGATGGCATGGCCGATATGAGGAATATATTTATCCCAGTTTTTGTGGTTATCTTCCACATATGATGCAATGGCGGTACCTATGACTTTGTTAACCCGTTCAGTCGGATTTGCCTGAGGATGATAGTATGGTGTATACCATAGGACTATTCCATAAGAAGATAATATATCTTTAAACTGATTAGCGACAAATTGTTTTCCGTTGTCATATAAAATAGTTTTAGGTGCTCCAAAGACTAAAAATATTTGTTCTTCCAATATTTTCACTAAATGTTTTTCCATTTCTGAGGGGAAACAAAAAACAAAATTTACTAAACCAGCATGACAGAACTAGTAACATAGTGTTTCCATGTTTAGAACGTGGAAAAGGTCCCATTAAATCTAATGACACTAACTGAAAAGGTTCCGACACTTCTCGTTGCTTACCCATTAAACCGCTAGGCTTAGTTTGCGAATGTTTGTGCATAGCACAAATGTCACATTTCCGGACATACGTTTTCACATCTTGAATCAGAGAAGGCCAAAAATAACCCTGCTTTACTCTATTTACTGTTTTTTTAATGCCAAAATGACCGGATATTGGATCATCGTGACACTCCCTGAGAACTTGTAGTCGTAATTTTTCTGGAACTACTAATTTCCAACTATAGCGATAGTTCATTAGGAAATTCTTTCAACTTTAAGTATCTCCAAAGTCTACCTTGACTCAGTTCCCAGCCTTGATTATCTAAACCTTTAGAAATTTCTTCTTCTTTATTTTGATACCATTTATCCTTATCCTCTTCCTTTATTTCCAATATATCAATCTCGTGAGATACAGCTCGCGACAGAGCATCTGGTACTACGTTTTCCTTTCCTTTTCTGTGTACGATTTCATAATCAAACTGTTGAAGACGCTTGGCCCATCTAGCTAAACGCCCATGAGGATCCTTGCTTTTATGAAGCCATTGTAATGCACTGTGGTCTGAAACTACTTTAAAATGACTACCTTCTACGTAAGGACGGAATTGTTCCACAGCATGTAGAACACTCAGTAATTCCCTCTCAGAAGCAGAATATTTACATTCACGGTCAGTTAGCTTTCTACTTGTGTAAGCAATTGGTTTCTCTATACCGTCTGATACTTGTATCAGAACTGCACCAACACCCTTATTAGATGCATCACACTGAATTGAGAATTCTTCACTAAAGTCGGGTGTGCAGAGTACAGGAGTGGAGGTCAACGCGGTTTTTAAGTCATTAAACGATTTTTCTGCGCTTTTATCCCACACTATGCGTTTTCCCTTTTTTCCACCTTTAGTTAAATCATGTAAGGGCGCTGCTACAATCGCAAAATTGTCTACGAAACGCCTGTACCAACTGGCTAGCCCTATAAATCGCTTTAATTCTGTGTAAGTTGTCGGCTGAGGGAAATTGAGAATGGCGTTAACTTTATATAGATCTGTGCGTAAACCATCTTTATCTATTACGAAACCTAAATATTTCAAGGAGGGCCTCGCGAAAACACATTTGTCTAAATTAATACTCAGCCCAGCTGATTTTAATTGATTTTTTACCCATGATAATGAAGCAAGGTGCTCGTCAAATGTGTTGTTACATATAACTATATCATCCAGGTAGGTAAAAATCTTGCCTTCAAATTCTGGTCGAAACAGGCGGTCCATAAGACGTTGCTGTGTTTGAGATGCATTTACCAGGCCAAAAGGCATAACTTTAAACTGGAAGAACCTCTTATCCGCCAATCCAAAGGCCGTTTTTTCTTTACTTGATTCCTCAAGTGGAATTTGCCAAAATGCTGAACGTAAATCAATAGTTGAAATTAAATTTGCATTCTTGAGACTATCTAAGATGGTGGACACTCTTGGTAATGGATATGAATCTTTTTTTGTGACTTTATTTAACTGACGACTGTCAAGACAAAGTCGGTTGGTTCCCGATGCCTTTTTCACTAATAACACCGGCGAACGCCATGCACTATAAGAAGGCTCAATTACATCTTTTTCTAACATACGAGTATCTTGAATCTCTGCTTCTAGTTCTTTCATAATAGGAGGTGCAAAAGGATGCTGTCTTTGGCTTAGAGGCAAACTATTACCAGTATCAATTTTGTGTTTAATTAAATGGGTTCTGCCCAGACCTATGCCGATACCAGTTCGCATTTCCTTAATTATTTCTTCTAGCTTTTCTTCTTCCGCATCAGATGACTCTTCCCGTGATATGACTGACTGAAAACTTGCGACTTCCAAAATGTTTGTATTATTTACACATCTACCTTCTAAGACTTGATCTTCTTCAGTAATTATTTTGAGATTGAAATCTTCAAAAAAATTCATCCCCAAAATAATGTCATGGTTAAGGTGTTCCATTACATAAAATTTAATAACTCTGTATTTGCCATCAAATTGAACCGGTAAGTTTATTGCTACCTTAAGCAAATGCAGAGATCCATCCGCTGTTAAGATTTTTTCGTCTTTTATATTATGACCGGAAAAACCTAACAACTTAAGCTTACCATAAACAGCCTTTGAAATAACAGAAAGTGTGGCTCCTGAGTCTAAAAGACCAACAAAAGGTTGACCTAGGATATTAATAGAAACGTGATAGCTCTTATCTACTGATTTAGTATTGATTTTGCATATTTTGTTACAGCTAAAGTATTTACGTATGAATAGTAACCAATTCTGCCACTCCTGATTTTTACAGGACGATATTCTGGAGGCTAATTGGCAGATATTGCCTCCTCTTTTTAGTTTCCCGAGTTGAAATTGCAACTACAGGTTTTTACCGTTTTTCCAAACTTCCCACACTTAAAACAAAAAACTCTTTTCTGCGGCAATTTACAATTTTTAAATCTATGTCCCAACTCGCGACAATTCCAACATTTTATCTGAGCTCCTTGACTAAAATTTTGGTAGTTAACATTTGAAGTTTCTAACGAGTTCAAATGCTTTAAGCTATCAACTTTATAAGCCAAATCAGGCTCCAGAGGAAATTTATGACAACTAGGCTCTCTAAATTGTTCACAATTGATTCTGGTATGATCTAAAACTCTGAGCACTGTGGTTAATTGCGAAACCGAATCAAACGATTCCCTGCATATTGCTTTTTGGAAGTAAGGCTGTATATTTTTCGTTAAGATTGCAATTTTGTGATGTTCATACAATTTTTGTGGTAAACGGTTAAACATGTTTTGCATAACTGAAATATACATCAATACATTTTCGTTTCTGGCCTGAGTCGTATTTTTGATTTCATCTAAAAGTTCATCCTGATAATACGGTGTTTGAAAACTTTTTAATAGTAAATTTACTAATTGTGACCAATTACAAGCATCGTCACGATTTGCTCTAAACCAAATCAAGGCATCCTCCTCAAATAAGTCAATAGCATAACGAAACAAGTCGTCATCACAAGCATTACGGGCTACTTTCAGTTCGTCTATTCTTTCCAAAAATGCATTAATACTCATGTTTCCCTTACCACTAAATTTGACACCCCAGTCTTTAATAGGAACTAATTTTCTCTTTAGATTTTCGTTTGATTAAAGCAGGTTCCGTTGGGTTGCCTGTGCTTTCATTTGACAAAACATCTTCCTGTGTTGAATTTGCAACTGTATTAGGTGAACAATTGTCTACGTGATTTATACTTTCTATGATTTTCTTACCTTCTTCACCTAGAGATTTTTCTAAAATAATCTTCCCTTCTTCTGAAATATTTTCAAATTCTTCATCTTCTTCAATATTAGCAAGAGAATCAATAGTTTTAATAGAATCCTGAATATTTTTAAGTACGAATAAATGCCTTTCTACATCTGCTTCCTCCGAAGGGATTATAAGTTTAGCACGATTAATTAAATGAGACAAACGTGAGCTTATACGCCTAATAGTTGAACGTTCAGGTTTACCTACGATCTCTCTCAGCGATTCGTTAATGACCTTTAGTTTATTTTCGCAAGATAGAATTTCTGACCTAGGATTATCTACACAGAATGCAGGTACTTTTAATGAAATACTTGACTCACCACAGGCTTCTAATCGTAATATTTCTCTTAGTATCTTTCGCATAGACGCAGCAGTTTTTCAATCCGTAATGCCTCGACACGCCAATTCAAACTCAAGTTCATCTTTTAGCAGTGCATTGACTTCCATAGTTACAAAAAAAAAATATGTGACTGGTATGAAAATAATTCAGGCTGTCTAAAGATGGATAATGAGTAACCGAGAAGAATGTAAAATAATTTTTAGACAAAAAAAATATAGACCTTATTAACAAATACACACATTTCTAATACCCTTGTTGACAGTCTCATATTACAATTATGACAAGAAAATGTACAGTTTTACAAGTTTAAACATGTCAATAAAACAAATAAAAAATATCAAGAAAACAATATTAAGCAAACTTAAGTAAGTTCTGTAAAGTTTCCAATAAGTTGATGTTCAATTATTGCAATTATTACTACACTCGGCGTCACAAAAATCGCACCTCTCTGAGTTTGCGCTGTAATGGCTAGAAACGAATTATATTTATATAAATATTGGTATGTTTGAAATGGGTATTTGAATAGCTTTACATTATTAATAAAAAAATCATGAAATCATTAAAACATTTATCATTATAGAGCTTCAAAAATAAACACTGTCAAATGCTCGTTAGTAAGGACGTTAGTTACACCACCTAAAAAGGGTATAAAAGGGTCGATCTGGATGAAATATGGGCCAGGATTGGCCGATCAGTGGTGGCGTGCATACAGAACAGTAGTAACTAACTGAACTTTGTAGCTCGCACAATACCGCCCGGACCTTTCTTCCCCCAGGCACTCTTGGGAGTCTGTTTGCAGACACCTACTGAGTGCTACCCCGAATTTTTCAATTCGGGTCCCCGCACTTTTAAGTGCGGGGCGGGGGGTGCCTCTTAAGCGCGTCCGCGCGTCTGCGCGTGTCCATCCCCTCACGCACTTTTGTATAAAGGTGTGTGAGGTGTGGGGGGGCCGTGTAGGCGTGCTAGGTCGCGGTAATTGTTGGGTTCTGCCACCGCTGCCACACACCGCACTCGTTTAGGATGCAAGACGCATCAAAATCAACGGCTTCCTCATCCTCCTCCCCCGCTTCCTCATCCCCCGCAACATCGGCTTCGAGCGCTACTAGCGCCTCGACGGAGGACGGGAATGAACAGGATGAGATTAAACAACAACATAAATCGACACCTGCGATTGAATCGCAAGAAACATCTACAGAGATACTACGTACCACACCACTGTCTACATTCCGACTCGAGGATTTATCACCTCGAGCGAAACTAGAACACGAAGTGGCATTACTCCGTAGGATGAAACGGCTTGCATTACTGCAACCGCAAACCGCGGATGACTGCATCGCCACGGTGTATAAGTACATCGCGAATGTAGAAACCGCAGGCCACCTACTCACACCGGCCGAGAGGCCTACATTAGATGCCATAATCGCCAAAAGCGAAGACGACTTAGATGACACCTGCCGTAATATAAGACGCAAGCGAAGTCCCGACGAGGACGAAAATGCTGCCCGCAAGAGGCAATGTGACGCACAACAAAGTGCCACCGCTGCCACAACTGCCATTCGTCAGAAATACGAATTTCCGACGACAGCGACAGACCCGCGTACATTGCGCGCCCCCGGGGCGGCGCCCGCGACACTAGCGCCACGCGACCCGCGAATCGCCGGTATCGCCACCGGACCGCGCGCCTCGATGGCAGCGCCCGCGAAAGGCGTACCGCGCGCCCCGCACCCCTCGACAAGCGCAGTGGTGCCGGCACCCGCGCCCGCGCCCGCACCGCGAAAAATAACCTCACCCCCCCGCGTGAAGATACCTCCTTCCGCACCCCCTCGTGCACCTACACCTGCACTACCGCAGAGAACCGTCGCAACTGCGTCACGACTACCTAGGGCGACGCACACTGCAAACGAAAACAAGCAGATGAGAACGCCGCAATCGCCACGTGCGCCACCAGCGACAATGTCATGGGGCGCACCGAGACCGCAACTCCAACCCCCCTTTTCTGGGAACAGAAATTCGGACCGGAGTGCAATCGCCAGTCAGGAGGCCGATGCTCCTGCCGCCCCGGCACCTCTGCAAGGACCGTCGTATGCTGAAATAGCAATCGCCGGACCAGCTGAGGAGGCCTCGGAAAGTGGCGATTTGGAAAATGTGCGACACATGAGAACTCAATCGCCAATCGCCAATCGCCAATCGCCAAACAGGTTTCATGTGGCGGCGATTTAGCGAAGAAAAAAATCAGATACCCCCCTTTGGTCGTGGAGCAGTTCCCTAACTGGACTAGACTTTAAAGTCATGGTTCAGGAACTGGGACGCAGACCAAGCGCCCGACCATACGGGAAAGGAGTGAGGTTCGTGCCGGATACTGAAGAGGAGTACCGGTACTTACAGAGGTACCTCACCAAATTGGAAGCCGAAGAGAACATCAGCTGGTTCTCATACTCTCTACCAGCAGAGAGGAGTATAAAAGTGGCGATTAGGGGTCTGCCACTTAACACCTCTCCTGATGAAATAGCAGACTCTCTCCGGGACATGGGATTTGAACCGGAATATGTACGACAGATCCAGGCACGACAGGGACGACCTGGATGTATCTTCTTCGCCCAACTGAAGAGGACTGATGATGTCGTACCGAAGATCTACCAGATCGACGAGATCCTCTACATGCCGGGGATCAAGATTGAAGCCTGGCGTGGCAAAAAGAGCCCAGCCCAGTGTCACCGGTGCCAAAAGTTCAGGCACTCTTCACATTTCTGCCACCGCCCCTTGGCGTGTGTACGCTGTGGTGGTGAACACCCGGCAAGAGACTGCCCTCGTCCACTAGAGGACCCACCCACCTGCGCCAACTGTGGGCAGGAGCACACGGCGAACAATGCCGTATGTCCTGTCTACCAGAGAGAGGCCAGGAACTCTAAAGCTGGCACAGTAGCTGTGACCAGAAAAATCCCGCAGCGTTGGCCACAGTGGAGGCCAGGTCAGAACAGACCAATCTGATGGCACCAGCAAATGCCCCTCGACCAAGAGGCCCACCTCCTACAGGAGAGGAGGCCAAGAAAACCAAAAAGAGGAAGAGGATTAGGAAGAAGAAGTCCTCACCAACCGAACCCACCAAGGACCAGGCCATTGTGATGGAGGCATCAGCTCCAGCAGCGGTGCAAAAATCAACGGATCTGGAAAAACAGCAGAAGCCAACCCGAGCGCAGAAGACCATCAAGCCCAAGGGCACAACAACTACCAATGATGACAGCATATCCCGCACAGAGGTCATAATGATCCTGTGCGAGATGATGACTGCCATTCAGAATGGGGCTGACCCTATGGCAGCCATCAGGAAGGGCATCCAAAGGACAAGTACTACCAATGGATAGGAGGCCCCTCCGGATTCTTCACTGGAACGCCAATGGCCTGGGGAGGAAGACTCCTCTTCTTCGCAACCTCCTCCAGGAACAAGACGTTGACGTGGTGTTGATCTCGGAGACACACCTGCGTCCCACGACCAAGATATACTTTCCAGGATACTTCATCTACAGGCAGGACGAGGAATCCCCACAGGGCAACGCTTACAGAGGACTGATGGTGATGGTGAGAAGAACGATTCTCCACCAAGCCATCACCCCCGTGAGCTTGCAAACGATCTACTTACTTGGCATAGAAGTCTTCCTTGGAGCAAACAGGATCAAACTGTTTGCAACCTACAAACCACCTAGAGGTAGGTTAGATGCCAAGGAAATAAGAAGCGTCTTCCAGGAATCAATACCAACCCTGATAGCCGGCGACTTGAATTGCAAGCACACGGGATGGAACAGCTGCCAAATATGCACAAATGGCCGAATACTGTTTGATGATGCCGAGGCGAAGGACTACCAAGTAACAGGCCCGGAGGTACCAACACATTACCCTGGCTTTGTGAACGGCACTCCAGATGTACTGGACATCATCATCACATATAAGATCACCAGTCAGATCATGCAGGAAGTGCTCTATGAGGACATGGGATCAGACCACCTGCCCGTCCTGGTAGTGGTAAAGGATGCGATCCCGGACGCACCCCCAGCTGCACCATGTCGACGCATCAACTGGGAACTCTTCAAGGATAACATGGAATCGCGCATACGCACCCAGCCTGTAACAACATCAGAGGAGGTGGATGCGCTGTGCGCGCATGTTACCGAAACAACGCGAACAGCACTTGAGGAGGCCACCACTTTCACTGAAAGAAGGAACAGATTCCGCCAAATTCCACGCAGTATCCTAGACCTCATCCAGAAGAGGAGGCGCCTGCGAAGAGTTTGGCAAAGAACAAGATGCCCAAATCTGAAAACCGCCCTCAACACCTTGGCGGAAAAGATACAAAATGAACTGCAGGAATACCGAGCAGAGAGCTGGGACTTACATATGGATTCGATAGAGGACGATTGGACCTCAATCCATAAGTTATGTCGCCAGCTCTCAGGGGCCAAGAATCCGAGAAGACCACTCAGGCACAGCGACGGAACACTCCGTCATAGTGGGTCTGAGCGTGCGGAAATATTTGGAGACCATCTGGAGCAGCACTTCCGGCCCTTCCCGGCTGCGAACCCTGAGCATGTTGCAACAGTAGAGAGGAAACTTCGGGATTACCTCATCAGACCACCTGAAGATGAGGAAATGGAAAAGGGCAAGAAGATCTTTTTCTCCCCGGCCCAGACCTGGCGCATGATACGGTCCATGAGACTGAGGAAAGCGCCAGGACTTGACGGGATCACCAACGAGGCCATCAGGCACTTGCCACCAAAAGCCATTGCAGCCATCACCAGAATCTGCAATGGCATTATAAGAACCGGCCACTACCCCGTCGAGTGGAAGACTGGCAAGGTCATTATGCTGCCAAAGCCTGGCAAAAATGTCACGCTACCGGGGAGCTACCGACCCATCACACTATTACCATGTATCTCGAAGCTGTTCGAGAAACTGCTGTTGCGATACATTAGACCAAATGCGAATCTGCGAGAGGAACAGTTCGGGTTCAGGACCGGACACTCTACAACGCTGCAGCTGTCGAGAGTACTGCACCATATGACCACAGCTGGAAACAGGAAAGAAACTGTGGTGGCAGTGCTCATCGACATGGAAAGCGCATTCGACAGAGTCTGGCACGCAGGACTCCTTTACAAGATGTCGCTGTTGCCTATTCACAGGTCCATCGTGAAAGTGGTGACATCGTTCCTGGAGGACCGCCGATTTGTGGTGGCAGTTGAAGGGAAACTGTCAGCAGCACGGGTGGCCGCTGCCGGAGTACCACAGGGGAGCTGTATCTCCCCTGTGTGTTATTCAATATTTACTGACGACATCCCCTGTGGCGAGCAGACCAAGCTCGCATTGTACGCTGACGATGCGGCATACATTACAACATCGATGAACGCCGCATTCGCCATAAAGAAGCTGCAAAAAACATTAGACCAGCTGAAGACCTGGACCACTGACTGGAGGTTGTCAGTAAACGTCAACAAGACGCAGGCCATCGTGCTGGGACAAACGAAGAGGCTGCCACCCAAATTGAAGTTTGGAACTGAATCCATAGGCTGGTCCTACACGGTCAAATACCTAGGAGTTATTATTGACCGAAGACTGTCTATGCAGCCCCACGTCAGGGAGACAGTGGCAAAAGCCAGAACAGCCAGAGCTTTGTTGCGTCCAGTGCTGGCCTCTCACCTTCCGGTGAGGGCTAGGCTGAACATATATAGAGCCTACATAAGGAGCAAAATCACTTACGCTGCGCCGGCATGGTATGCCCTGGCTAGCGCAACATCCAAAAAGACGCTTCAGATGCAAGAAAGCCTCAGCCTGCGTACCATTGCTGACGCCCCCCGAGGAGTCCGGAATGCTACCATACTGAGAGACCTGAAGCACGAAAACCTGGACGCATTTGTCAGGCGGCTCGCAACAAACATGTTCGAGCGTGCAGACGCGTCTATACACGGACATCTAGCGAACATCGCACCGCTGCACGCTCGACCTCCCGATGGGAAACCACTCCCACGAGAGCTAAGCAGCCGCACAGAGGACTAACATCTGAGCCAATAGACAACCACATCGAAGCACAGTCTTCGGTGAAACATCCAAAGAACCAATGCACCAACTGACCGCTGGAAGGCAGGTCGGACTTTTTACATCCGACTAACCAGACCGTGGAAGGAAGTGCCAAGAGCAGAACCCTCATGGGGGATCTGACCGTGCGGACCAGTCATGTGGACCGCGATTGCCAAGAGCCAATTGTGGCGAACCCAAGGACCCGTACGTAGTTGCGTGCGGCGAAGAACGTTACTGAGGGGGGCAAGAAGCCCCGAACAGTTTCCCGGTGCCCTGCGAGGGGTACAAGTGATGACTACGTGAGAATATGGGCCAGTCGTAATTTAGACTTTGCAGTGAACACACGTGAACAAGTAACCCAAGTAAGAACAAGTAAATGCTTCGAAGCATCCGTCGAATACGGGGGTGGCTCGTGTATGTTTTGGGGTGGCATTTCCGTCGTCGGGAAAACGGAACTTGTGTGCGTTTCCCGGACTCGGGGTGGCCGTGGGCAAGGGTCATTAAATGCTGGTCAGTACATTACTGAAATCCTGGAGGAACATGTGGTCCCGTATGCTGGTTATGTCGGTGATGGATTCATGTTAATGCAAGATAAGCTCGTTGCCACACCGCGGCTATTGTACGGGATTATTTACAGGAGGTCGATATCCCTGTTATGCATTGGCCAGCACGAAGTCCAGACCTTAACCCAATAGAACATCTCTGGGATGACCTAAAACGGCGCGTGCGAACTCGAGATCCAGCCACTCTTCAAGAGCTCCAAGATGCGGTACTTGAAGAGTGGGAACAAATACCCCAAGAGGCTGTTGCGATCCTTGTAAGGTCCATGAAAGATCGCATGGAAGCCGTTATCAAGGCAAGGGGGGGTAACACTAGATTTTAAGAACTTTTTTTGTATTTATTAAGTTTTTTTTAAAATTATTAATTTGCAAATTTGTACATACCCTGTCTTTTTCTTTAATTTCTCTTTCGTCTCGTTATAAAACTGATGGAAACTAGCTATAATTAATAAATTCAAACCCTATCAATATCAACCATTATAGTATTTTACAGCTAATTTAGAACAAGGCAGGGAAACTTAATAAATGTCTTAACCTCTTATAATATAATTTTATCTTTATAACTAAAAACAAAATATGAAAAGATAAAAAATAAAAAAGAATAATAACACAAAAAAAGCTTTAACTAAATTAACCTTCACTGAGACTCGAACTCCTGTCGAATATACGGAATACGATGGCAGCTCATAACCCAATCATCCAAGACAACACTTAACGTTTGTGTTGAAATTAGCCATTATAAATCATCTCTCTTAAGCCATATCATCAATCGTTTGAACTATGAAGTCAATGCTTGATTCGGAAACCTTAGCTTCATTAATCTTAAAGGGCGTTTCAGAAAGCTGTCGACAACATAACAAATTTGTAAAGTATAATATTTTTCTAATCACCGGTAGCAAATGCCTAGCTCACAAGAGTGAAACTAGATATAAAACACACACGAAATAACAATCACAATTACCTTTCACCCATTTAAGACGAATTAATTTCACTTATCGCATATAAACAATGGATATAATACGTATGCATTTGCCGCTCACGGTAGCAACTGTCACCACCGCACTTTTTTATTTTCCACCCTCATTAAATTTTATGACGTTTTTGTGAAATACGAACATTTCAAACGCGTACTGACATCTAGTTCATTAAAGCCAAACTACTCATTACAACATGGACACCTAATCCAAACAATGTGTTCGCGAGACCTGAAATTTAGTGTTAGGACGTCATATAACGGTATTATAGAAACTCCATTTTGGTGTGAATATTTTGGTGAGGATAAAGGATTTATGAAGTTCTATATTT
Source organism: Luehdorfia chinensis (assembly GCA_019845155.1). Taxonomy (NCBI): domain Eukaryota; kingdom Metazoa; phylum Arthropoda; class Insecta; order Lepidoptera; family Papilionidae; genus Luehdorfia; species Luehdorfia chinensis. The sequence continues at coordinate 925,530 of JAHVAK010000093.1, read as the reverse complement.
ATGATTTTAGAAATAAATATGATATTTTAATGGGAACCGAAATGTTAGAGCAAATAAACGCGATTATAGATTTAAAAGAAAGAAAGTTAACGTTACCAGATAGGGAGATATTAATTTTTCATATGACCTACGATAGGAATTTAAACATTAGAGATTTATGTAAAACGTATGAAGATTTATTTACGGAAGATATAACAAATAGTGCCACAACCAAAATAAAGCACTGTGTTAATTTAATAAACGATGAACCGTGTTACGACTACTAACGCCACCTACGAGAGCGAACGCCCTCTGATGTCGTATCGTATCAAACGCGAGTAGGAAGCTCTTGAAAGAAACCTCAGGAGAAGCGTTCATTAATATTCTAAACGTCTAGCAAGCAACACAAATTTTGTCAACCACATATTATATTATTTCAAATTGTAATTTTAAATAAATATTTTTATTTAAAGACAAAATAAACGATTCATTGAACCGGGAACCTGAAACTCGCACCATATTTTGGACCATCATCGCCGGATTTCAAGAACTGAGCCAGCGTCGCACAACTAAGCGTAGTAGCAGCGAAACGGTCAGGTTTTTATTCCCTTTTACTCCTAATCCTTTTCAAATTGTGCTAAACCGTGTTCTTTTCACATCTACAGTGCTCGAGATTTCTGTCTGGTTGCAACGCTACAGCCGTAAATACTTACACGTGAGTACCTGCTTTTACCACATTATTTCTTCATAGGCCGCCAAAATGAGTGAAAGTTCTAGTGTAAAATTAATTGTTCCATCTCTTTCGCCTTCGAAAAAGAAATCAGTAGACAAAGATCTTTCGGATCTCAAGAAAAAAAGAGGTCATTTGAAGGGCAAACTAACGCAGTTTAAAAAATACGTTTCAAGTTTAGAAGGTGCTAGCCTCAACAAATTTCAAATTGCAGAATTAAAGTTAAGGAAGCAATCGGCTAGTGAAGTTTTTCATAATTTTAATTGTATAGAAAGCGAAATAGAACTTAATTCTTCAGATAGTGAAATTTGTATCAATTTAGAATATGTAGAATCACTAGAATCCTTGTATTTTAGCACAATGGCCGTTGCCAATTGTCTGAGTGATGGAATGGATGATGGATCTCAAGTGACACAGTGCGCTTCATTGCAATCTAACGTTAAATTACCTCAAATTAAACTGCCTTTATTCGACGGCTCTTACCATAACTGGTTAGAATTCAAAAACTCATACATTACAATGATACATAAACGTTCTGACTTGGATGAAATTCAAAAATTTCATTATCTGAAATCATCTTTGACTGGTACTGCCTTACAAGTGATAAGTTCTCTAGAATTTACAGCGCTTAATTATATCCAAGCATGAGAGCTACTTGAAAATCGTTATAATAACATTCGGTTGTTAATTAATAATCACGTCAAATCATTATTTAATATTCCAAGCATTAAACAGGAATCACCATCACAAATTCGTAAATTAATAGAAACAGTTTCTAGAAATTTACGCGCTCTAAAACCATTAAACGAGCCCACCGAGTATTGGGATACTTTGATAATCCATTTAATAATTTCGAAACTGGATACTAATACGGACCGTGAATGGGAAACGCGGAGAGTTGATATTGGTAGTCGATCTAAAGGTGATTCTTCCGAGAAAATCTGTTTAGAAGATTTATTTTCATTTCTACGCAATAAAGCAAACATGTTGGATATGATAAGCACTGTTCAGGCACACAAATCGCAAAATAAATCACTTCCTAACAATAATAAGCTAGAGTCGATATCAGGAACGAGTCGGTATCAGGTAATATTCATAGTAACGTTTCAACTAATAATGGCAATAGCAAACCTAAATGGAACACTAAAAAGACGTTTCCTAAATGCTTATTATGTAGCCAGAATCATGCACTACACACTTGCGTTATTTTTTTAAATTTATTAGTTAAAGATAGGCTTAAATTCGTACAAGACAAAAATTTGTGTCGTAATTGCTTGCGTGCGGGGCATTCAGTAAACGACTGCTTATTCGGCCCTTGCAAACAGCATAACATTCGTTATATTCCCACTAACATTCAACATCCTAATTTTAATGTACCCTCAGATATAGATTTATTATTAGGGGCCAATATTTTTTGGGACCTTGTAGATAATAATAAAATTCGTTTACCATGCGGGCCATATTTACAAGGTTCTAATCGGGTGGTTGATATCTGGTCCCATTTACACCAAGAACTTGCGCATTAATCAGGTTCAGTGTAATTTTAGTCAGAGCATTGATACACAGCTCAAAAAATTTTGGGAGTTAGAGGATATACCCACAGCTTCTCGCAACATTCTAAGTAATGACGAACGTGTGCGAGGAGTTATTTACAAAAACTACTAAACGTGAAAATAATGGTAGGTTTTCGGTTCGAATACCGCTAAGAGAATCAGCTGATACGCTCGGGGATTCTTATACGTCAGCGAAGAAACGATTTCTATCATTAGAACGTAAACTCGAACGTATACCTGATTATAAACGAATGTATAATGATTTCATGCGTGAATATATAAATATGGGTCATATGACTAAAATTTATTCGAGTAGTTCTCCTAATTTTTATCTTCCTCATCACGGAGTTTTTAAGGATAGCTTAAGAACATTATTTTGCTTCGATTCAATCGAAATTAATTAATTCAAATGCGTCAATAATCATTTATAGCTAAGTAAGTGCATGGGCTTTAAATTTGCAAGTAGTTATTCTTTCTTATTGTATGGTACTACGCATCGCTCAGCTGTTACTGCCGTAGAACTCGGTCAAGGTCATTACCGTACGGCTTAGCGCTTTGTTTGCCTGCTACCTGTTTGTAAATTATACTCTCCATTGATTAATAGTTATTTACGCGCTTTAACTGGATTTTGCCTTTTATTATCGGCGTAGGATTTGCATTTTCATTATTTGATACGAAACATACACTCAGCGTCACAAAAATCGCACCTCACTGAGTTTGCACGAAAAATGGCTGTAATGGCTAGAAACGAATTATATTTATATAAATATTGGTATGTTTGAAATGGGTATTTGAATAGCTTCACATTATTAATAAAAAAATCATGAAATCATTAAAACATTTATCATTATAGAGCGTCAAAAATAAACACTGTCACATGCTCGTTAGTAAGGACGCTAGTTACACCACCTAAAAAGGGTATAAAAGGCTCGATCTGTATGAAATATGGGCCAGTCGTAATTTACGAGTAGACTTTGCAGTGAACACACGTGAACAAGTAACCCAAGTAAGAAAAAGTAAAGATGGACACCAGCTCTGTAGAAGCCGCTCAAGTGATTGCCCTATTGCAGTCGGGGATGCGGCAGTGTGACGTTGCTCGACAGTTGAACCTGTTCCGTTTTTCAGTTCGACGGGTGTTCCAACGTTTTCAGCAGACTGGTGGTTATGTTAGAAAACCGGGATCTGGAAGAAAACGGTGCACATCAGAAAGAGATGACCGTTTCATCGTTACGACATCTTTACGAAACCGTTTTACAAATGCTGTTGAGTTGCAACAACAGCTTCGATCAACTCGGAGAACATCTGTGAGTATTTCTACGATAAGAAGAAGGTTACATGAAAAGAGTTTAACAGCCCATAGACCTGCTAAAAGTCCAAAACTTACTGCACAGCATCGCAGAGATCGCCTAGAATTTGCTCGCAATCATTGCGAGTGGACTCTAGAACAGTGGCGGACCGTACTCTTCTCTGATGAGACGAGGGTCTGTCTCTTCTGCAATGACAGACGGAGAAGGGTCTACAGAAGACAGGGGGAGAGGTTCACACAACCCTGCTTTGAAGAATCCGTCGAATACGGGGGTGGCTCGTTTATGTTTTGGGGCGGCATTTCCGTCGACGGGAAAACGGAACTTGTGTGCGTTTCCCGGACTCGGGGTGGCCGTGGGCAAGGGTCATTAAATGCTGGTCGATACATTACTGAAATCCTGGAGGAACATGTGGTCCCGTATGCTAGTTATGTCGGTGATGGATTCATGTTAATGCAAGATAATGCTCGTTGCCACACCGCGGCTATTGTACGGGATTATTTACAGGAGGTCGATATCCCTGTTATGCATTGGCCAGCACGAAGTCCAGACCTTAACCCAATAGAACATCTCTGGGATGACCTAAAACAGCGCGTGCGAGCTCGAGATCCAGCTGCAGCCACTCTTCAAGAGCTCCAAGATGCGGTACTTGAAGAGTGGGAACAAATACCCCAAGAGGCTGTTGCGATCCTTGTAAGGTCCATGAAAGATCGCATGGAAGCCGTTATCAAGGCAAGGGGGGGGGGTAACACTAGGTTTTAAGAACTTTTTTTGTATTTATTAAGTTTTTTTTTAAATTATTAATTTGCAAATTTGTACATACTCTGTCTTTTTCTTTAATTTCTCTTTCGTCTCGTTATAAAAGTAAAATTCAATTAAAATTCCTGAAAGCTAATGAAATTACCTTTCGAATGATACCCTCAAACCACAACATTGCCATTGGCCTGTTGTGTTAAAATAGTATTTAAATTATTTTTTTCGGATGTGCGATTTTTTTGACGCCGAGTGTATATCGCTTGTAGAGCGCGGCACCTCCTCTCGACCAACATTGGCGCAGCCAGTGCCCGTTTTCCCGGATGTGCAAGTGGTATAGCGGGCTCCACAGACTCGATACCAGGTTGTACCAGACTTAATAACAATTTAGTTCGCTTACCCAAAATCGATTTACCTCGTTTCTATGGCAACTATCAGAGCTGGCTTGAGTTCAGGGACACATTCCTTTCCTTAATCCATAAGAACGACAGTATCGACGACATAAACAAATTCCACTATTTGCGAGCATCAGTAAAGGGCAGTGCATCCGAAATAATAAAAAATCTCGACTTTAACAGCGAGAATTATCAGTCAGCGTGGAGTTTATTATGTGATCGATACAACAATAGTCGTCTCCTTGTAAACAATCATGTGCAGGCCTTGTTTAGTATTAATCCCGTCACAAGGGAGTCTAGTAAATGTTTACGTCGTCTTCTTAATGTAACTAATAAAAATATTCGTGCCTTAAAAACACTGAACGAGCCCACACAGTATTGGGATACTCTTCTTATTTACATGCTATCTTCCAAACTAGATTCCGTTACAAATAGACATTGGGAAGAGTATCGCAACACATTATCTATCCCCCCCACATTGTCCCAATTCATTACGTTCGTCGGTAACAGGGCTGATCTTTTAGAAACTATCGAGGAAAGTCATTTAAGTCAAACAAAGTTTAATAATAACATCCAAAAATCCAAAAGTTTTATTATAGGAACAAACAATAGTAATAAAAATATAATTAAGAATGTCACCTCGCTCACTCACCTCGCCTCACTATCATGTCTTTTGTGTTCAAATAATCATTTTCTTTTTATGTGCGAACAATTCAGAAGCTTACCGGTTGAAACACCATCCAGAAAGTCAAAGAATTAAACATGTGTTTAAATTGTTTACGTTCAGGACATAATGAGAAGAAATGTAAACTTTCCCATTGCAAGTATTGTAAAAAAAGCACAATACCCTTTTGCACATTGAACTTTCTGAGCCTATTGCTTATCAAGATCCCATGGCCTCTAATCACGACAATGTAGCGTTATCAACAAATATAGAAACGCATTCTGTTTTACTTTCCACAGCTTTGGTGCGCGCTGTGAGCCGAGACGGCCAGCAGCATAGCGCCCGTGTCTTGTTGGACAATGGGAGCACTGCTAACTTCATAACTCAAGATCTTTGCAGCCGACTAGGCTTGTCAAAGCACGGAATAAGATCCACTGTAACGGGTATAAACAATCAGACTTCCTTTAGCACACAGTCTTGCAAATTCAAAATTGAGTCTTTATACAGTGACTATACGATAGACATTGATTGCCTTATTTTACCCGAAATAACGAAGGCCTTGCCATCCTCAATGGTCGACATATGTAGCATTCCTCTTCCTAAAGGACTACAGTTAGCTGATCCTACTTTCTACAATCCGTCAGCTATCGACATTCTCGTTGGAGCTGAAGTATTTTGGAATGTTTTAGGACATGCGATGATCGACTTAGGCAAACGTCAACCAAAATTGTGCGATACTAAATTGGGGTGGATTGTATCCGGTCCCATAGTCCGTCTTCAACATCCATCATCAATTTCTCGTTCGTCACATTTTTGTAATCACTTATACACAGCCGATGTCAATCCCGACTTAACACGTTTTTGGGAACTTGACACTATATCACCACATCATGCGTTATCATTAGAAGAGCGTGCCTGCGAACAAACCTTGACTGACACAACAAAGCGTGATAGCGAAAATCGATTTATTGTCACTATCCCGCTTAAGGAGTCTCCTGACGTTTTGGGTGACTCATACTTCATAGCCAAACGCAGGTTTTTATCTTTAGAACAGCGCTATGTCCGAGTATATCTCTCTTGGTCACATGACAGAAAATAAATACAATATCGTAGGTAATTGCAAGTATTTCATTCCTCATCATGGCGTTTTGAGGGAGTTAAGCACCACTACAAAACTGCGTGTAGTTTTCGACGCATCTGCGGTGACAACATCTGGTAAATCGTTTAACAATATACAAATGATCGGCCCGACCATACAAGACGACATTTTGTCGATTCTTTTACGATTTCGCCAGCATAAATATGTAGTGACCGCGGACGTTGAAAAGATGTATAGACAGGTGTTAGTAGATCCAAATCGACGCTCTCTGCAAAAAATACTATGGCGTTTTAATCAATCAGAGCCTATCAAAACCTACACTTTGAACACCGTCTCCTATGGTACAGCCTCAGCCCCCTTTTTGGCTACTAGATGCTTACTGCAATTAGCTAATGACTGCAGTGACGATAAAGTACGTCGAGCCATTACCCATGACTTCTATGTTGATGATTTTCTGTCTGGTTGTACTTCCATAGAAGAAACCATAAGTCTATGTCAGAGTGTCATAGATACTTTAAAAACGGGTAAATTTAATTTAAGAAAATTCCATTCAAATGATACAAAAATTTTAAATGCCTTATTTCAAAAAAATAATATTAACGATCAAGTAAACTTGAGTGCCAACGATATGTCTAAAACCTTAGGACTTAACTGGCAATGCGTTTCTGATACCTTTTCATTTTCAATAAACATCACTGACTCTAGAAAAATAAACAAAAGGCATATCTTATCTGTAATATCGCAGATCTTCGATCCATTAGACTTAGTCTGCCCATGCATTGTCGAGGCAAAACTCTTAATGCAACGACTGTGGATTGACAAATGTTCGTGGGATGAAGTCGTTTCTTCCGATATTCAACGAGTATGGGTTGATTTTGTTTAAACTATACAACTCTTAAACAATGTTAGGATACCTAGATGGATTACATGTGACTCATCTGTAGACATACAGCTCCACATTTTCAGCGACGCCTCTGAAAGGGCATACGGCGCTGCGGCCTACGTTCGATCCTTTGATGGACATAATGTAAAGGTCCAACTACTTACTTCTAAAAATCGTACCCAATGAGTTATGCGGGGCCTTATTGGGTACAAGACTGTGTACTAAGGTACGTGAGTCACTTACACTACATATAAATAAAATATATTTTTGGTGTGACTCAACAATAGTCTTAGGTTGGCTAGATATGTCACCAAATTTACTTAAACCGTTCGTACGTAACCGAGTAAACGAAACCCAAGAAAATACGTACGGCTGTACATGGGGCTATGTACCATCATCAGACAATCCAGCAGACATTTTATCTCGCGGGATTAAGGCTGATCTTATTGAAAATTGCTCTTTATGGTGGGATGGACCGTCTTTCTTGCAATTTGAAGAAAATAAATGGCCTAACATTCCTACCAATAACACAAAACCTAATTTGCCAGAAATAGTTTGCCATTTTAGTGTTAATAATGATCGAGACAAAAATCTAACTATAATTCAAAATTTAATTATTAAACATTCCAATTTAAAATATTTACAAAGAATAGTAGCCTATATACATCGATTCATTTACAATACAAAAACCAAACAAAACAAAAGAAAAGGTCCTCTTGCAGCAGAAGAATTAGATAATTCTATGAAATATCTAATACATAGCGCGCAACAAGAAATGTTTCCAATCGAATACAAAATTCTCAAGTCATCCAATCCACTGCCACCAAAAAATAGATTAATTTCTCTTACACCCTTTTTGGACGTGGATGATCTTATTCGCGTGGGCGGAAGGCTTGATAATTCGCTATATGACTTCAATATCAAGCACCCAATTTTGCTATGTAGTAAGCACCAGCTAACAAAAATTTTGTTTAGATTTTATCATGAGAAAACTCTACATGCAGGTCCACAGCTTCTCTTAGCTAATATTCGATTAAGCTATTGGCCGTTAGGTGGCCGTAACTTGTCAAGACATATTGTTAAAAGTTGTATGAAGTGTTTTCGGAACAAAGCTCGAAATGTGCAGCCTATGATGGGACAACTGCCGTCCTCAAGGACCTCACTTGAATTCCCGTTTCTGAATTGTAGTGTTGACTACGCTGGGCCAGTTCTGATTGCAGATCGAAGGGGTAGGGGATGCAAACTAATTAAGTCTTACTTATGTATCTCTGTCTGTCTCGCAGTTAAAGCGGTGCACTTGGAGTTGGTTACAGACCTCACAAAGGAGGGCTACATGGCGGCGGTGAGTCGTTTCATTTCGCGCAGAGGAAAGCCGCAGAGTATCTTATCTGATAACGGCACCAACTTCGTAGGCGCTTGTAATGAGTTACGACTTTTTCTTGAAAAGGTTAATGCAAACCTTTCATCGGACTTAGCACACGAAGGCATTAAATTCATTTTTGCCCCCGCTTATTCGCCGCACTTTAATGGCCTTGCAGAAGCGGCAGTGCGTAGTACTAAACAACATCTAAGAAAACTATTGCAATTAACTCACTTCGTATACGAAGAAATGACGACTTGTTTAATTTCCATAGAGGCAGTTCTTAATTCCCGGCCCTTGACTCCTTTCTCTTCAGACCCTTCTGACCTCTCCGCTCTCACACCTTCGCACTTCTTAATTGGACGACCACTAACGGCTGTTCCGCATCCGCAGGTGACCAATACTAACATCATACAACAGCATTTTTGGCAGCGCTTTAATCTTGAGTATGTTTTTCTGCTTCAACAAAAGACCAGGTGACACAGTTCGACGGCACCTCTTACAGAAGGAACTCTAGTTCTCATCCAAGATAAAACACAGCCACCTCTTCTGTGGCTTCTTGGGCGCGTCGTACGGAGCTTTCCGGGAGCAGATGGTATCACTAGAGTTGCAGATTTGAGAACGAAGAAGGGAGTTATTCGGAGGGCATATAACAACATCTGTCCTTTGCCAATTTATTGAAGAATGTCTTCAACGCCGGGAGTATGTTCACGCGTGAACCGAAACGTCGGCGCAGCGTACTACGCCCGAGACGACGACCTCCACTTGACCTCAATAATTCGCCGCGCAAGCACTCGCTACCAACGGGCATCTCAAATTATTATATAATATAGTTACAGTCCGCTTGCAACTTTCATTTCCTGCCCTAGGATCCAACAATATAAATACGTAGCATGTGCAGATGTAGAAAAGATGTTTCGTCAAGTACTTGTTCAAGCAGACCAAAGGTCTTTGCAACTTATACTCTGGCGAGAAAATCTTACGGAACCCTTAGCTACATACCAACTCAACACGGTGACGTACGGCACCGCCTCAGCGCCGTTCCTTAGTATGCGCTGCATTCGACAACTAGCAATAGAATGCGATGATGACGGCATAACGCGCGTCATCATGCAAGATTTTTTTGTCGATGATTTAATAACAGGTGACGACAATTGTCAAAGTTTATTACAAACTTGTAACAAAATTTCGAAGGTATTACAGTCTGGTTGTTTTCCGTTGCGTAAATGGACCTTTAATTTTGGTGTAAAAGATAATGATAATACGGAAGAACATTTTATTGATAAATATACACAAAATAAAACGCTAGGCTTAGGCTGGCAAAATAATAGCGATAAAATCTGAGATAAAATTTTTAACACCAAATTTAATAATGATTTAAGTGAACCTATTTTGACTTAAAGGAAAATGTTATCCATAGCTTCTCAAGTATACGATCCGTTAGGTCTGTTATCTCCAACAATTATTATATGCAAAATACTATTACAAAAATTGTGGCTAAGTAAAATCGATTGGGATACTCCTGTGCCTTCGGATATAATCTTAAGGTGGAATAAATTTATTAACTCATTAAAACTATTGAATGATTTGAATATACCACGACGAGTAACAAGTGATAACAATCAATATACGGAACTCCACATTTTTACCGACGCATCCCAAATCGCGTACGGTGCTTGTGGTTACATACGCACATATGATGATAAGTCATCCATATGTGTGCACTTATTATGTGCCAAGAGTAAAGTCGCGCCTTTGAAAACGATTAGTTTACCCCGTCTCGAACTTTCCGGCGCATTAATAGGGGCTAAATTATATAAAAAAAAATTGTTGAATCGCTTAGATTAAAATTTACGAGTGTTTTCTTCTGGACAGACTCAACTATTGTTATGGGTTGGATTCGAACGTCTCCTCATCTACTTAAAACATTTGTACAAAACAGAGTTACAGAAATAAATGAACTAACGGGTGACTTAATATGGTTACACGTTAATGGTAAACATAATCCAGCTGACTGACTTATTATCTAGAGGTCAGTATCTAGATTCATTAGTAAACTGCGATTTATGGTGGCACGGCCCATCATATCTACATTCTCATCATTCTGATTGGACGATTTATAATAATAAGGACATTTCGGATTTATATAATTTACCAGAAATAAAATCAAAAACAATAAATCTCGTTTGTGTGGAAAACAATTGCATTATTAATTTTGAACGATATTCTTCTTTTATTAAGTTAAAACGAATAGGTGCGTACATACTTCGTTTTATAAAAAACGCACAGATTAAGTCAGAGCGTAAACAACATCGCCATACCGGTTCCTTGAGTATTAGTGAATTGAATGCGTCACAACATATGTTAGGTTCGCACAAATGCAATCGTTTCCGGACGTGTATAATAATTTAGTGAATAACATTAAGTTCAAAACAAATAGTAAACAGTATAATCGTATATCCGGATTAAATGTATTTTTAGACGATAATAAAATAATTAGAGTTGGTGGAAGACTGTGTAATTCGACTTTTTTCAATTTTGATAAAAAACATCCTATTTTAATATGTAGTAAGCATATCTATACAGTGTTATTGTGTAGGTACGAACACATGAGGCTGCTTCACGCGGGTCCACAGCTACTTTTAGCGACCATACGTGAGAGCTGGTGGCCATTAGGAGGTAAAAACCTCGTTCGAAAGATAGTGCGCGACTGTGTTGTGTGTACTCGTATAAGAGGTAAGACTTTGTGTCCTATTATGGGTAATTTACCATCAGAACGTTTAGAACCTGGGTTCCCATTCATAAGAACAGGCGTTGATTATGCCGGACCAGTTTTCATATTAAATCGTAAGGGCCGGGGATCTAGACTTATTAAAGCGTATATTTCTTTGTTTATATGTTTTACTACACGCGCTATGCACTTGGAACTTGTCACTGGTCTCTCAACTAATGATTATATTTTAGCTTTAAAACGTTTTATGAGTCGAAGAGGTAAACCAGAAATTATATTTTCCGATAACGGGAAAAATTTTGTAGGTGCCGAAAAGGAAATTTCTTCATTTTTAACTAGTAATTCAAAACAAATTATCGAATTTGCTGCTAATGATAGCATTAATTTTAAATTTATTCCCCCATACTCACCACACTTTGGAGGCCTATGGGAAAGTGGGGTACGATCGTGTAAGTACCACCTTAGACGTATAGTAGGTAATGGTAGATTGACTTATGAGGAGTTTAGCACGGCTTTAACACAAATTGAAGCAGTCCTGAATTCCCGTTCTATGTCACCTTTGTCCGCAGACCCTACAGACCTTACACCTCTCACGCCTGCACATTTCCTGATCGGAAGGCCGTTAACTGCTACTGCATGCGAGGATCTTACAACGAAGCCAATACCCACGTTGACACGCTATAATAGAGTTGAACAATTACGTCAACATTTCTGGCAACGTTGGTCAAAGGAATATGTTGCAGAACTCCAACTGAGAAGGAAATGGAAAAAGCAAAAGGATGACATCCCATTACATTCTTTGGTACTGATCAAAGATGATAATTTACCACCGCTCAACTGGAAATTGGGACGAGTCATACAAATCTTCCCTGGTAAAGATGGCGTGTCTCGAGTCGCTGATATTCGCACCTCCAGCGGAATCGTTCGTCGTGCCTTCTCGAAAATCTGCCCCCTGTCGCAGCAACCATCGAATCAAGAAGCGGAACATCAAGTTGGAAGCTGAAGCTTCCAAGGCCGGGAGCATGTTACGACTACTAACGCCACCTACGAGAGCGAACGCCCTCTGATGTCGTATCGTATCAAACGCGAGTAGGAAGCTCTTGAAAGAAGCCTCAGGAGAAGCGTTCATTAATATTCTAAACGTCTAGCAAGCAACACAAATTTTGTCAACCACATATTATATTATTTCAAATTGTAATTTTAAATAAATATTTTTATTTAAAGACAAAATAAACGATTCATTGAACCGGGAACCTGAAACTCGCACCAAACCGATTTATCAGAGTCCGTTTAGGTTCGCTCAAATACAACAAGAAGAGGTTCGTAAGCAAATAAATAAATTATTAAACGAAAAAATAATTAGAAACTCGGAATCTCCATGGTCAGCACCCGTTCATTTAGTTCCAGAAAAAATCGATCAATCAGGAATTAAAAAATGGCGTATGATAGTAGATTATAGACGTTTAAATGAAAGAACTAAGTCAGATAAATATCCTCTACCTAATATAGAAGAGTTATTTTCGAAGTTGCAAGGAAATAATTATTTTACAACTCTAGATTTAACGTCAGATTATCATCAAATAATGATGGATGATAAATCAATTGAATTAACAGCATTTAGTACACCTGATGGTCATTATGAATTTATGAGAATGCCATTTGGTTTAAAAAATGCCCCAGCTACGTTTCAAAGAATGATGAATAATATATTAAATAATTAAATAAATAAAGACATATGTTTAGTTTACTTAGATGACATAATTTTTTTACTCGAAAACGAAGCAAGAACACATAAATAAGCTTCAACAAGTTTTCGAAGCATTAAGAAAAGCTAATTTAAAAAACAATAAAAAAAATGTGTATTTATGGAAGAAGAGATTAAATTTTTAGGACATGTATTAAATAAAGAGGGATTAAAACCCAATGAAAAGAAAATAGAAGCAATACAAAAGTTTCCTGTCCCTAGGACACAGAAAGAAGTTAGATCATTTTTAGGACTAGTAAGTTATTAAAGAAAGTTTATACAAAACTGAAGTAAAATAATAAAACCGCTAACGAAAGCAACTAAAAAAAATGCTATAATTAATATTAAAGATAAAAAATATTAAGAAGCGATAGAAACATGTAAACGTTTATTAACGAATAGTCCGGTATTAGCATTTAACGACTTTAATAAGACATTTATTATTACGACCGATGCGTCAGATATTGCAATAGGAGCAGTGTTGAGTCAAAACAACCATCCTATAGCATGTGCTTCAAGAACGTTAAGTAACTGTGAGCAAAAATACAATACCACAGAAAAAGAATTTTTAGGTATCATATGGGCAGTAAATCAATTTAGACCTTATGTCTATGGGAGAAAGTTTATTTTAAGAACTGACCATAAAGCTTTAATATGGTTAGCTAAATTAAAAGAACCAAATTAAAGATTAACTCGGTGGAAATTAAAATTACAAGATTACGATTATGAAATAGAACATGTTAAAGGAAAGGACAACTATGTTGCCGACGCGTTAAGTCGAGTAGAAATTCATCACATGATGAATTTTTACTCGACTTCCCTTGTTGAATAATTCTAATAATTCTAATGTTTCTGTGTTCAATAAAGATTTATTATTATTATTATTATTATTATTATTTCTAATAGCTCAAGTATGCGTGCTAATTTAGGCGATAACTTAAGTTTGTCAGAAATGTCACAAACTAACGAATCTAGTGAAACGATACATTCGAATCAAGAAAATAGTGATGAAGTGATTCCTATAATAAATGCGTATCCCCCTAAAAGATAAAGAAGGGTAATATTTGAAATAGCTCCTTATAAAAAGGCAGTTAGAGAAAATAATATTTGGTATTTTTATGTTTCCCCAGAGGAGGAGGAACAAACAATTAAAGAATTTATGTTAGAATATTTACCTAGAGAAAAGTATGCGTTTATAATTCCTAATGATGAATTATATTATAAAGTATCAGAAGTACATAGAAAATATTTTGATCATACTAAATTTAACATCATAAATCTAACTCAGATGTAGAAAGATTACATAGTACCATACAAGAATTATTTAGGTTACAAAAGGATTCAGACCTAGATAAAAACAAAAAAATAAATTTTATAACACATGCTTATTACAACACAACGCATAGTGTTATAAAACGAGTATGTCTCCATTTGAAGTACACTTTTGTAGGAAACCAAAAATAAGAAGTTTCGATAATTTAAAAGTAGTTATACAAAGTTATACTAATCAACAAAAAGAATTTATTAATAAGTTAAATAAAAATATTTATAAAGTGTTAAGAGAAGAAAAAGTTAAGAGAAATGAAAGAAGTAATAAAAAGATTAGAAATTGTAAAACATTTTAAAATGGGTTATATTGCATATTTAAAAAATAGTAAGGCAGATAGACATAAAACAAAGTCTAGATTTTTAGGACCTTATAAAATATTAAGTTGTGAAGATAATAATAAGTGTAAGTTAAGTAACGGTCGAACTTATCATGTTGAGGAACTTTGTGTTACAGATGCCTCATTATTTTCGGATACAAGTTCCAACCGCTCAATCCAAACGAACACATAGTGTTAGTGGAAACAAAACACAATCGTGTAATCGACGGAAAGTGGACAATTATTCATAAGTTAGATATGAAACCTAAAATAGAGAGTAAAGAATGGTTATTGAATTAAATTAGTACTTTTATAACAGATCCTAAATTGGATGATGTTAAACATATTTATGATAGAATTCATATTATAAGTCATGTACAAAAAATTTGTAATCAAATGATTACAAATTTTTAAATATTTAAATAAATATACAAAGTAGAGTTAAAAGAGGTGTTATAAATGGATTAGGATCCATAATTAAATTTATTACAGGAAATCCTGATAATGATGATCTTGTAAAAATCCAAACGGATTTAGAAATTTTAAGAGTTACATATAATAAGCAAATAGCTATGACAAACGATAAACATAAAGAATACACAATCAATAAATAAAATAACAAATATTCAGAAAAGAATTGATAGTCAATTTGCTGAAATTGTATGTAGTAAAAAACAACAAAGGATAGCCTTAAGTTTTTTTTACAAGCACAAACGTTACAAGACGTTACAAAAAGATTAGCAACTGCAATTACCTTTGCAGAACATCGCATGTATCATTATAGTATAACACAATCACATACTTTACAAGAAACCTTAAATATTATACCAAAAGATGTAATGATTTCAAGTAATATAAATAACATTGAACCATTTATTAGAGTGAATTGTAAAATTATGGATAATATTATATACTTTATGTTAGAGATACCTTTGGTTACGCCTATTGTATATGTCGCCGTGAGAGCACTCTCAACCGACGTGGTCAATTCCTTCATCACCATTTAAATATTTCTATCACATAAGAATTCCTTTGTAATTAAATCATTTAACAGTTTACAATAACCGCCTTGTATTGGCCACTTTTGTTAAGAGGTGTCGCTAAGAAAGCGCACCTTACCAAAGTAATCTTAACTACTTCGTCGCCTTTTAAATTATTTTATCACACGAGTATTATTTATTTGTAAATCTTTCATTTTGTTAAAAGTTAAAAGTTTTTGTTTAAAGGGCTTGTATCGGCCACTTGAGGTTTCGCTGTGAAAGCGCCCAGTGAACAACGTAATCTTAATTTCTCCGTCACCTTGTTAAATTATTTTGTCACACCAGCATTTGGTTATCGAAATTTATGGGGTGCCTATATCGCTAACTTTTATAAATCTATCGTCAGACACACTTCATTCTATGCGTTACCAGGGAACTGTTGTGAATTATATTAAGATTGATATTGAGTGGTGGGGAGGATTTTTGGCTGCTTGGCCTGTACAATAGTAATATATAAAAGGGTGTTAACGACAATCTAGTTAACTTGTGTTTTTAACGCTTGCCGGTGAAGGTTGTGTATTTGGCAAGCGTTTGTTAAGCTACTACGCTAACTACTTTAAATAAATTGTAAAATGTTGTGAGAAATATAAATCTGTAATAAATAAATCATTAGTAAGTGATACATCAAGGCGTTTCTTTGCAATGGATCAAGAGAAGGACAGTACAACTGAACCCTTGTCAAATGGGGACAGTAGTACTGCTCCCCCAAAAATAACCCTGGGTCTTCTGCTTCGACATCAGAAGTGGGATCGCACACGCGATCCCATCCTGCCGGACATCCACAACAACTTGAACCACGTGAGATTATTACATCTTCGGTTGCGGAAAGTGTACCAAAACAGTTCTTTATGGAAATGGTAAGAAAAATCCATTCTATTAGCGAGCGATTTATCACACAGCCTCAAGAAAAGATTAAGATAACCGAATTGTTCCTATCGTCTTATGAATTTTATGAACCCAACAGTAACATGTGTACGTAACGGGTGTACGTGAATGGTGCGACCACATTTTGATTACAGTCGCAAATTATAACTAAGTGACTATGACGCCCAAATTAATTTATTTTAGTCTTAATGAAAATTTTTAGTTTGTCAAAATGTAGAGCTAAAATATGGGACGAATGAGAAATAAATAATGTTAACTACTTTGATCCTGTGCACCGTTATTTCCAAGACGTGCTTTCATGTTTCGTGAGCACATGACTCACCAAGGGATGTATTAGAGTATTTGTCAAGGAGTGGATGCTATGGAAACGATTTACTATGCAGTGGAAGCGACGATCGGAACAATAATTGATTAGCGCCTTAGAATAAAACTTATGCATGCTAGAGCCACTTCAGTACCAGAACTTTTATCTGTAGTTTTCTTTTCGTCTCTACCGTTTAAATCAATCTACTTCTTATAATGCTAGTCAGCCACCGTTAAAAAGATCACTCGTTTATCGTCCATTCGATTGGGCAGTAAAATAACACCATTTCGTATTTTTTGTAATAAAGCTGGCCACTCCATTAATAATTATCGTAATAAGGTCAAGGAGAACTATATTCCGAGAGATATCAACAGTTACTCAACAGTTACCGGTTCCTTGTAAGTTTTGCTTAAAGCCAGATATAAGTTCATGTTAGCTATAAACGTTTGAAAACTACTTCTCCTAATACCTCAAATCATCAGATTGCTAAACGTGTTAATAGTACTGCAGATAGGTAATGTTCGATGATAGAGCAGAACGTTGCGTTATTCCCGAATGGATCTCTGGACTATTACCGGGGCGTATGTACTACACGTCATGTGTTTTAATTATGTGTCTGTATTCACGTAGAATGACAATTTTATATTAGCTAACAACCGATGTTCTGATTGTCAACAATTTATAAAAAAAAAGGCCTGTCTGAGCGTCTTAGTAACCACTCGTAGTGCAAAACTTATTTTATAATTGCGAATAATGCATTTACAGGATAAAAGTCTCTTATTCGACAACATCGATCATGATCTTAATAATGAGTCGCAAATCGGAAAACTATTAATTTTGCTTAGACTTGATTATTCGTGGTTGTGCAAATCTTGAATTACTACTGTCAAATTCGAATTTCAATTAAAAACAAAATAAGAATGTCGAGCGTACAGTGAATTATTAATTACACGAATAGTGAATTATTGAACAATAACATAAATCACGAGAGCCAGTCTCCTTTCTCTAGCAAAATTTTTATTTAAAAAAAAAAAAATTGCTTACTACAGGGAACAAATTTCAGGGATGATTTAGTATTTATGTAAATAATCTCAATAGCTTAAAAAAAAACACTTATAAGCTTTCTTTCCGTTAGTATCGACATATGCCTCTCTTTTTTAAAGTGTCCGAAGAATATCTTGGTAACATAGTAAAAAAAGAGGAAGGTAAAACTGAGCCTTAGGAAAGTAGATGCTTTTGTAAAGTGCCCGGCATCTTCTAACGTTAAGCAGTTTAGGCAATTTAACAGTATGGCTGGCTACTTTCTTTGATTAATTCCAAACTTTGCACGTATCATGATTCGTCTTTACGAACTAGCTAAGACTGGTACTAAGTGGCAATGCACTCGTATACAAGAAGAAGCGCGCAATAAAGACATTCAATAACTGATTTCCTCTCTGATACTAATGATGAACATAGCTATAGAGCTTTTCCAACAGATCAATGGACAACAGCATGTAACGGCTTACTTGAGCACGCGTACGAATGACGCAGATAGCAGATACCTCTCTTACAAAAGCTTCGAAACATACACAAGATCTTTTACCGAGACTATAAAAATGGTGGGTGGTCCTTACAAAACTATGATTTTGAAATAGAGCTCCGAAAGGGTGACCGCATACAGCACGCAGGCTTTTAGCCACAATGTAGAGACTTGTACAGTAATTATCATGACCGGAGATTTAAAGGGATAGGACAAGGTTGTGTTAGCTCGCTGCGCATAAATTTGGCACTATTAGAAGGATTTCGTTTTGAAGACGAACTTTTGAAGCAAACACGGCAAGCTGCAGTTACAGTTAATCGGTACTTAATAGTTATCGAACTGAAAGCTTTTCAATGGAGTTGACGAATACCTACAATTCAAGCCTTAAACATCCTATTTACAAAAATAACTTGAAAATGGAGACATGTTGGCTTGATAGAATGAATACCATCCATTGCCAGATTGCCGATAACTGTGTTATGTGTTAACAAAAACATTTCGGGTTCTATAAAAGCATAGCGGCGTTCAATAGAAAAAAAAATCGCAGTACCCTTACATCACTGAAATTGCGAATAAGTTAATTTATTGGTACTTTAAAACTTTAGCAGTCCCTACGCCTTAAAGATCCATACTATAGACTCTGGCGTAAGCAGAACCAACAAAGAAGCTTAAAGGGTAATGTGAACTCCCAAAATGCACTAGTAGATTGTAGATTACTAAGAAAACTGTACTTACGTAATAAAGAATTGTTAAACCGTCAACTGGCATACTGCGCTAGGCAAGACTTCGACTCGCATTTGATTGCACAATACATCAAACGACTGATGTCGCTCCACCTACACTACAAAATGCCAACACTGTGTTTTGTGTTTTTGAGGCATTACAAGAATGACCGATGCGCAGGATGATCGAGGCGGTAGTTAAAGATATCAAAGGTTTGAATAATAAAAAAAAAATCCGATTTCATGGAGCTCAATTCATTATAATTTAAAATAATCCTAGAAACCAAACTTTTTAATTATAGATTCGGTGTACCTCTATAGATTTACAGACTATTCAATAATGATCGTGAAGAGATCGTCCACAACAAGTTATTCAAGACTAGCTGCTAGCACAGCCGCAGAGCATCACAGCTTGGTGAACAGGTAGCCGTGTCGCCGGGAGATATCCGGACCACTGATGCTGCACCGAACGAAGGCGACTGGTGACTCATCCGCCAGGCGACTTGCAGTCCAGGGCGACTTGCAGTCCTGGGCGACTTGCAGTCGTGGGCGACTTGCAGTCATGGGCGACTTGCAGTCATGGGCGACTTGCAGTCTTGCAACCAACGGACTACAGCGACTGCTATTTCGATAGCGGTCCTTGACTTTCAATCACAGCTGATGACTACTTTAAAAACGGTGAGAAGTATTCAACTTATTCGATCCAGGAAACCTAAAATTTATCCCAAAAATTATTTATAACATTTAAAGGCCGTGGAGGCAATAATTAATACTCTCATGTTATCCTGCTGGGCCACGGCGTACAAGACCGCCCAGAACCCGGTTCCCTATTTCCCGTCAAATTAAGAGACTTCGTGCCTGCCACGGAGCAATGGTCCTAAACTCCTTTTACCTTGTTCTCCCTCAAATCAAAGACTTTGTGTCTACCACAGAGCGGTGTTCTTGATCCCATCCTTGCTATCCCGTCAAATCAAAGCCTTTGTGTCTATCACAGAGCATTACCGTCACGTGAGAATGACACTTAAACATTACAAAAGTACATGTGTATTTATTCCTAATTTACGTACAAACTACAAAATACTAACTCAACTACTAACGAGTCAAAGCTATAACTTTGAAAGTTAATATGGTCGCTAAACGTGGTCAATATCTACAATAAAAACTATAAAAGTCAAAGCTACAATTTTCAACTTAATATGGTCACTTAACGTGGTCAATATCTACAAAAACACAAATGTATTTTCTTCGGGCAACGACAATCAAGACAATGAAGAACGGCAGGTGCAGAGCGCGCACCGCCGATCAGAATGGCCGTGTCGCCGTGAGAGCACTCTCAACCGACGTGGTCAATTCCTTCATCACCATTTAAATATTTCTATCACATAAGAATTCCTTTGTAATTAAATCATTTAACAGTTTACAATAACCGCCTTGTATTGGCCACTTTTGTTAAGAGGTGTCGCTGAGAAAGCGCACCTTACCAACGTAATCTTAACTACTTCGTCGCCTTTTAAATTATTTTATCCCACGAGTATTATTTATTAGTAAATCTTTCATTTTGTTAAAAGTTAAAAGTTTTTGTTTAAAAGGCTTGTATCGGCCACTTGAGGTTTCGCTGTGAAAGCGCCCACTGAACAACGTAATCTTAATTCCTCCGTCACCTTGTCAAATTATTTTGTCACACCAGCATTTGGTTATCGAAATTTATGGGGTGCCTATATCGCTAACTTTTATAAATCTATCGTCAGACACACTTCATTCTATGCGTTACCAGGGAACTGTTGTGAATTATGTTAAGATTGATATTGAGTGGTGGGGAGGATTTTTGGCTGCTTGGCCTGTACAATAGTAATACATAAAAGGGTGTTAACGACAACCTAGTTAACTTGTGTTTTTAATGCTTGCCGGTGAAGGTTGTGTATTTGGCAAGCGTTTGTTAAGCTACTACGCTAACTACTTTAAATAAATTGTAAAATGTTGTGAGAAATATAAATCTGTAATAAATAAATCATTAGTAAGTGATACATCAAGGCGTTTCTTTGCAATGGATCAAGAGAAGGACAGTACAACTGAACCCTTGTCTAATGGGGACAGTAGTACTGCTCCCCCAAAAATAACCCTGGGTCTTCTGCTTCGACATATATGAAACAAGAAAAATTGTACCAATAATCCAAAGTTATCCTTCCTGTTCCTTTTCTTTAACGCGAAAAGTCACTCTCGCATATACGAAAAGTGAAATATATGAAGTCGAAGATTGTATGGAACTCGACGAATTAATTTGTAAAGGAAGTATTTTACCAGAAAATACTTGTGAAACAGAAATATTAAGAAATAAAAATACAAACCAATGTAATATTGTATCGATTAAATGTCCAGAAGAGGATTTAAGGGAAATATCATCTAATGTAATATATATTTACTTAAATAAAACACGACAAACTACAATTAAGTGTGAAGGAAATAATGAAGAAACTTCGTGGATAAAAGGCTCATACTTGTTAAACGGCGAAAATTGTGAAGTCTCTATAAGTAGTATCAAGAGGTTTAAGACAAAGAAATCAGAAGATAACATAATATTTGCAAACTTAGAAATAAAGAAAATATACTTCAAATCGAATTAAGCTATGACAAAGAAAAGATGACTGCTAAGTTAAAACAAATACAAGAAATAAAAGAGTTGAAGACTCAAGAAAAACTCAACTATGTTCAATATGGTATATTAACTTAAGTTGTGATTGTTATACTCTTTTATGTACTTTTAAAACTTTCAGTACTAAGGTTTGTTGTAAACCTAGGACTTCAAATTTAGTGGAGGAGAGTCAACTTGCGTCAACAAGATACTTGAATAATAAAATAAGACGCCATAGAGTTGTTGAGAAGAGTTTAACAAAGGAACATAAAGACAGTATAATGACTGATTCACACGAAGTCATAACAATGGACAGTAATGCGAATCAGCAAAATGTTAAACAAGGAAGACGGTATCAGACCACCCCTTGGACGACGATTCTAGAAACAAGGGACATATGAATTCCACCGGTATAAAAGCAGCGCCAGTCGAGCGACACAGGCAATTTTTGGGTTCTGCCACCGCTGCCACGCAACTAATTCGTCAAGATGCAAAGCGCATCTACTTCCTCCGCTTCCTCATCCTCCACCCCCGCTTCCTCTTCCCCCGCAACATCGACTTCGAGCGCTACTAGCGCCTCGACGGAGGACGGCAATAACGGGAATGAACAGGATAAACAAAATAAAAAAAAAATAAAAAAAATGAACAACTTAAGACACCTGTGAATAAATCGCAAACATCAAACACAATACACACAATACCTTTGTCTACATTCCGGCTCGAGGACTTGAACGACTTGATATGTTACCTCAAGCGGATCGCCTCATCGCCACTTTGTATGATGATATATCTGCCGCGGAAACCGCAGGCCACCTAATCGCACCGGCTGAAAAGCCAATGTTAGATGCAATAATCGCCAAAGGTGAAGATGATCTAGAAGCAACCGTTCGTGCTTTTAGACGAAAGCGAAGTCCAGATGAGGACGAAAAAAAATGCTGCCCGCAAGAGGCTATGTGACACGCAACTAAGTGCCACCATTGCCACCCTTACCACGCGTCAAAAATTTGACTTTTCGACGCAAGTGTTAGTTCCGCAAATAACCCGCGCCCCCGGGGCGGGGCCCGCGACACTAACGCCACGCGATCCGCCAATCGCCGGTATCGCCACCGGACTGCGTGCCTCGATGGCAGCGCTCGCGAAAGGCGTACCGCGCGCCCCGCACCCCTCGACAAGCGCAGTGGTGCCAGCACCCGCGCCCGCGCCCGCACCGCGAAAGTTTACCTCAACCCCCGCGTGAAGTTACCTCATACCGCGTTTGCCACCTACAAACCACCTAGAGGTAGGTTAGATGCCAAGGAAATAAGAAGCATCTTCCAGGAAACAATTCTAACCCTGATAGCCGGCGATTTAAATTGCAAGCACACGGGATGGAACAGCTGCCAAATCTGCACAAACGGCCGAATTCTGTTTGATGATGCCGAAGCGAGGGACTACCAAGTAGCAGGCCCGGAGGTACCAACAAATTACCCTGGCTTTGCGACTGGCACTCCCGATGTACTGGACATCATCATAACACATAAGATCACCAGTCAGATCACTCAAGAAGTGCTCTATGAGGACATGTGATCAGACCACCTGCCCGTCTTGGTAAAGGACGCGATCCCGGACGCACCCCCAGCTGCACCATGCCGACCCATCAACTGGGAACACTTCAAGTATAGCATGGAATCGCGCATATGCACCCAACCTGTATCAACACCTGAGGAGGTGGCTGCACTGTGCGCGCATGTTACCGAGACAACGCGAACAGCGCTTGAAAAGGCTACCACTTTCGACTTCCACCTTAAGAAATAGATTCCGTCAAATTCCACGCAGTATCCTGGACCTCGTCCAGAAGAGGAGGCGCTTGCGAAGAGTTTGGCAGAGAAACAGATGCCCAAACTTGAAATCCGTCCTTAACACCTTGGCGGACAAGATCAAAAACGAACAGCTAGAATACCGATCAGAGAGCTGGGACCTTCACATAGACTCGATCGAGGACGATTGGACCTCGATCCATAAGCTCTGTCGCCAGCTCCCAGGGGCTAAAAATCCGAGATGACCACTCAAGCACAGCGACGGCTCGCTTCGTCAAAGTGGGTCTGAGCGCGCGGAAATATTCGGAGATCACCTGGAGCAGCATTTCCGGCCCTTCCCGGCTGCGAACCCTAAACATGTTGCAACAGTAGAGAGAAAACTTCGAGAGTTCCTCCTCAGAAAACCTTATGAAGAGGAAAATGGAAGAGGGCAAAAAGATCTTTTTCTCCCCGGCACAGACCTGGCGCATGATACGGTACATGAGACTGAGGCAGGCACCAGGACTTGACGGGATTACCAACGAAGCCATCAGGCACTTGCCACCAAAAGCCATTGCGCACCATCACCAGAATCTGCAATGGCATCATAAGAACCGGCCACTATCCCGTTGAGTGGAAAACTGGCAAGGTAATCATGCTGCCAAAGCCTGGCAAGAATGTCACGCTACCGGAGAGTTATCGCCCAATTACATTGCTGCCATGTTTCTCGAAGCTGTTCGAGAAACTGCTGTTGCGATACATAAGACCAAACGCGAATCTGCGAGAGGAACAGTTCGGGTTCAGGACCGGACATTTTAAAACACTGCAGTAGTCGAGAGTACTGCGCCATATGACCACAGCTGGAAACAGGAAGGAAACTGTGGCTGCGGTGCTCATCGACATGGAAAGCGCGTTCGACAAAGTCTGGCACTCAGGACTCCTATACAAGATGTCGCTGTTGCCTATACACAGGTCTATTGTGAAAGTGGTGACATCGTTCCTGAAGGACCGCCGATTTGTGGTGACAATCAAAGGAACATTGTCATCAGCACGTGTGGCCGCTGCCGGAGTACCACAGGGGAGTTGTATCTCCCCTGTGTGTTATTCAATATTCACCAATGACATCCCCTGCAGCGAGCAAACCAAGCTCGCACTGTATGACGATGCGGCATACATCACAACATCTATGAATGCCGCATTCGCCATAAAGAAGCTGCAGCTAGACCAGCTGAAGACCTGGACCACCGACTGTAAGTTGTCGGTTAATGTCAACAAGACACAGGCCATCGTGCTGGGACAGGCAAAGAGACTGCCACCCAAATTGAAGTTTGGAACTGAATCCATAGGCTGGTCCTACACGGTCAAGTACCTCGGAGTGACTATTGACCGAAGACTGTCTATGAAGCCCCACGGCAGTGAGACAGTGGCTAAAGCTAGAACAGCTAGAGCTTTATTGCGTCCAGTGCTTGCCTCTCACCTTCCGGTGAGGGTTAGGCTGAACATCTATAACGCCTACATAAGAAGCAAGATAACTTATGCTGCGCCGGCATGGTACGCCCTGGCCAGCGCAACATCCAAGAAGACGGTGCAAATGCAGGAAAGCCTCAGCCTGCGTACCATTACTCGAGGAGTACGGAATGCTACCATACTGAGAGACCTCAAGCACGAAAACCAGGACGCATTTGTCAGACGGCTCGCAACAAACATGTTCGAGCGTGCAGATGCGTCAATACACGGACATCTTGCGAACATCGCACCGCTGCACACTCGACCTCCCGATGGGAAACCTCTCCCTCGAGAGCGCCGCACAGAGGACTAACAACATCTTGTCCAAAGACAGCCACATCGAAGCACAGTCTTCGTTGAAACATGAAAAAGGACCAATGCACTACCTGCCCGCTGGTAGGCAGGTCGGACGTTTTACATCTGGCTAACCAGCCCGCGGAAGGAAGTGTCAAGAACAGAACCCCCACGGGGGATCTGACCGTGCGGACCAGTCATGTGGACCGCGATTGCCAACAGCCAATTGTGGCGAACCCAAGGACCCGCGCGTAGTTGCGTGTGGCGAAGAATTATACTGAGGGGGGCAAGAAGTCCCGAACAGTTTCCCGGTGCCCTGCGAGGGGAACAAGTGATGACTACGGATCAACACAGGCAGTTCATTAGAATCAAGGCATCAACATAGTTACTCTGTTCATTGGACTTGTACAAGTCCAATTTCACATATTTTATATTAGTATTTAGATTGTAGTTTGTATTAGTAATAAATAAATATTTTTTAAAAAGGAATATCGTTTGAGATATTTTGACTCGTGAGTGATCTATAGTCAAGTGCTCCCAAACTTTTATTAAAATAATATGGATAAACTTTGTCTACGTAAGTATATTTTAATATTGCATTAAACTAATGTTTTTTATTTAAATCATATTGATTTGCAGTGCTGCAAGCTACAAGAAATTCGCAATTAGTGTTGGCAAATTCAACATCCAGTGTAAACCAGATCGTTATATTTAGTGAGAGGTTAGGGCTGCCACATTTTTCTAAATAAATTGATCAATTTTATTATTTTTATACATTAGTTTATTCTGCGAATCTTTATGTAAAAGTAAAGTTGAAGCTGAAATATGTTAATTCAGATTTAAAATCTTTAATTTCGTAGACGAACTATACCAAAACATATCGCACTTTGTACTTTTAACTTGTTATGCGTCTCCTTTGGCATACCTATTTTAATTTTTTTTTGCCAATTATGCCCGTGTCTTAATGAAAGTGCAATATGCGCGGATCGCGTACACAATTATTATTCATGTAACGCAATCAAACCTAAAATTCATATATTTGTTCTTATTATTTCAGTACATGGAAGATTTCAGTTTAACACATCGGTCCACATACAAAAATTATTCTACCGAAATGTTAGAAGTTGCCGTAGACCTAGTCAAAAGTAGAACAATTTCGTCCCTGGAAGCCTCAAAACGAATCCACATACCTCGGCAAGCTATCGAAAATAAAGTAAAAAATAAACATAATAAAAAGCCAGGGGGCCAACAAAGACTTACCTATTCTGAAGAAAAACAGACAGTAAATGTTTTAATAGCAGCAGGTGATTTTGGCGCTTCCCTCTCACGATTACATTTAAGTTTTGTTAACTTGTTAACTTTTTAAATGGGATTTGTTTACAAGATTTTGCTGCATTATTAAAAGAAACAGTTAAGCTATTGCATAGCTTCTATCGCGGGCCTTGAGCGCGGGGACCGAATCCAGAAATTCCGTAACGAAAAAAACTCACGCTCCCCACTCCGACGGGCAAGGAGGTGTGGCTTGAAGGCCGTGCATCATCTAACGTCGTTTCAGTTCGGCAGTCTTCGACACGGCGTTGTGTGCGATTAGACGTATTGTACGATTCTACGAAACTCGCACGAACCCAGACGAGCTGCTCCGAAATCGGACAAATACATAAGCAGCTGTTTATGAGAAAGTATATAGGTGTATAGGTATTTATGTACAACAGTGAATAGCTGTACTTGTAAAATTTGTGTATAAAGTGTTTTGAATATGAACGAACAAAGTGCATTTATTATTAATGAAGAAAGTCACGAAAAAATAGTGAAAGAAAATGAGTGAGTACTCTATATACATACATTTTATTATTATCACAAATGCAATATTAATTTTGAATTGAAAATATAATACTGCTATAAAGATAACCTAAATTTTTGATATTAAAATGAGCGATATTAAAAGTAGCCCTATATATAAATAAATTCATTCTTCATTATGTATATAACAGAAACCATCAAACCAAGCACGTGTACTATTCAGTACCTTTGTTTTTGGTGTATAGTTAATGCACATGAATGCCGCGCAGAGAAAGTATATAGGATATTATATCTATATAAATGTACATCGCGCGAAATTCGATAATCACTTCTTAATATTGTTATTTTTTTTAAAATGAATATTGTTTTGGTGTGTCATTACACTATTTATACCTAATTATTTATACCTATTATTTATACCTAGATATTTTCGTTTTATAGAGAAGAAAAGCGTAAAGAGCTAAAAAGAAAAAAAACTAATGCACGTCAAAGGGCATATTATCAGCGTCAGAAAAATTTGAAGAAAAATGCAGAAATAATAAAAAAGTACCAAAATCAAATGCTGAACGTGAAAGGAAATTTCGTCAACATAATGCAGAAAAATCTTACATGGATATGTAAGTTGATTTAATAATAATATTTTTAATTTATTTATTTAAAAACAAATTGTAATATATGCTTCACAATATTATTCGTGCTGGTATCAGTAGACTAAAATTTTCTATAAAAGGACACCACCAGAAAAATGGCACAACACTTTCAATCCATTCGTATTACATCATTTGAAATCCAACATGGATTTTCAGATTATACTAGATGAATATGCTTGTGCAACATATGTTGTTGAATATGTCAATAAGCATAATAGAGGGATTAGTAATTTGCAAAGACAAATAATTGACATAATGGACGAGCATCCAGAATTGGACATTGTCGATATCACGAAAAACATGAGTATTGACATACTTCAGTCTGTTGAAATGCCGGCACAAGAAGCTGCTTGGTATTTATTAAGAGAACCTATGGCTAAGTCATCGGTGGTGACAGTCTACATTCCAACGGTATTTCCTACTGAACGCGCAAGAATTAGAAAATCTATGAAGGAGCTTGAAGCTTTAGATGATGATTGTACGAACATTTGGAAAGAGAATTGGCTTGATAAATATGAGAAAAGACCTGAAGAACTCCGCGATGTTACGTTAGCACAATTTGTTGCAAAATATTACCTAAATACAAAGGGGACTTACACTAAAAGAGATACTGCAAGAATAATAAGATACAGGAACTACGATATGGCTGACAATTACAACGATTATAGGCGTGAGATGGTTCTGTTGCATGTTCCTTTTCAAATTGAAGAAAATGATATTATTGCTGAAAATAAGTTCATTCAAATATACGAAGATAACAAAAATACGATATTAGAACGTAGGAAAGAATTGGAATCAAATTTGGACATAGAGAAAACTGTAGAAATTTGTAGACATAATGTTTTCTTTTATTTACGCGAATATTACACATTTAAATTAAACTACTTTTTTACGGATTTTATCGCGTTTAATTTTGAACTATTTTTACCCGACGTTTCGGACGCTTTACAGCACCCATGGTCACGGGGGGACTGAGGTGACAGTTGTCCCGATGTCATAGTTAACCCGGAGTACCTTCAGCTTTTAATTATTATTTGTAGTCCTACGTGCTACGTGATCCAAACTCAACTGCTAACGTTGATTTACAAAATGCATCTCTGCATAAACTTGGCGCTGCAGCTAAAAAAAGAGAAAATTTAATGGATTATCAACAATTCTATAATTTAATGCGGATGGCCAATGATCAACAAAGAGATATTCTTATGACTATAATTCATCATTTACAAACTTCAATTCAAGAACCATTTCAATTTTTTTTTACGGGACCAGCAGGTACGGGAAAATCATTCGTTATCAAACTGATTATGGAAATTTACAATAGGTTCCCTGATAATGATGGTTACTGCAATGCCTATATTTCATGTGCTTAAACCGGCAAAGCTGCCGTGGCTATTGACGGTACAACTGTTCATACAGCGCTCAAAATTTCTCTTTCAAAACTTTTGCCTCTGTCATCAGAAACGTTGCAATTGTATAGATCTCTCTTCAGATATGTCAGAGTACTGATCATTGATGAAATTAGCATGGTTAGTGCAGAACTTCTACATAAAATTGATAATCGTCTAAAACAAATAACAGGCAAAAACACAGATTTCGGAAGTATAGATGTTATTTTGATCGGAGATTTACGGCAATTGCCACCAGTAAGATCGACACCAATTTACAAGACAATCAGAACGAGCATGATTGGACCGCATTTATGGAGAAAATTAAAATTTTATCAACTCACCACAATAATGAGACAAGCTAATGTTGCATTTTCACAAGTTTTGACAAAAATAGGTAATGGAGATGTACTAGATGAGTATGAGTTTCAACTTATTGAATCGAGATTTTTCAAAAAAGAGGATGTTGCTACATTATGTCCTGATGGAGTTCGTTTATTTTTTAAAAATGAAGATGTTGCCGCCTATAACAATTTGGATTTTGAGCCAATGTGAAAACAAAGTTCTTTCAATGTCCGTAGACGTCATTATTGGCGCTAAAAGTGCTGAGCAAGAAGCTAATTTTAGACTTAAATTACATAAAAAATCTGTTATTGACACTGGAGGACCGCCTTATCACATTACTTTTGTCGTTGGAAAGCATTATGTTATTACAAAAATGTATGTC
Source organism: Luehdorfia chinensis (assembly GCA_019845155.1). Classification (NCBI taxonomy): domain Eukaryota; kingdom Metazoa; phylum Arthropoda; class Insecta; order Lepidoptera; family Papilionidae; genus Luehdorfia; species Luehdorfia chinensis. The sequence continues at coordinate 895,450 of JAHVAK010000093.1, read as the reverse complement.
ATCTTTCGGGAATAACTGTCGAGGCGCCGCGTAAGCGCACCTCGCCAGGCCAAGTGCCACAGGTGAAGACTCTATGGCCACTCAGCGCGGAACTGCTTCCCGAGCCCCCGATGCGTCAAATGCGTCGGCGGTCACGCGACGGTTGACTGCAACCGCTCTAGACTCCGCGGACCCGCCGAGCTGCATGCTCTGCGGGGGGGAGGGTTACCCCGCGGGCCCGCTGTGACCCCGGCCCCTCTGCTTAAAACAAATGCCTGGACCAAGCCTCTGCCTATGGTCCAGGCAGCGGCAAACCGTCACCTTCCCCCGCCCACCGCGCACTCTGCGCGGCCGGCGGCGGCCCAACCCCCGCCCCCCGTGCCTTCCGCGCGGTGAACAGCGGCTCCCCCGCCAAATAATAATGGCAAAAAACCGACATCTGGTCTGCAAGAGGACTTCGACCTCATTAGCGACTTCCTAAACTGCGTAGATATGGACGAACTTCGCTTGTTCGCCCATAAACTTCGCACCGCGCGCTCCAGGCACGAGCGTCTACAGGCGTCAATCGACCACTTTGGTGTCATTGACGCAATTAAAAATTATAAAGCCAAATAGGCTAACTACATAAATTAATTAACTACATTATTAGTAGCTTACGCTACACATCTGGAGTCCTCTCCTAATTCATTTTAATTTTATTTTTATTGATTCGTAATGGACGCACGACCTAGAATCAAACCCCGAACTTTGGCTGTCGCCTTTTTTAACGCTAACGGCCTCAAAAAACAAAGAGATGAGTTGAGTGGCTTCCTCACCGCTCATCAAATAGATGTATTGTTAGTGCAAGAGACATTCTTGAAACCTAGCATGGCAAATCCGCGAATAGCCAACTATAAAATAATTAGGCACGACCGCATCAACCAACGTGGAGGCGGGACTCTAATTTATTATAAGGCGTCCTTGCACTGCATACCTATAGACACTCCGTCTTTAACCAATTTAGAAGTATCTATGTGCAGAATTGCTATGCGGACCATCAGTCCATCACAGTAGCTTCTGTATATCTCCCGCCGAAAAAAACCTTATTAAAGGGCAACATCGAGTCGCTACTTAACGCGAGCGACTCGGTGATTTTAGCGGGCGATTTAAATTGTAAACATTCGGCCTGGAATTCGGCGAAGGAAAAGGCTAACGGTCGCAGATTATTCCACCTTAGTTTTAGACTTAATTTCGACATCATAGGTCCCCTAGAACCTACTAGGGTGCTCATGGAACGGACACAGTCCCCAGACATTTTAGATATTGCACTGCTAAAGAAAGTTGCATTACCGCTGCGCTCCTTAGCAATGTACGTATCATGAATTAAATTCATACCATCGCCCGGTCATCATGAATTTAGGACAGTCCGACGGTGAGCTCACTCTGACCAAAACCGTGACGGACTGGCGCAGGCTCGAATCTAGCCTCGAGACTGAGCGTACTCCCGATCTAGATGCCATCCCTGACATCTTAGACACCCCGGAAGTGGCCCTTCTGGCCGCAAACCATCTCACCTCTCACATAAAAACAGTCGTCAGAGACTCCTAGAAGCAGGTCACGGTGGCGAGTGATCGTCGCTTTGAACTGCCACAGGAACTCAGACAGCTGTTGAGAGAAAATAACAGCACAATAAGAACATACACCAGATACCGGTGTGACGCAAATCGCGTCAGATTGCGCCACCTCCAAAGGGAGGTCAAAGAGCGCATGGCCGAATTCACGAGGTAGTCGTTGGGACAGGTTGATGAAAGACTGATGTCGCCATCCCACACCGCATTCTGGGCTCTGGCGAGACGTATGAAGTCAGAAACGGTCGCAACGATGCCTCCTCTGATACGCTCCGATTGCAGCCTAGCCTTTGAGGATTCCGAAAAGGCAGATTGCTTGGCAGACAGCCTAGAGCCTCAATGCTCTCTCAGCTCCCAGCCAACCGACCCTCTCCACCTTCAGAAGGTGGAAGAGGAAGTGGCCCGTAAATTGCCACTGCCACCAGCGGGTGACCCGTTGCCACCCGCCACAGTTGATGAGGTTAAGACGCTAGTCAAAAACCTCAAAATTCGTAAGGCGCCCGGCGCCGACGGAGTCTCAAATAAGGTGATGAAATCCCTACCAATGCCACTCTTACAATTATTAGTGGCCATTTTCAATGCCCTACTTGCCAGCTGCACCTTCCCGGATGCCTGGAAAGAGGCAATAGTAATCGGTATTCCGAAATTAAATAAACCAAGGAACCAGGCCTCGAGCTACAGGCCCATAAGTCTCCTCAGCAGTCTGGGGAAAATCTATAAACGACTGATCCAAAGTTGGCTAAAGGACAGCGTTCAATCCCTTAAGTTAATTCTCAACGAGCAGTTTGGTTTTCGAGCGAAACACTCGGGTATCCTCCAAGTGCACCGCCTCAGGTCCCAAAAACTGCGTAGGAGCCCTTTTCTTTGACGTGGCGAAGGCCTTCGACAAAGTCTGGCACACCGGCTTATTATATAAGCTGTATTCCCTAGGGGTGCCAGACAGGCTTGTGCACATCATACAGGCCTACTTGTCGAATCGTACCTTCCGCTACAGAGTCGAGGGGGTGCTCTCGAGCAGCAGACCCCTGAGAGCCGGAGTCCCTCAATGATCCGTTCTCTCACCAATCCTATACTCGCTGTACACCAGCGACATCCCTTGATTGAAGTCAATTCCGAAAAAAGCAAAGCCGTACTATTTAGTAGAGTACTATACCAAAAAAATCTCACGCGACTTAATCGCAGACAAATATATTTTATAGATTTTACTTTAGGCAAAATCATTTTTTTTAAGAGAGGGGATAATGTAACATAGCGTATTTCTTATATTATAATTAACGTAATTAGAATGAACCTTTATTACACTTAACTGAATAAAAATTTAAATAAAAAATATTTGTATGTAAATGTAGGACAAACATCCTCATTTTATTATTAGTCAATGACGCGCGGAGAACGAATTGTGTTAGAACCGGTTGCATTTTTTTTCCTTCGGTCAGCCGGGCCTTGGCATCGTGGCAGACTAACTTCACCTCGCTTAGCAATCGGTCGTAATATTAATTAACAACCGTAAACTATTGATTTCTAAATCTGAAAGTTATTGTGTTCCCATACTGGGTAAGTTGTGCATAATATTAACCCTTTTATATTAAATGTTGCTTTGCTTAGCTTTAGAACCTTATTGTAACGAAGATGACCTACATTAATTTTTAAATAACCGCCACTTGTGTATTGCTTAATTTATGATGTCTTATGTAATTATATTTCCCTTCACTTTAATTAACTAAAGTTTCTTATGATCTGTAATAACATTTTATCTTTTACTTAAACAAGTAGCCACTAGCTTTTGTAACTGTTTCTGAATTTAAACGCCACCTTGATTCTCTTGGAACAGCTAATTTAGTATCCTAGATTTATCATAATCCAAGGCTGGTTAATCGTGGTTGTTACGTTGTCGTAATGCTTATTTACGATCACAGGAACACATTAGGGGCTGGAAATACGCAGACACATACTCCAGGCTGAAGAAATATCAACCTCAGCGCTTGTCCGGAATTTGGCCGCATCCCACCGGTGCCAACAACAACTGCAAACCACCTGCGCTAACAAGGATCCAGAAGCCAGTTACCACATCCTGGAATCTAGCTAGAAGAGTGGGGTATAACTAGACTGAGACTGAGTGTGTTCCTTAGGCCGGACTTCAACCCTCTTGTATTTTTTTTCCTTTTGATTAATTATATGTTATCTCGATCTACCTACTAGTTTTTATTTATATACACCGTAATTTTTAAGCCGTTCTGGAAGAAGAAAATACCGAGACAGAATCAATAGTAGAATCGATTACTGAAGTTTAATCTTACTGAAAATGAATATAACTGTGTTTAATTACATGGATAAAAAATAAAAGTTGACCTACAGTTTTTCGAATATAAGCCTAGTACTGTCGCAGTGTTCTAGTGGGACCGCACACGCACCGGCCGAGTTCAATAGCCCGTGCGAATCAGCTGATACCTACACTAACACAACGCTCGGGTCGGACACGATGTACCTTTCTGCGTACGTTTTATCATAAATATTTATTGAGAACTAAATTGGTAAGTATTTAATAATTAAATACATTTAGATTTGTTTGATTATTAAAAGATGCGTCAGACTAGGAATGTTTCGAAGTCGTGAGTGCGTTTACAGAAAATTTCCAGAACCGAAAATTAAAAATTTATGTCTTTACAAAAACGTTGACTCCGGCTGGGATTTAAACCCAGGGTCCGCGTCATAGTATTCGCAGTAGAACGTGTTCCACTAGACTACGCAGTCGTCACGTAACTGAGTATTTACTCCAATTTTTTCTTCTTTCTTACACAAATTCAGGATCGTCGGAAATACTTTATTTTGTGTTTTCTGAGATACCTACTTTCGTGACAAAAGAACATAGGATAAACTGACAGTGTCAAGTGAACTTTTTAGTATTCTGTTTTTTTTTTTAAAAAAACAATGATATACTCTAGGATTTCTCTTATATCAGGCACAAACACCCATACCCAGTACAATTATCTGTAAGCAATACAAATATTTGTCTCGTGCGGGAATCGAAACCGCCCAAAAAAATGGAACTGTTTGGAAAACCTAACAGAGTTTCGTTTTTCACAAGGTTATTTGCCAAATAATTTACACTACCCTGTATCGGAGCAATTGCTTCAATTATGTCAACCTTACCCGATACACAAAAGTGTTTATTACATTATCTTTTACATTTTGTGTAAGTTTTTACTTTCATGTTACATGTAACAGCCTAAATTTGTAACATTAGTTCTCCTACTTTAATACACTTACTACAGACTTATTTTCTTTACGAAAATTCCGTAACACAAGAGCGACAACACGCTGAACATCCAAGGTCAAATTCAGTGCGACGTTTTGAATGTGAGAAACGAGTTCGGCAAGACGTTTAATATGACGCGAAAAGTACGCAAAATTGGTACTTAGACCGAAAGAGAAAAAGAAAGAACTATGTAACAAATCCCAACGTCACGAGACCAGCGGGCAAGAAACATACGAAAATGTTAAATAATCAATGTGAAATAAAAAAGTTAAATCAAATTTTAAGAATAATATTATGTATTCTCAAAAAAGTATTGGCCTCGTCTGTAAAACACTAATGGTAAAGTGCCTCTGGAATCTTGATACGCGACTTACTGTGCTATGTTATTCAACACTTTGTAAAAATAATTAGATCTATGGCATTTGAAATCTACCGTAGTTTTTTTTTTATAAAAGGTGTAACAAAATTTAAACTATATGTTCGGGACGACCGGATTTTAAACATGAATGTTGATTTAACTAGAATAAGACATCAATAAATAAAACTTAGTTGTAAGATCCTTATATAGATATATGTTTAGAATAAGATGTAAACTAATAAAGAATGATTACAGAACCCTATAGATAGGTTATAGGTAATACACACAGGCTGAGCCTAAGGTAACATTATAGAGCGAATAAAACGTGTACATAGTTACAGATATTGTGCGCATACAATTACGTAGTACAGACGTTCAGAAACAGGGATAAAGTATGCGCACAATACATAAAACATGAACGAACAGACACGTACACTATCGCTGCACAGTTCATACTGAGTCAATAAAACATAAGGCCACACTTTTATACTCCTGAAGTGGGGCGGGCGCTCCCCGCGGCTGCTCGACTCTGACTGACGCCGTCCGAAACAGGGCCACATATTTATACTCCTGAAGTGGGGGACGGGTGGTATAAATATGTCGCGCCATTAAAATCGTCGTCAGAGCCAAACCGAGCGTCGCGCGGTGCGCCTCGCATATAGGAACGGCCATACGTATGATTATCTATGTAATAGCAACAGTTTTAAGTCGATTATTTGTAAAATAGTATAGTATATAAGGATGTAAATAAAGAATTAGGTCAGAGGGGAGAGGACAGACGTGAGAGCGGAGGAGATTTAGCCCTATAAAAGAGCGATCGATTTTAGGAAAAATCAGTTCGGATCCGGCTCTACAAAGAAGAACAACAAGAAGAACCCACAGGAAGAAAATGGAATAGGGCAATAGTGATAGGGCAATAGTGATAGGGCAACAGTGATAGGGCAAAAGTGATAGGGCAATAGTGAAGAACCTCCTCCGCTTTCGGTCTCGCTCTCTCCGTCTCTCGACCTTACAAGTCAAGAAACAAATAGTTTTATTTCGGGCATACTACGAACCTACATAGCAGTGTACAACGCCGTAACAGGGCAACCCGTACACTATAGGTACCTTGGAGAAACACTTTTTATAAATTAAAAAATAAATAAAATATCTACGTACTATAAATATTTATCTGGTACAAATAATTTCACTTAACAAACTTTCGAAATTTGTACACAATACAACCATTCCCGAAAACCAACAATTTGTGTTTTGCACAAATGTTGCCACCCGCTGGGATTCGAACCCAGGACCCGCGGCGTAGAAGTCAGGTACGCTAACCACTAGGCCACGCGAAAATAAATCCCGTGCTTTCTTTATTGTTCTGAAAGCGAAGATAAACTATAAACTTTAAATGTTTAAAAAAATTAGATCTGTTTTTATTTCAAAAAGAATCGTATCTTAAAACAGAGAAGTCATAATAAATTGCTTTTAGCAAGATCAGTAGTGTATACGCTCGTCTATCTTCAATATTGAAATTGGTTTCTAAATTAAAGAAGAACATTTCAACTATTCTTTGTTAATAATTTTAAATTGCGATTTTACATGAGAAGAAACAAACCGGTTTATACCGGCCTAGTCTGACGACAAACCCCGCGAGTGTTTAAGAGTGTGTTGAGAGCAATTAGTCCTATTAATTGATCGTAATACAAATTAAATTATTATTTTTACAATAAAGTTTTCACTGTCTGTACCAATAATGTCATTTACGCATTTACTCGTTCTAAATAATCAGAAAACTTTCTATCAAAACAGCACTAAATAAAATAAAATGGCGAATTATTAAAACGTTATTTTTGTATAATTATCCATGAAAAGTAAAACAGATATTCCTTTGTTTATAAATAATAAAACATTCATAATATCATTAACAAAAGAACAATATTTTAACAAAGTATTAAGTTATAAAATTGCAAATTTACAATATTTATAAATATTTTAGTTATTTGACTGTTCACGGAGCCGCTTGTAGATGGCACTGTTGCAGTATATTGCAACATTCTGGTTGGACTAAATATAACTATTTATGCCACTAGTTAGGTCTAGACAACATACTTCTGTTTAAGTTTAAAGTGAGCTCAATGCCCATACAAAAAATATTGGCTCCTCTACATGTATATTCATTCTACATTGAATCTTGTCAGATACCTACGTATATTATTATGTTACGAAAAGTTTTGAAATAGTTTGATAAGATGGCGCTTACGTTAATTAATTTTTCGTTATAAGCGTATTCATTTCCCTTTAAATGAAATCGATTCCTATGGAGTAAACTCCAAAAATAAAACAAATATTCAGATAATTTTTAATAATAAAATATTATTTCATTATTTTATTTTTATCAAATAAAATTATTCTAGCTATCGAAACAGTGGTTTTGGTAAAAACGTTAGGTAGAATTTTAGTAATAATATCGGTTAATTATTTTATGCGTAATTAAAAATTGTAATAAACTATTTTCACTATTTACAACTGATTGGAATTGAAATTAACAAAATAAATATTTAGTTAAGTGCATACCTGAATTGTAATAACTGTGCAAACTGCTTTCTGTTTGGTTGTAAACATAAACGAGCACGTTTTCGCAAGGTTTCTTTCAAATGATTTATTCACACTCACAGTATCACATCACCTTTTATCACTATTAGCATCCACAATATGCCGTTTAATTGACTAAATTCCGCGCTTCTTCCGTATACACAAGTATTTTTATTTTTATTTAATTATTATCACAAATAAAAGTGCATCGAAGAACAAATACGATTAATAAAAAGAAATAATTAACATAAGCACTAACTGTGCATTAAAAAGTTCAGAGCTCACACGTGACTAAGTCACTTATTTACCTATTTTTGCATTTTGCTGTTTTACGTTAAAGGTGGCGGGGAGTGACTTCGCCTCCAATAGCATCGTGGACAACGCGTGAAACGAAAATGTTTTAAACAGGGCTGTTTCAAAAAAGATTTTTAATTATTATAATAATTATTATCACTGCTGCTTTTATTAATCTGAATTTATTTTTAATATTGCCAAAAGATTCATTAGATCGGGTATATTAATGTAAAAGCTCTAAAATCTCTTTAACGTCCCATATATTTTTTTCGAATCATCTGAATAAATAAACTGCGGTTGCCAACCCACCTACCAAGCGTGGCAACTATGGCAAAATCCTTCCAAAATGAGAACTACAAACTTGTGGCAATCTGAGGGGGAGGCCTATGTTCAGCAGTGGACTAGTGATAGGCTGATATGATGATGATGATGACATTTTTTTTAAATTTTGAAAACGTCCATTATCATATTGCTTAACTTCTGACTACTTTTATATTCATAAGAATAAACGTACAACCGCATGGCCCGAATTATCATATAAAATTGCTAGTTTCTCCTTACGTTGGAATACATTTACTTTCGACTCATATTTCCGTTACGATAATTGAAAAACGCGGATACGATAATGTTCGTGAAATATTTAGGTAAAGCGAGCCACCCAATGTGCAGTTGCAATTATTGCACTGCATCTACGCTTACTTTAGCTCGTCCTAAAAAAATATTTTTCGCTCGAGCTAACGTAGATGCACAAAACCTCTTTTTTTTTTTAGGACTGATGATCACTGTTAGCCCGAAGGCTTTTACAGCTTCGCCGGATTGAAAGGTGGCATAGCGCTGAGGGCGCTTAGCCGAAACCTTTATTTATGGATGACTGGCGCAAGGGCCCCCGAGAGGGGACCTCGGCTTGGACCGTCATCCTGTTCGCGAGAGTAACAGACTCGAGGGTGCCCAAGGGGGCCGGTCTCGGCTCGGTCAGTTACTGCAATCGGGAGGGCAATATTACTACTACTATAATTATTAATACCATGATTATTATTAGATAAGTTTACCACCAATTCGGAATGCGTTTCCGCTGGAGAAGAAATGGCGCAAGAAACTCCAGCGACGCTTCTGTTTATGACACTACTGCTAGGGGAGAACCGGCCTGAGATGCGGCGGTATCGCGAATAACTTTGTCTGATACGCCCACGCCGACGGCGGGGGCGGTATGACGGTGATAATGGGTGTTTGTGTAGTGTTGAGTAGAGCGCTTGGGCAATAGTGGTCGCGTCGTCAGGGTCCTCGAGGACGTGCCTCGGTCTCCTTTTTCGGCGGGTCGAAATTTGGTGTATTGCGAGGGGGTTGTATGTGGCGGCACTTACAACCAGAGGGTTGGGGTGCGTGGCAGCAGAGTCGAAGTATCGGCGAGAGGCCAACTTTAGATATTGGGCTATGGTAGGAAGCCCTAAATCGATATGAAGGTTAGTATTACGCACGAACCACGGTGCTCCCGTTGCTTTGCGCATGAATCGATTTTGTATTACCTGAAGTCGGTGAATTTGACGCGGGGAGGCATGCGCAAATACGAGGCTTGCGTATGTCATAATTGGCCGAATACAGGCTTTGTAAAGTGTAATTTTATTACGTAGGGACATTTTGCTATTTTTATTTAGTAACGGATGTAATCGACCGAGGACGAACGCCGCTCGGTTCCTTACTCGGTTAATATGTGGACCGAAGCTGAGTCTCGAGTCTTATAGGACGCCTAAGTATTTGACTGTCTTTTCCCAGGGGATTGGACGATCGAATAACTCTATGGTGGGGAGATGCTGCGTTATGCGCCGCGAGAAGTACATGGCTGCACTTTTGATTGGGTTGACCTCGATCCTCCATTTCCGAAACCAGTTCCCGAGGGTTCGGGCTGCGGATTGGAGGCGTTTAGAGATAGTGTCTGGATTACGTCCAGACACATATAGGCAGGTATCATCTGCGAAGAGGGCGAGTTCGACGCCGCTGGTGTGCGGTATGTCGTTCGTGAAAAGGGTGTAGAGCACGGGACCTAGGACTGAGCCTTGTGGTACGCCGGCTAGGATGGGATGTGATTCGGATCGCACCCCCTCGACGCGGTAGCGGAAGGTTCGACTGCGTAAGAAATCTCGAATGATGAGTACGAGGCGATCTGGCACACCGAGTCCATATAACTTGTATATGAGCCCGTTGTGCCAGACCTTGTCGAACGCTTTCGCCACGTCGAAGAAGAGCGCTCCGGTATGAAGCCCGCGTATGAAGCCCGCGTATGAAGCGGGATTGAATGTGCTCCGTTATGCGGTGCACCTGATGGGTACATGAGTGTTTGGCACGGAATCCAAACTGCTCGTGGATGGGGATCCCTCGAGACTGCATGAAGTCTCTTAAGCGGGCGAGAAGTAGGCGTTCGTATATCTTGCCTAAGGCCTTGAGGAGGCTTATAGGCCGATATGCGGTGGGATCGGACGGGTGTTTAGAGGGCTTTAGAATCCCTACGACCTCTGCTTCTTTCCAGGTGTTCGGAAAGATTGCGTTGGCCAGAGTAGCGTTGTAGATTAATACCAATAGCTGAATGATGGTAGTAGGCAGGAGCTTAACTACTTTGTTAGTGATACCATCGGGACCGGGAGATTTCCTCGGACGGAGGTTTTTAATAATAGACTCTACTTCGGTGCTGTTAACCGGCGGTATGGAATCGCGGAGCGGTTGAGAAGCCTTCCGATCGACCTCGCTGTCGACTAACGCGACGTGGGCGGAGTCGACCGGTAAGGTGCTTGGGGAGCATTGAGATTTTAGGCTGTCAGCTAGACATTCTGCCTTTTCTTCGTCTAGGAAGGCAGGCGGTTGGTTGGGTCGTACTAAAGGGGGCATTGAACGGGATGTGCCTCCTTTTAGTGATTTTGGAAGTCGCCAGAAGGCGAGGTGAGACGGTTCGATGTTAATGAGACTGTTATCCCACCGATCGTTTCTGAGCTCCTGCATACGTATTCGGACCTCACGTTGCAGGGTGCGTACTGTTGTTCTATTGCTGACGGTAGGATATAAGTCGTGAACGCGAGTGGCTGCGTTCTTGCGCCTCATTAGGTCTCTAATGTCGTTAGGCAGGATCCAGCGGTGGTCGTCCGCCACTGGGACCTGTCTCGAGGAATCCTCGACGACAGTTTGGATGTGCCTAGTGAGTGCATGAGCCGCAAGGTTCGTGTCACTGACTGAATTGATGGTGGATGGAATCGCATCAAGGTGCGGAGAACTTTGCTTAAGTTTTTCGGCTAGCTTTTGCCAGTCGACTACTGTTTTTTTGGGTGGTGAGGCTTGGACGGAAGGTCCTAGCCGAAGTAGAACGGGGCGGTGATCAGATGTTAGTTCGTGGATCACCTCTATATCGCGGATGGCGAGATTTATGTTGCTAAGGATGGCTATGTCAAGCACATCCGGCGTGTGTCCCAGTGTATGCGGGAAGTGGGTCGGTATTGTAGGCGCCAGGACGTCGAAGTCGAGGAGGTCGACTAGCGAGTCTAGGGCCACCCCACGCGGGTTCGTTGTTATTGAGTTCCACCGGGTGTGCTTGCTATTAAAGTCACCGGCAAGGATAGTTGAGCTCCCGAGGGAGAGAAGTGCTTCGAAGTCGCTGCGTGTGATTTTGGCGTCATTTCTACATGGTAAGTAGACAGACGCGATAGTAATGGGGGAGTGGCCGGTCATGGCTAGCTGACAGACCGATGCTTCAAGATGGCTGAGTGGCGGTGTGACGACTGGTACGCAGTGCAAGGACTTTTTGTAGTAGATAAGAGTGCCGCCTTTCGCAGCGGTAACTCTATCGTTCCGAATGATGTTGTAATTTGCGATTTTGGGATCGCGAGTGTGTGGTTTCAAAAAAGTCTCTTGCACGAGTAGTACGTCGACTTGGTGATCGCGAACGAAATTGAAGATTTCGTCGCGCTGGTTTTTTAAGCCGTTAGCGTTAAAAAACGCTACGTTTAGGGAGCGCGGTTTCTCTCTGCCGTTGTGAGTCATTTTTATGCCCTAAAATTGACTATAGCGTTTATGACGCTTTGGTACCGCACCGCCGCGGCGATCCTCTCATTAGGATTATTGTTGGTGTTTCGGAGAGCCGTGGCGAGGGCTGTAATGTCGGCACCGTTGAAAGCGGTGGCGAAGCGACAGACGAGGTCTAGATCGCTCTCTGCGACCGGTCGGCTTGCGACGGGTGCGACTGGTGCGACCTGTGAAGGTGCTGGTATGTTCCGCGTGATCGCGACCGGAGGAGGCGCGTTTGAAGTTGCGCGGGTCGGAAGTGGCCTCCATACAGAGGGTGGTGGGGGAGGTACTATGTGCCTTTGTGTTTGGGCCTGTTTAGCCGCAGGCCTTTTAAGTTTTGGGGCCTTCGGGCAGCCGAAATAGTTGGCCGTGTGACCTTCTGCGTTACATAGTACGCAGGCAGGCGGGCCGAAGGAGGCTAACAGAGCTTTGTCCTTTGGACGAGGACAGTCTGCTGTGGCGTGATCGCCTAGGCACTTGACGCACCTGGGGCGGGCGTAGCAATTTCTTGCTGAGTGGCCGTACAATTGGCACTTATGGCATTGGCCGGGAGGGCCGTTTTTGTGTGGGGCCTCAACTGAGAGCCCCGAAAGGTTGCAGCAGGTCCGCAGATTAAATATCTGCTTCCCTGCCGGGGAGCGGTCAAGTGCGACTAGCACCATGTTATAGGGCACCTTAGTGCGCCCGCTGTACATGCGGTGTACAGCGACGACGGGGAGGTTTTGCGCGATGAGGTCTTTTTTGACCTCTTCCGCGCTGATTTCCTTGGGTAGGTTCTTGAGAACCACCCTTAGTTGCCGCTCATCGGCTGGAGTGTATGTGTGGAAGTATACACCTTTTTCCGACAGGTAACGTGTTACCTGGCGGTAGACCTCAGTGGTCTCCACCTGTAATTTAATGCCGTTTGAGGTAGAAACGGCAGTATATTTTAACCTGGACATGGCCGATGTGAGTTCTTGCCATCTGTCCAGAGCCCGAATGAAGATAGGCGGTGGCCGCCGAGAGTGTGCAGCGAACTGCGAAGGATTGCGCGGGGCAGCGGGGGCCTGCTGTGAAGCAGCGGGGGCCTGCTGTGAAGCAGCGGGGGCCTGCTGTGAAGCAGCGGGGGTCTCTTGGGAGGCTACAGGGGCGACCTGCGTTTGCGGGATAGGCGTGCTATCACTGGCTTTGGCAGCCTTGGCGTGGCTATAGGGCGTCGGTGAGGCGCGCTTCTTTTTTGATTTCTGCACTTGCAGAAAACCAATGTCGTCGCCGGTGTCGCGGGGGTCCTCGGGTGCCGACGGAGAATCGAACTCCATTTCGGAGCCCGAGGACGAGGCCCTAGAGGGGGGCCTAGGTAGCGCCTCAAAAGCTGAGGCTACTGACGGCAGAGCGGTTAGTAGCGACCGGAGTAATTCCGGTTGCTCCGCCTGGGCCGCTAAGAGTGCGTTAGCTAACGCCTCCGACATACTTGTCCTTCTCTTTTTTCCTACGGGGAAGTGGCCGCCGGTGGGATGCCGGGGTGTGTGGCCTAACTTCCCTCCCTGCCGGGTATAGGCAGGGAGGATGAATGCGTGGGGTGGGAATGAAGGTGTGTAGCCCTAGTGCGTCCTTGTGTGGATCTTATTTTGCACACTCGGGTGTGTGCTTACAACTAATTACAACTACGCGTGGACTTTTGAGTCGGTCGAGTAAACCCACATTGACTAGGGCACTACCCAAGGCCAATTTCTGTGGGTTTCTTCGGATTGCGCGTTTCCCAGATGGGGAACCGCAGGCGTACGGGGCTAGCCTACACTAGTTTCGTTGTCACCATTAGGTATCCGCTAGTGTAACCACAACAGGTGGATTCGCAAATGACGTGGAAACAATTCTGGGAAATTAGTACAATACAACGAAAGTCGCCTTGACTAATTCCCGGAAGGGTTGGGCGCAGGTAGCTGCACGCTTCGATCGGATTACCGGAGCGGGTCATAGCGGGGCGCTATGCGACCGTCTGCGTCGAGCGTCGAGTGCAACTGTTGCACAAAACCGTTTTCGTTTAATGTTGTGTCATGTTTAATTAAATTTCGAAACGACACAGCCCTAGGGTTGTGACGTTTCGAAATTTCGACGTTTCGACTTGGCGGCCGGGAGGGGATATACAACAGCGCTATACGTCGTAGTGCTCAGTGTTGCCAACTTAGGGGTTTCCTTCCAGATGGGGAAGAAAATATGGTTTTATAAATGTAATGTGAAATGTTTATAAAATGAATGAATTAACAAAATACAGCGAGGCTGAGAAGGATTCTATTGTAATGGAAGAAATATTATTAACACACACACACAATGTACATTTAATTTTTAATGACAATCAGTGATATGATTATTATTCTTATTACATTTTTTTAATTATTGTTTTCTAGGATTTATACTAATGGAATTAATTATTATTCAATACTAAGTAATTCTATTGTAATAATAACCATTGATGAATATTTTGATACTACTTTTACTGTTATGCTCGCTCTATCGACAACTTTTTTGTTTAATTTAAAAACTGGCATACAAAAACTAAATAGTAGACAGACGTTTGTCTACTATTTAGTACACTGCCGACATACACTTAGTTTATGTTTTTCAAATGTTTAGGGAGTTTTTAATGTCTTTAAGGGTAAAAAAATTCATGTGTTGGCGAGAGTGACAGTGCTTTAGTTGGTTGGTCTATGTGGTCGGTCGTCACCTATAGTCTAAGGTCATTTGGTCGCGCTTCTGTTGTTGAATTATCGCGAAGAAAATAAGTCATAAAGTGTATTCTATCTAACGTCACAATATCCAACAATGGTACAGGTATACGATGTTGCTAACAAGAAACATTTGACTGTAGGTTTATTCTCATGAACAATAAATTCGTAAGGTGTTACGCATTATGATCGTGAATGTGTTTAAAACTGAAAAAAATCCAGAAGCCAGTTTTATAAGCCGTGTACGTGTGTGTCGTGCAAAATGGACTGTATTTCGCAGATTATTTTGTAACTTCGTAAATAATGTTATGCCATGAGTATCGTCCGGCAGAGGCTATCCCAGGTACGAATAGAGTATTTTTATTCAGTGTAGATTATTGACGTAGTACTTGTTAAACGTATTTTTTTAAATTGAAGTGGTTCGCAAACTTCTTCAGTTTTATGTGCCAGAATAAAACCCATGGGGCCTTTATTGTAATAATTTTATAAAGTACGAAACGGCGTATGAAAATCTGCCACCCAGTCTCATTTGGTAGGTGTGGTAAGTGTCATCCAAGGGAAATATTGAAAAATCTTGGACATCCGGCCAGATGGCGGATTAACCATGTCGAAAAATGTCAGAAAAATCACGATCTTCAACGCTTTTTTTCTCCGATAGCCTTTACTTCGTCGCTTATGCGTTCGTAAGGACATTGACCTATCGACTGTGATCGTAATTACCTATAGACGGGAGCTACCGCAAGTTGTCGGTTCTTTTAAAGACACGTGATTAATTTTAATTTACCAAAACAAAGTAAATATTAAAATCTAAAAACTGATACTACCAATCGTTTCTGTAACTGAAACTGTACTAATTTTCTTCGTTTCCAGAACGATGTAAAAATTACGGTGTATATATTATTTCTTAATTTGTTCACATTATTAAAACGTGACACAGTGTAATGTGCTCTTACAGGTATTTTCATACGATTTTATTACACCTGCAATGTACGAGTATGTTTGTGGTTCCGGTACAAAATTTGTAATCGATTTTTCGATAACTTCTACTTCTTCCATTTTTGGTCATATTAAAAGTTTTGTTATTCTGATGATGGAAAAATTATTTGTTTCATTTTAGTTCAGTTACATATATTAATAAAATTGTATTTTTTAAAAAGATTTATTTTTATTAATATAATAGTACTGGTGGCTTTGGAAAAATATATTTGGAATATTTTTATAGACCACAATTAGCATGACTACCAAAAAAAAAGCAAAGAAAAACGGAAGATGCAAATCGCGAATTTAAAGTTGAGTGGACCGAGAATTTTGCGTTTATTCAAAACTTTAATGGACTTCCGACTTGTCTTAAGAAATTCACGCATAACAGGAGGTCAAATTTGGAGACACTTTACTTTTAAGAAAGCACGCGTCATTTAGCACGTAATATCCTACCGGTGATGCAAGGAAGAAAGCAGTTGAGGAACTTCAGAAGAGTCAAGAGTCGTCAACTTCTGTGTTTAATAACTCGATGCAATCTTCCAGCAATATTAATATGGCAAGTTTTGTTCTTAGCCAAGAGATTGATAAGAGAGGAAAACCGTACACAGACGGCGAACACATAAAGAATTGTATTATCAATGCATCTGAAGAGCTATTTCGGGATTTTAAGAACAAATCAGATATTCTGAAAAGAATTAAAGAGTTACCATTGTTTGCCAAAACCATTAAAGATAGAACAATTAAAATGTGTTCGAATATAATCACCCAGCATATCGAAGATCTGAAATTGGTTTCGGCTTTATCAATAGCAGTTGATGAGTCTTGTGACATAAATGATAAAGTTTCACTTTTTGTAAGATTTATGTCTCGTTCAGGCCCTAAAAAGGACTTTTAGGATTATTGCCACGCAAAGGTCAGACGCGTGGAGAAGATATCGCAAATGATGTAATTGAGTGTATGAATAAACATCATATTCCCCTCGAAAATTGTGTCGATTTCAACAGATGGGGCCAAAAGTATGAGCGTCGTAAGGAAAAGGTTTGTTGCTATTTTGAAAGCAAAAAAATAATCACGAGATACTCCATGATGTTTACCATTGTATCATTCACCAAGAAGCACTTTGTGCGCAAACATTTCCGGTTTTTAAAAATTTTAAATTTGTAAAGTAATGGAATTAGTGGTTACCATTATCAACTCCATTTTAGCTAAAGCTCTTAATCATCGCCAATTCAAAGAATTTTTATTTGAAATGGAGAGTGAGTACGCTGATCTTCTGCTTCGTAACAAGGTACGTTGGTTATCAAAAGGGGACGGTTTTAAAACGTTTCGCGTCCCTTTTTCCGGAAATTAAAGCATTTCTCCTTGAGAAGGGCGTTCACTATCCAGAACTAACAGACGATCAGTGGATCCAAAACTTTTATTTCATGGTAGACGTTACGTCTCATCTAAATCAGCTTAATGGTAAACTACAAGGGAAAGGAAACTTAATTTTTTCGATGTTAAAAGAAGTAGTAACGTTTGAAAACAAATTATCCATTTTTGCTCAGGATTTTGAAAGGGAAACATTGTTTCACTTACGAGCCTGCTGAAGCATCGCCAAGAAAATAATTCCTCTATTGATAAACACCATTTTAAAACAATAATTTTGAATATGAGGTAAGCATTTCTCAGCAGGTTTCAGGAATTTAAAAACAGCAGAACAACTTTAGCATTTGTCAAAAATCTTCTTAATGCTACGATAACCGAGTTGAAATTTACTGCTTTTGAAATTGACATTGGCATTATCAAGAGTAAACTGAGAAGTCGTCTTATTGACGAGAACTAGGAATCATGCCTAATATTAAAAACAACAACATACAAACCTGACTCACTCAAACTTTCCAAGGAGCTGCAAGCACATTGTTCGCATTAATAAATATTCATTAAGTATGAAATTTAGTTTTATTTAGTGTACTACTTATTTAGTACTAAACAAGCAGATTTGGCTCTCAATATTTTTTTTAATTGTTGTAATGTTCATATTTGGCTCTTTGGCTAATAAGTTTGCCGACTACTGACTTAGGTATATAGAGTATTTTCATACAAATAAATTTAATTTTATATTGTTATATTTTTAATTAACTTGTATAGTACGATAAAAGAATATTACCACTCCATCTCATCCAATGGATCTCGTAAAAGGCGAGTAAGGAATTAAACTGCACTGTGCACCCAACAGCGCATGGTAGCGATGGGCTCACCACCTATCACACCAAGTGCATTATATTGTTTTGGTGAAATGTGGATTGTGGCAGTCATCTGTTTTTGCAGTGAGTCTCTGACTTCTCCAGTCTCTGACTACCCCTTATGGGATACAGTCGTGATCTTATGAATGTATGTTGTATAGTACTTCAATAGATAAGGTCTCTTGGATATATTTTATAGGTTTTTAAATAAATTTTAGGCACTAATATATGAAATTTTATGCCAAGAAGAATTAAATTGAAAATTATGAAATTTCAATACCGGGATTGATATATTTTCCCAACTTTTTTGGAACACAATTTATTTTTAAATTATTTTCTTAAATATTTCTTAAAACGCAAAAATGTGTCATTATAGATAATATATATTTCAATATCAATCTACCGCCTTCAATTCTGTATTTGGTTGGCTTCTCCTTGAAAAAAAAAAACTCGATTAGCTTCTACTACGTTTTTACATGTACTCGTATCAAAAGTTTATTATCGATCATTCTCGTGATGAATCTGCACGATAACATATTGCGCTGATCCTTCAAGGATGATTTGGAACCTACCTTCGAGAACTCCCGCGATGTTGCTCTACTGCGGTTTCGCGCGATAGAGCGGAGGCTATCTCGTGACCCAGACTTGCACAGTCAATACGCGGAATTAATGTCTGACTACATCGAAAACAGCCACATGTCAATAGTTTCTGCAAAGGAAATGGGTATATGAAAATACAACAAGAACATACCCCATCATTGCGTTTTACGCCCGTCCTCTAGAACTTTTCGTCTCCGGGTTTGGTCGTGTCGACGCTTCTGCCAAGGACTTTAATTTTACTGACGACACTCATGCGCTTTCGGGAGCAACATATTATCTTCGTGGCAGATGTTCGACATATGTACCGACAGATTGTTTTATCACCAGCCGGCCTACTCCCGATAGACGCGAGTTTTGAAGTAATCGCATTTGATTCGATTTCATGGCAGTTCTTACTCCCGAAACTGACGACAGCGAATAATCGAGTGGTGGCTCCAAATGGAACTAACTTGGATCGTGTATTTCGTTAGGATCGAAAAATTCGTACGACTAACTCTATCGGACAGACGTTAATCGACACGCGCGATCGAAATTCAACGTCAAAATACACAATAGCAAAAAAGGTACTTCGTTTGGATCGAATTATAGTTTCTTTTGATATTACAGTGATTTATTTCGAACTTTACGTCGTTATGGCTCGTCTAGAATCTTTTTAAAATCGAATTAAGGAAACATAGTTAATTTGCTAAGATCCGCATGCAAAATTTAAAATAGTGTGTATTACCTAGTTTTTGAGGGGCACTGCCCGCACTGCCTCAACAGCGTGCACAAGCAAACCAATACCGCCACCGGGAGCCGCCAACAGATACCCTCATCCCACTACATTACTATCACTAGGCAATACACGCCACTGAAGTCCAGAATAGGACACGTGTTTCACCTCAAAGTGATATGCACTCTACGACATTCAGCCGCCGGCGGCTTGTGAAGAATTTCGTAGATATTATCGTATAACAAATGAGCTTTTTGATGGGTTGGTAGAAGATTTAAAACCTCACATGAAGAAACCGACCTGACGAAGTGATATTTCCATTAAATGTAAGGTAAGATTTCATGTTCAGTTTTTTGTATAAATTGTAATTATTCTTATTTAATTGTACATTCTTTTCAGATTTTGATTGCATTATTTTTTTATGCCACTGGAAACTATGAAAGAATAGAAGGAAGAAGTAATGGCACAGTAATATCGCAACAGTCTGTGTTAAAACTTCTAAGGGAGGTTAAAATGCCTAAAATTTTGTCATTCTACTGAAAAAAGAAATATTATTAAGAGAAAATGAGAACATAAATTTACCAAATAGATTTGCATACTGTAAAATGCTGCAACATTGCCTTCTGTGCTCAACATTGCCTATAATTTTTAAACCAATATTCCCCCTGATTCTTACGCATTTTTTATTATCAGATTTTTTAGGGAAAAGCAAATATGTTTATAGTAACACAGTTTTTTTTTCGTTTCTGGCAACTTTAAAATAAAACCCCGGGTAAACACAACAGTGCCCTCGAGAAAGTAGGTTTCACTTAATGGTCGACTATAAATTTCTGTCGGTGAGTAATTCAAGTTTTTTTCGACAATTTTTAAGTTTACATATCAATGAAAATATGTTCTATTTTTGTTTGTTTTATCATTTTCAATCGCTTTTACGATGGTCAAGTCTAGCAAGGCAATATTGTGTATGGTTTCCGAGATACTGAAGCCACAACCTTTTATTCTTTGGTTAGCACCTGCCTTCTACTTTTTACCATAACAAAGGTTGACTGGTAGAGAATGCCACTAGGCATTAAGTCCGCCCATTGTTGCCCTTAGCTTAGGGTGTCAGCAATAAAGGATAAATAAATAAACCTTGCCTAGGGATTTTAGTGTTGACACTATAAAATTATAAAAGAATGATCAAAATAAAAAAAAATACTGATGTTGTAGCAGATTATAATTACCTACACTTGAATTTTTATATGGTGGGGATTTTGCAATCTTAATATCTTAATTTTTTCTAACATTATAAATTAAAAAGTTTGTATGTTTGGTTCTTTGTTACTCAATCACGGAAAAATGGCTCAACGGATTTGAATGAAAATTGGCACACAGATAGTTTATAATATATTTTTTACGACACATAGACACAATACAACCTACTGATACTTAACTAGACGTATAAGTTCCTACTTCATCATACATAGCGGAAAGCTGAAATTTTCTCGGAATACGAACTATTCTAGCGCTTATTTTAGTCACGTTTGCATGAGCCGTTGTAAAAGTTTAAAAACGTCGAGACCTTTAATTTGATACATAATACGTCGATTTTGAACCAATTTTTTTTTTAATTTTCTATAAATTTACATATCATTGAGAATCGTAGAAGGGTTCAGCTAGTATGTAATTAATAATATGAGGTACCAACTATTACATTAAATGTAAGATTAACTTCTAACTATTGTACGTTGTTAACAGGCTGAATATAGAAAATCGGATAAGTAGAAGAAAGCCTTGGGCTCGAGCGTACGCCGACTAACCTGCAGAATTATTAAACGTTGCTAGCGACTTAGTAATGTGTAAGAAATTGTCATCCTATGAAGCTGGGAAAAGGTTTGTGATTCAATTAAGAACAATCTTAAACAGATAGAAAAATCTTCACAACGAAGATGTTGGCTGTCCGACAAATTTAACAAGAGAAGAAGAAAAACATATCGCGGATGTTGTTAACGTCTCGGCCGAGTTTGGCAGGCTTAAAACGGTGTTATTCAAACAAAAACGACAGACGGTACATTTTTAACGGAAAGATTCCCGGCGAACGTTGGGCACGCTCTTTCTTAACGCGGCATAATTTTTCACAGCGTGCGACTGTAAATATTAAAAGATGCCGTGTGGCAAAAACAGTTGAAGAGATGACCGATTACTTTGAAAACCTGGAAGTCTCCCTCACAGATGTCCCTCCTTCAAACATTATGAAATTTGATGAAACTAACATTAGTCACGATCCGGGATGCATCAAAACGACATTTAAACTAAACAGCGACTAAACACCCGGAGCGATTTCCTTATTCCAGTAGGAGTTCAGTATCGATTATGTTTTCTGCTATCGCAGATGGAACATGGTTACCACCTTATGTTGTATACAAATCAGACCATTTGTGGACACGGTGGTGTCAAAATGGACCAGTACATGCTTGATATAACACAACAAAATCAGGGTGGTTTGACATGATATGTTTTGACGACTGGTTCCAATCTATACCGTGGGCATCTCACTTCAAAGGACCAAAAGTCACAAAAATTCCGGAAGTTACTGTCGAATCTGAAGTCTGTATACTGTGAATATTCTATGCAAGCCGCAAAAACCAGCCATTTAAAATAAAGTTTTTGTTTTTGTCGATAATTATTATAAATAATGTCCATTTTTGATAATACGTGTGATTTTGAATTGTCGTTGACTGATATCCAAGCAATTGACGAACTAGAAAAACGATTTACTCAAAGAGATTCCCCGCTGTTAGATATTCCATATTCTAGTGAATTATGTGACGACACGGAAGACATTTTGCCTAGGAATAGAAACAGGAAGAGGTGTTATGTAATTGACAGTGATGATGAAGATGAGTATACTGGACAGCAGGTTAGCAGTGTTAACACAAGGATTGAGAAAGATTTTTGGCGTGAACCAACGGGTAAGCAAAGAAAAGTTATTCCTTTTACAGAGTGCCCTGGTTTGAAACCTTATAGCTTGAGGAGTTTAATGGTACATTCCAAGCCAGAGGATTTCTATGCTTTACTAGTACCGGACAGCATGTTTCATAATATTGCTATAGAGACTAACCGCTATGCCGCTCAGACAATTACTAACCTTAGTTCAAAAAAACAAATAAAACCAGGATCGCGATTGCTTAGCTGGACCGACACAAACCAAGACGAGATGAAGAGATTTTTTGGTTTAATTTTATTCATGGGTACAGTCATCAATGATCAATTGATCAAATGATTTACCAAACTTTCCCGCGAAAAATTATGCCGCGGAACATGTTTGAAATTTTGTTACGAATGGTGCATTTTTGTAAGAACAATAACCAAAGATGTGGTGATCGTCTGTTCAAAATACGAGACTTGATTGATACTTTGAATCTCAACTTTGAAGCGCACTATTATCCCCAAGAAAATCTCTGTATTGATGAGTCTCTGGTACCATTTCGAGGACGCATTATGATCCGTCAATATATCAAATTGAAGAGGCACAAATATGGAATTAAAGTTTTTAAATTGTGTACTAACTCGGGCTACACAAACAAAATTCAAATATACGCGGGCAAGAGATGCGAAACCGAAAATACAACCCCAACTAATGTTGTAATGTCACTTATGGAAGGATATCTCCAAAAAGGCCATACGTTATATACCGATAATTGGTATACTAGCGTTAATTTAGGACGCAAACTGTTAGAGAATGAAACTCATCTTGTGGGCACATTGCGTAAAAATAGAAAATACTTACCAAAAGACGTTATAAACGGAAAGATAAGAAAAGGAGAGTTTAGAGCTAAAGAAAATGAAGATGGTATTACATGCATGAAGTGGAAGGATAAGATGGATGTTTATTTACTATCTACGAAACATTCTATTGGATTTACTAGGACTTACAAAAGAGACAGAAATAATAAAACCAAAAATTGTAAAGGATTACAATAGCGCGAAATCAGCTGTAGACCTGTCTGATCAAATGATAGCGTACTCAACACCATTACGAAAAACTGTGAAATGGTACAGAAAACTTGCTGTTGAATTATTGTTGAACACTGCTTTACTCAATTCTTACATAATTTATAAAGAAACTACGAAATCTAAGATAGGGATTGTAGATTATAGGAAAAAGTTGTGTAAATATCTAACAGACTCCGGCAAAGAAAACTACAACCCCGAAACATCGCTAGCTAGAAATAAAAGACAAAAGCATGAATTGAAAAAGAAGGAAGGTCCAGTCAAAAAATCGAGGAAGTACTGTTCAAGGTGTTATAAAGTCAATGTTAAAACACTAAGTAGAAATTATGCTAGAAAGAAGACTAAGCAAGTGAAAACATATTGCCCTCAATGCCCGAATGAGCTACATTTTTGTCTAAATTGTTTCAATGAGGAACATAAAAAGTTGTAACATGTTTTAATTTTGCTTTGTATTTTTTTCTTTATTCTAAAATTATTATTTTTATAATTGTCTAAGCTGTACACGCCTAAAATTCTATCATTAAAAATAATTAAAATATTTAGATATTCATTGTGTTGTATTTTATTTTTCTTAAAAAGTTTATGTAGATAAAAACCAGTTCTACATGTAAAAATGTTAGGCCAAGATGAACATAGTTTGTTGGGGGCCTTGTCAGTCAATTTCAATAGAGAAAAAGCCCCAAAATGTGCTTGACAGCTCCCTGGGTTCATTTGAATTACATGCGTTTGCGTCAGGCACTCGTGACTGACATGGCCCTAACAGATACCATATCTGTCAAGCACTGGTGCCTGACGTGGCAGTTAACGTGTTAAAGTTGCAAGGAAACAGAAACTCAACATTATCAGGAAGGGAAATCGGTAAATTGCTAAAGATGTAAGAAAAGTAAGAACGGAACATACGTCAAAATGAACTAAAAAGAGGAAAATGATGCCAACAATGACTACTCAAACTTACGATGATGATATTAAGTTTCTTACGTCAACATTACCTGACTCTTTCAAAAAAGATATTGATGATACGGAGAAGTTTTATTACGTAGCAGGTATAAACGTTACGGATTCGGGTAATGCCATATCAGAGAGAAAGGTAAAAAAAAAGGAAACGATGCTTCCACACAGCCTACGTCGTATGCACGTGACGAAAAGAGTGCAAATATAACACTTATTAAATATGTGAAATTTTCCAAAGAAAACACTGTATTTAGTATTTTCAAAAATTAACCCTAGCACTCCCAAGAAATGTTAGACATCAAATCATCAGAAGGTCATGATCATAACAAGACGGGCAGAAATTTTAAGAAGATTATAAGAGAACCATCAGATTGTGTCAATACCATGAATTGAGTAGCGATGAGAATATGGATCCAAACAGAAGTACTAAAAACAAGGGGTCTAAAATCTACTCAAATGAGCCCTTTAATGCCTAGCCAATAAAATCAGTTAAGAAAAAGAAACTTACAAAGAGTCAGAAATATGTGAAATCCTTGAACAGCTCTACATCTAATAGTTGTACAAGCGTTAGTGCACATACCGATTGTGATTTTGGAGATATACCCAGCGATATAAATTATAATGACATTTTTTGTACTCACAAAACTCTGAAACTGACTGATGAAGAAAATACTGATACCAGGAAAAAAGAGGTTATAAATGAAGCTGAAATAGAAGAGTCTGAGCTAAATAGAATATTACAAAACAGGACTGAAAATGAAACTGGTGTGTTGAGTAATGGAGAAGGAGAAGTTCTGTTAGAAAATGAGACGAATGAAAAAGAGGACGACCATAATACCATAAATACTGGTGATGGTCATGGGGAGTTCATAACACGAGCTGATAGTAAAGACGAAGAAGAATATAACACTGACCATATAGAGGACAACTTGCGAAAAAAGACTGAACAAGAATTACCAAATGAAAGTGAAGAAAAAGAAGTACAAAAATTAACTAAAACACTAAGAGCCATATATTGTGGGGGACACAGTGATAACTCGCTATTATTCACAAAAATCGTGGTAATACTATGTAGGTGTTATAGACCATAAAGATACTAATCCAAAACTGTACACAATTTCCTATTTCAAGACTGTCGGAAAAAATCCAAAAAATATAGTTTATTAAACCTAAAGGAGTCTTAGATAAAGATATAACAGAATGTTCGATCGTAAAATTCGGGCAGTTACGGACATAGCTGTCATTGCGTGTTATCATACTTTAAATAATACAAATAATGATATTTTATTATAGTTTTTATTCAATAATATTGTAAAGTCATTGTAATAGTGCTAATTTATAGTTATGCAAAAGGTATTGTGATTTTATATTGCCCTATCCAGTTTTAACTTAAAGTGAAATTGTGGGCATCTACCCCTCAATCAATTCATAAAAAAATACTTTTTTACTACAATTACACATCTATCGTGATATAAAACTTTAGACCATTTAAGTGTAGTGTTTCATTGATTATTTGTGGAAGCAAAGTGTAGTAACATTATAGTAAGTGCATAAACATTAGCAGTAACATTATTATAAATTTATTTAAATTATCATACTGCTATAGCGCCATCTATTGACAGTGTTATTGATTAATTTAACATGGCAAAGTGTGGAACCTGTGGTCGGTTTCTAAACACAGCAGATGCGGTTACTTGCTGTAATTGTAAGGTAGCACACCATCGAACCTGTGTATCAATCCCTGAAGGGACTCGAGTAGCTTGCAACTGGGCATGTCTGAATTGCAAACCTAAACCTCCACGGCAAAGTAATGTTGCATCAGCCCCCATCACTCCTACCCAATCGCACGGGGTACATGGTAAGCCGTCCAGCAGCCTTAGTGACATTAATAGTGGTAATGATAATGTTACACCTACAAATAAATCCGAGCTAAGCGAGCTTCTGGCAGAAATGCGTTATATTAGGAGTGAAATGTCTGCTATGAGGGCTGAATTTAAAGAATGCAGGACTGAAATTGCTGGCATCCGCAGCTCCATAGAGAATCTCACTGTGCGTGTTGACAGCATTGATGAGCGTGTTTCTTCTCTGGAGAAAAAAATGGATGAGACTCCTGCTCCTAACTATTCTTGTGAGGCTATTATCGAAGACCTCAAGTCCCAGCTCAATGAAAGGGAACAAGAGATGATGCTGAATGACATTGAGTTGTCTCAAGTGCCAGAAGTTAGAGGGGAAAATATTTACCACCTGGTCGCATCTGTTGCGAATAAGTTGGCGGTCACTCTGGACGAACGTGACATTGTATCAGCTGAGCGTGTGGGTGCGGTGCGTCGTAACCGTGTGGAGGGCTCAGGCTCAGGCTCGGGCTCGGGCGCCGCGGCCCCGCGACCCATCGTGGTGCGGCTCGCGCGCCGCGCGCTGCGCGACCAGCTGCTGCGCGCAGCGCGCGTGCGCCGCGGCGCCACCACCGAAGGCCTCGGCATACCTGGCGAAGCTTGTCGTTTCTATATCTACGAGAGCGACTAACTCGTCAGAACCGCCAGCATTTTGCCAAGGCTCGCGATTTGGGCCGACAGCTAGAATGGAAATTCGTCTGGACGAGAACAGGTAGAATATATGCACGTAAAGACACCAGTGGGCGAATAGAACGTATTAACAGAGCATCCGACCGTCAACGGGTTTTTGGTTCTTGCCTGGTTTGACTGCAACAAACAATTATGTTTTTGATTACTATTTTTTAAAGTTACACAGGCCTCATCTATGTTTGTCCAATCTGTCTTTGTGTTTTTATCAAATGTTTAAGTTACATGCAGGAAAAATTATGACTTATTATTTTGGTTTATATAACAATAAAAGGATATTACCAAATTGCACCCAATTATATATTCAACTTAGTTTGTTACACATAAATAATATTTCTGCTAATTATATAATATATAATCTTAACTTTCTATATATCATCTTTAAAATATGCAAACTGTATTATGTTCCACCATGTTTCAATTTAGCCACTTACTCATTTTATTTTGATTGTTCAGTTTATTATTTAATACATAATTTTAAATCTTACATTCTGTCCTCACTGATATTTTTTTACTTCTATTTTAACTTTACACTCAATTTGTACAAAATTCAAAATAGTGTAAATTATTTAGTCCAATATTCTTGTTCAAAAGGACTATGTGATATATTTAATGATGGTAAATTATTTGCTTATTTTATATTCTATTGGGTTGTAGCAACAATTAAATACATATTTATTTATCACTATTTGCATTTACTAATGTGCTTACATGTTGTTCTGCTACATCCTTTAATTTTTCTGTTGTCTTATTCTATATATCACTTATATGTAAGTACAACCACATTATATAGATTTAATTTAAACCTAATTATTTATCAAATGGAAGTGACTAAGGTGTACATAGTGATTGCTCTTTTGAGTCAATGATCCACATGCAAAATCTAAGAATTGGTCTTTACAATGCAGGTTCACTTAGCACTAAAAGTGAGGATTTTATTTTTGCAGTAGAACAGCATTCTTTAGACATCTTAGCAATTAATGAAACATGGCTTAGAGAAGGAGAAGAAAATAGTGCTCCATCGTTGCCAGGTTACACTTTAAGACATATTCCTCGCTCAAATTCTATTCGATCAAGAGGTGGTGGTGTAGGTTTTTACATCAAACGAGGATTGCGTGCTGTAACTTGCTTGCATCCAATATCAGATAAAAATGTAGAGCAAATGTGGATATTGTTAAATATCAACTCCATTAAATTAGTTATTGGTACTGCCTACCGCCCACCTTGGTTAAATCTAGATACTTTCTTTGATGCTATCACTGAGTCTATAACCAGTTTCTCTAATTTTGATAAATGTATAATTATGGGGGATTTTAATGTTGATATTCTACAGTCTCATAGTATTAAAGTAAATAGCCTGAATGCTTTTCTATTGTCTACAAATTTAAAAAATTGTGTATGGCAACCCACCCATTTTACTGACCATAGCGCAACATTAATAGACCTAATTTGCTCAGACCTGGACATTCATTCAGTTAATATCGACCACATTCCTGAACTTGGTGGGCATGCCTTAGTTTCTGCTGAGGTGAAAATTAAAAAAAATAAATTTAAACCTAGATGGATTATTTGTAGACAATTAAGAAACATAATTTTGGACAATTTTAATAAAGATTTGATCTCTCTAAAATGGCAAAGTATCAGTGAAGCACACTCCATTGACATCATGATTAGTAATTTTAATGTTTATATGCACACAATTTTTGACTTGCATGCACCAATTACAAAACTAAAAATAAAAAATAAAGCGGTACCATGGCTTACAAGTAATGTGCGCTTCATGATGAAACTCAGAAACAATGCCTATAACCTGTATCGCTCTAATAACACTATTTCTAATAAAAATAAATATAAATGTCTAAAACAAATGGTTACCTCTGCCATTTTCAATGAGAAAAAAGCCTTTTTTGAGCACAGTATAAATGGAGCTATGGCACCCAAGCAATTATGGAAGAACCTTAAAAATACTGTAGTTCCAAACTTCAAAGATGTAGGTGAGCTTCCAGCTTATTTTGATGATCCCGATACCATCAATTCACATTTTCTGGACATCCCTGTAAATGATAAAGTCAATATGTCGCAGCTCACCTATTACGAATTTCATAGGCATGGAGATGCAACCCTAGTGCTAAAACCAGTTAGCAGTGACTCAGTCGCTAATATTATTTTGGCAATAAAATCTAATGCGCAGGGTATTGACGGTGTGACTAGAGACATGGTAATCCTGTCACTTCCTCATACCCTCAATACCATCACTAACATAATTAATGAGTCTATTAATTGTTCAATTTTTCCCAGTCAATGGAAAACAGCATTAGTGCGGCCTATCCCAAAAAAATCGAATCCTAGCAATGTAAATGAGTTGCGATCAATATCCATTTTGCCCTATCTGTCAAAAATCCTTGAGAGAGCCGTCTTCAATCAAGTGTACACATTTTTGGAGGATAATAATATTCTTCCACAGTATCAATCGGGATTTCGTAAGGGTCGTAGCACTTATACGGCACTTATTGATGTTGTGGATAATGTGTTGTCTTCCAGGGATTTAGGCAAAGGTACTGTCCTGGTTCTCCTTGACTACTCCAGGGCATTTGACTCCATAAACATTAATTTGCTGCTCTCAAAAATGGCTTATTATGGATTTGATAGTACTGCGATAAAGTGGTTTGATAGTTACCTCAGTGACCGATATCAACTAGTTGAACTGCAAAAGGCAGATGGTTCGGGTATCATCCAGTCCAGTCCACAGCCTGTTATTAGGGGAGTACCTCAGGGCTCCATTTTGGGTCCTCTCCTCTTTTTACTTTATTGCTGCGATTTAACTAATGTAATAAAGGACTGCCAGTACCACATGTATGCCGATGACTTACAGTTATATCTTTCCTTCAAACCTCATGATACCACTGAGAGTATAAGTATACTAAACAGAGATTTTGAACGAATTGCACTATGGTCAAAAAATAATTCACTCAATTTAAACCCCGCTAAAACAAAATTCATGATATTAGGTTCAAGATCACAGATTAAAAGTATATCAGAAGCCAAACCTATACTTTTCCTGCAGGAGGAAATCATTGAGCAAGTTGATGAGGCTCGTAACCTCGGTCTCAAAATGGATGGCCTATTGCATTTTGAGAACTATGTCTTGGATATAGCACGTGCCTGTTTCTATAGGTTAAAGATCTTATACAAAATACGGGCTTACCTGAGCCTGAATATGAGAGTAACGCTCCGTGAGTCTTTAATATTGTCCAAATTGAATTACTGCATATCAGTTTATGGTCCTTGTCTTTTGGGAAGGTCTATGAAACTGCTTCAAAGGGTCCAAAACGCATGTGCCCGTTTCTGTTTTAATATTCCTCCTAGAACTCATGTTTCATCGTATCTAAATAAGGGCAAACTACTAAACATGGCATCTAGGCTTAAATTGCAGTTCGCTAGCCTGTTATTTGGAATTATTAAAAGCAAAACTCCGGAATATTTATATAAGAAGCTTAAATGGTCTAGTGAATATAAC
This sequence comes from Luehdorfia chinensis, assembly GCA_019845155.1. Classification (NCBI taxonomy): domain Eukaryota; kingdom Metazoa; phylum Arthropoda; class Insecta; order Lepidoptera; family Papilionidae; genus Luehdorfia; species Luehdorfia chinensis. Next base: position 865,075 of record JAHVAK010000093.1, on the reverse strand, counting down.
GTTCATAATACTCGTGGTGCGAAGTTTCTATTAGCTGTCCCATGACACGTTACTGCTGCGTTTCGAGGTAGTTTTCGTTACTTGGCAACAAAGTGTTGGAACGATTTACCGCCACCGCTTCGAGAAATTCGTACAAAGCTTTATTTTACTGTTCGTTACAAGTCTTATCTTCTAGAGAACAATGACACAAAGTAAATTTTTTAATTCGGTGCCACGTATTAAAGTAAACGTGTCAACTATATAATTGCACAGACTAAAAATCTGGTTATTACACATGATAAATTGAATAGTGACAGAGATACAGAAACTTTTTTTTTTCTTTTTATTTTTTGTTATCTGTTTACACTGCATTTGTGTTTAATATTTAATAACTTTGTTTATATGTAAATATTTCAGACCTTTTTGTTTTTTTTTGTAATTTGCGCATGCATTTTTATTCTATTTTATATAATGCATGCGCATGTATGTGTATGTGTGTGTGCATGTATGTATATGTATATATATATATATATAGATATATATGTATATGTGTGTATGTATATGTATATATGTATATATATATATGTGTGTGTGTGTGTGTGTGTGTATCCGTGTACATGTGCGCATATTTATTTCTTTTAAATTAAACTAAGTCAATTAACAATATGTCCGGAAGCTGCTCGTTAAACCTGAGGCATCGACAGAATAACAGCGCTGTGGCAACTCTGCCATAGCATTATGCTGAGTCGACAGCCTTTTCGTTGCTACAACACAACGTACGTCTGACAATGTAATACGTCGTATTTTTTGTTTACTTATTTTTTGTATGTTGTGTTGTAGTATTGAATAAAAAAAATTTCTTTCTTTCTTTCTTTCTAAAAGTTGTCGAACTTAACCAAATATCTACGAATCTTAATCAATATTTTTTTAAGTCATGATCGAGATGCTACTTATTTTAAAAAGAAATTAAAGCGCAATGTGATTGATATACGTATGATTATACGTAGGTAAACGTTTTCACATAGCAGAGGGACCCGAAGTTTTTAATTTAAAAAGCTTTAGGAATATTGTTATTATTACTATAATATACACCGTAATTTTACATCGTTCTGGAAACGAAGAAAATTAGTACAGTTTCAGTTACAGAAACGATTGGTAGTATAAGTTTTTAGATTTTAATATTATTATTTTTTGGTAAATTAAAATTAATCACGTGTTTTTAAAAGAACCGACACCTCGCGGTAGCTCCCGTCTATATGTAATTACGATCACAGTCGATAGGTCAATGTCCTTACGAACGCTTTTTTTTAGGACTGATGGTCACTGTTAGCCCGAAGGCTTTTACAGCTTCGCCGGATTGAAAGGTGGCATAGCGCTGAGGGCGCTTAGCCGAAACCTTTATTTATGGATGACTGGCGCAAGGGCCCCCGAGGGGGGTCCACCAGGGTCTTTTCACTTCTATACTTTGACGTTTTCTGTGGAGGCCGATTAGTTCTTTTTGTTAGTTTCCTATTTCGATAGATGGCGTAAGAAACAAATTTGCGAGACGTTTTACGCAATTCCTTATTTCAGTAATATTTTCAAAACTTAAAAATAATAGATAAACTGAATTTACAGAACACTTAATTACTCGTAAATATGTGATACAATATCACATATTTAATTTTTGTAATGTATTAATTTTTGTTATTTAAATATGCAGAAACTGGGAGGAACGGCACGTATGTTGACAGTTAGCCAGCATCATGCACGGTTGCCAACTTAGGAGTTTTCTTCCTAAATTTAGGAAGAAAAAATTTACAATGGAATTTTTTTAGGAGGAGAAATTATTTGGAAATCTTTTTAGGAATAAAATTTTATTCACATTTTTGAAAAATAAAAAAAAATCCAATTTAAACAGAAAATATATTATAAAAGTATTGGCATTATTGTCTATTGCATATAATAGTGACTAATGTTGGCTGCATTGGCCTACGTAGAATTTTAAATTGTTCCGCCATTAGCTCTTATTGTGAATATACGTCTACTCATAATGAATTAAATTCATTTAATAGGTAATGAGAAAATCCAAAAGGTGAGAAAACTGCCATTGGAAAAAGACAATGAATTTAAAGGTATGTTTAATTCAGATTTTTTATAATTGAATGATACTTATTCCCATTATTTATTGTCTAATTCTTAAAAATAATGAAAATGATTATAACGTCAAGATAAAATGTATTTAATTTGTGTAAATATTTTTAAAGTCAAACAATGTTCAAGGTCAAGTATTTTAATTAAATTATTTTTTAAATAAAACAGTTTGATTACCCAGATAATAAATTATTCCGATAATTATTCCACCTTGGTAGATAATTTTTAAAAAGGTGACTTTTTTCATTTAGGAAGTTTTTTTTGCAATTGGTGAATTTTAGGTTTTTGAATTTCTATAGGAGTTTTTTTTTCAACAGTTGGCAACACTAGGATCATGGCTAACTGTTCAATTCCGTTAACGTTTCGTGACGCGAATGTGGTATTTTGCTTTTTCTTGTGGATTTTTCTATTTAACGACCCTGCTTTTTAACCTGGACGCCGATTTATCTATACCGTCGCTGACCTGTGCATTGAATTTAGGACACGGATCTCTCCGCCGCCCCTTACCTGACCCATCGCCTCGTTTTCCGGACACCGATTTCTTTGCCTATCGAACTTTTCCTTGTATTTTGAACTTAGATTATTTGTCTTTGCAAATCTTAAGGTTTGGACCTTATCACAGACGCTGTGTTATCATAAATATGCCGTCTGAGAAAAGCTGCTGTGTTCCTAACTGCAATGTAAAGCGTAAGTATTCTAGACTTTTATCTGTTCTTAGATTAGGATAGCAATTTAAAAAAACTAAAGTCAATATTTAAGTACACCAGAAAATCGGTCGTCCTGGAAATAAATTAATAAAATTATACATTTTTCAATTTTCAGGTGGTGACCAGATTACATTACATTGTTTCCCTAATCCTGACAAAGAACCAGACTGGTTTAGATCTTGGATTTATGCTGTGAAAGGAGACATATTGGCTTTGGATAACAAAGTCATATATGAAAAAAGAAGGATCTGTCATAACCATTTCGAAACTAAGTATCGCACTTGGACTATTCCTTTGCTCTAGTAAGCGAAATAGGAAACAAAACAATGGTCAATATAAAATTTATACATAATCTCAATTAAATATAAGCTAAAATATTTATTCCCAGGTGAAATAAATTATGAGCTGTGATCAGTTTACTCAACCTTTATGATTTTTTTTTTTATAAAGATCATTGTTGTCACTCTAACAGGAAGAATTATTACCCTTGATTTTTTACTGGCAATAAATATCTTGACACACTTGTAAATATCACTTGACAAAGCCGTTCCAAAACACAATGTGAAAAATTCATAATGGATTTAGGAACCAGTATGGGGTAAAAAAAAACATTACCGAGTAAATTATATATTTCTATTTTACAGGGATCTTACAAAAAAGACAGCCACTTGTGAATATTACTAATGAAGCTGCATCAAGCAGCAGTGTAAGAGTGGCTGATGCTAATATCCCACCAACTCAGCCTGTACCAAATATTGAGGCCATACTAACACACCAAAGCATGGTTATAAATGAAGTGGAACCCAAGCAGTCAACTGTAAGCACAACAAAAAGTAAGTGTTTTACTTTCAATAATACCTATTACTTAACAGATGTAATTGTTTTGTTGGGGTGCACTTAAAGAGGCGGCATTCCAGACTTAGAATTTTCATGAAGATTTTATTTACGTTTTATAGTGCTAAGGGCTACAAAGAAATTCCACTTATAGTGAAAACACTAAAAAGTTTTCGTGAGGTAGTGTTGTTCTTTTTTTTGTGCACAACCATTTTCAAGATAATTTTTTTTTTAATATATTTAGGACAGAAAAATTCTAGAGTAGGGTTGTCATGACAACCCCAACTTTTGAAGGTTGCATCGTGTAAGGGACATCATTAAAAACAACTTTTTGCTGTGACCAATACTTTAGCCTCTGGAGCCCTAGCCCTCTCACAGTTCCTACTACCGGGTTTCAAAATTTTTGTAAGTCCCAAAAAGCCTGATACCCACTTATAATTTCTTTCTTTTGCTTTCAGAAAACACCAAAAAACCAATCACAACTGACAAAACATTGATGAATGAAATAATGAAGTTAAAAAAACGCAATATGTCTTATCAAAAAAGATTAAAGCAAGCACAGAAGTTGTCTTCTAATACAAATTTCCAAAAAGCTCTGAATAAATTTAAAATAACTAAACCTAAAATGGGACATAGATTTACTAAAAAAGAAAAAATCATGTCACTTAGCCTGTATAAAAATGGACCAAAAGCTTACAGATGGCTAAGTAAAATATTTGTGCTACCATCTCCTGTGACTCTTTCAAGAATGGTGTCGAGAGCCAATTTGAGACCTGGCATAAATGACAATATTTTTAAACAATTGCAAAAGAGGGTTAATAAGATGCAGAATGATGAAAGGTTATGCACGTTAATCTTTGATGAGATGGCGTTAACTCCACATTTTGAATACACCGTAATTTTTACATCGTTCTGGAAACGAAGAAAATTAGTACAGTTTCAGTTACAGAAACGATTGGTAGTATCAGTTTTTAGATTTTAATATTTACTTTTTTTGGTAAATTAAAATTAATCACTTGTTTTTAAAAGAACCGACAACTTGCGGTAGCTCCCGTCTATAGGTAATTACGATCACAGTCGATAGGTCAATGTCCTTACGAACGCATAAGCGACGAAGTAAAGGCTATCGGAGAAAAAAAGCGTTTAAGATCGTGAATTTTCTGACATTTTTCGACATGGTTAATCCGCCATCTGGCCGGACGTCCAAGATTTTTCAATATTTCCCTTGGATGACACTTACCATACCTACCAAATGAGACTGGGTGGCAGATTTTCATACGCCGTTTCGTAATTTATAAAATTACTACAAAAAAGGCCTCATGGGTTTCATGCTGGCATATAAAACTGAAGAAGTTTAATAAGTACTACGTCAATAATCTACACTGAATAAAAATACTCTATTCGTACCTGGGATAGCCTTTGCCGGACGATACTCATAGCATAACATTATTTACGAAGTTACAAAATAATCTGCGAAATACAGTCCATTTTCCATGACACACGTACACGGCTTTGAAAACAGGCTTCTGGATTTTTTTCAGTTTTAAACACATTCACGATCATAATGCGTAACACCTTACGAATTTATTGCTCATGAGATTATACCTACAGTCAAATAGTTCTTGTTAGCAACATCGTATACCTATACCATTGTTAGATATTGTGACGTTAGATAGAATACACTTTACGACTTATTTTCGACGCGATAATTCAAAAACAGAAGCGCGACCAAATGACCTTAGACTTAGAGGTGACGACCGACCACATAGACCAAACAACTGAAGCACTGTCACTGTCGACAACACATGAATTTTTTTACCCATAAAGACATACTAAAAACTCCCTTAAGTGAAGATTTGAAAAACATAAACTAAGTGTATGTCGGCAGTGTAGACGTGTCTACTATTTAGTTTTTGTATGCCAGTTTTAAAATTAAACAAATAAGTTGTCGATGTAGCATAACAGTAAAAGTAGTATTAAAATATTCATCAATGGTTATTATTACAATACAATTACTTAGTATTGAATAATAAATAATTCCATTAGTATAAATCCTAGAAAACAATAATTAAAAAAATGTAATAAGAATAATAACCATATCACTGATTGTCATTAAAACATAAATGTACATATTTAATAATATTTCTTTCATTACAATAGAATCCTTCTCAAGTCAAGTCAAGTTTCAGCCTATAAATGTCCCACTGCTGAGCACAGGCCTCCTCTCATCTGAGAGGGTTTTTAGAGCTAGGAAGAATCCGCCACACTGCTCCAATGCGGGTTGGGGGACTGCACATGTCTTCGAAATATTTTTATTTCTCAGACATGCAGGTTTCCTCAATGGATTAAGGGACACAGCGGAGCTAGGGGCAACGACGCGGCCGACGAACTTGCTCGAGGAGGCTCCAACCAGTGTGCTGTGGGTCCAGAACCTATACTGCCACTTCCCCTCAGGTATGTTCGCTCGCTAGTCTGCAAGCGCACTAGGAACCAACATGCACAAATCTGGGCAAATCACCCAGAGTGTAGACAAGCAAAGACAGCTTTGCCCGTTATCAACAGTCGCATCTCCAAGGCGCTACTTCGTCTGAATAAACCCCAAATCAGAACGATCAGTAGTGCTATAACTGGACATGGATCATTTAACAAACATCTGTTTAATTTAGGTGTTACAGACAGCCCTCTGTGCAGAGCCTGTATGGAGACGGACGAAACGGCGGCCCATGTCCTATTGGACTGCCCTACGGTCGCCATATACCGGGTCAAGCATCTCGGCTCGCCGAGACCGCTCCCTGAGGTCGCGGGGAACATCAAGGGCCTGCTGCGATTTCTGGAGGAGCTTGGATGGCTCGAGTAGCACAACGTTCCTGCCTACACGCAAAATACGCGCTAGACGTGGAGTTGCGGAGACCGGCCCGTTGCAATCTACAATCTACAATCTACAATGCAGGTTTCCTCACGATGTTTTCCTTCACCGCCGAGCACGTCGTAAATCAGCACTTAAAATTGCAATTAACAATTTTAGTGGTGCCGGCATCGGGAATCGAACCCAGATCACTCGCGTACTATGAAATTCAAAGCGAGCGCCTAGCCCCTGAGCTACCACGGCTCCTTCCCAGCCTCACTGTATTTTTTGAAATCATACATTTTATAAACCTTTTACATTACATTTATAAAACCATTTTTCTTTCCTATCTGGAAGGAAAACCCCTAAGTTGGCAACACTGAGCACTGCGACGTAGTATAAGCACTGTCGTACATCCCCTCCCGGCCACCTCTAGGGCTGCGTCGTTTCGGAATTTAATTAAACATGACACGACATTAAACACTGCACATTGGGTGGCTCGCTTTACGTAAATATTTCACGAACGTTATCGTATCCGCGTTTTTCAATTGTCGTAACGGAAATATGAGTCGAAAGTAAATGTATTCCAACGTAAGAGCAACTAGCAGTTGTATACTCGTATGATAACCAGAGCCATTCGGTTGTACGTTTATTCTTATGAATATGAAAGTAGTCAGAAGTTAAGCAATGTGATGATGGAAGTTTACAAAATTAAAAAAAAAAATGTCATCATCATCATCATCATATCAGCCTATCAGCAGTCCACTGCTGAAAATAGGCCTCCCCCACAGATTGCCACAAGTTTGTAGCTCTCATTTCGGAAGGATTTGCCACGCTTGGCAGTATACGGAAGAAGAGCGGAATTTAGGTCAATTTAACGGCATATTGTGGATGCTAAAAGTGATAAAAGGTGATGTGATACTGTGAAAATAAATCATTTGAAAGAAAACGAAACCTTGCGAAAACGTGCAGAAAGCAATAAGTAATAGAAGAGAAGCATTTAGAAATGAAATTCCTCCCATGTATCTTTTTCACATTGTCGCCATGATGACTGCGAGCCACCCGGGTTCAAATTACCGATTATTAAAATACCTAGCATTGATGGTAGTTATCATAAATGGCTCGAGTTTTGAGACACCTTTAACGGATTAACTCATGAAAACAATAAAAAAAATTATACATAAATTTTATTATTTAAATTCCTACCTAGTAGGAAGGCGCCTCGAGTTGTTTGCAATTTAGAAGTAAGCGACAAAAATTATGCAAAAGCTTGGCAGCTTCTACTAGATCGCTACGACAATAAGCGGCAGTTAATTACCACTTAAAATCATTATTCAGTATCGAATCAGTCCGAGAGACTGAAAAGTCTTTACGCTTCATAATTAATGACGTGACAATGAAATTTTTTTTTCTTTTAAAAAACGATGCCCCGCAGTAGGATTTCTCCTGTGTCGTGGGCGCGTTTTACAGACATAAATTCCACATGCACAAACACCCAGACCCAGAACAACTATTTGTAGGCCATACAAATATTTGTCCCGTGCGGGAATCGAACCCGCGACCCGCAGCGCAGAAGCCAAGGGCTTAGCCACTGCAACAACCGAGCCGACACTTTCTATTTTACGAGCTTTTAACACTCTAGGTCTTCCTACAGAATATTGGGATATGCTTGTAATTTATATGGTCACAGAAAAGTTAGATTCCAAAACGTACTTCAAATGGGAAATGTTGAAAAATAATTTAGACGATATTCCTAAACTACAGAATTTCTTCGATTTCTTAAAGAACCGTCCCGGTGATTTAAAAATAGTGCACCGCGGTAAGGAAAAACCTGCCGGAAATTACCATCTTACGGATATCTCACTAAAGAAACCGCAAACAAAGTATCAAAGCAAAAAAAGTGGTAGTGTCGTATTCCTCTAGCAAGCTTGTTGCAGTACAGGTTTCTCAAGGAGTCTCTTGTGCTAGCCAGTGCTCCTTTGGAACCGAGAGTGTTAGACGAAGGTTGCACTTTGTTCGTCTAGCTGCCAACACTAGTATTGTAGGAATTGTAGTCCGGTCAATTTAGACATAAAAATAGTGATCAAATAAAGAAAATTCCGACAGAGCCAAATCTTTGTAGATACCTTAGGTTTACCACAAGGAATAAAGTGTCAAAAGTCCCCATCAACCCCATGTGAGCTTAGGGACTTATTCGGGGCCCAAGGTTAAAATTTTCGGTTTTTTGGATTTTTCTCGAAAACTGTAAGTTTTATCGAAAAAGTTCCTTAGAGCAAAGTTGTAGATCTTAAAATTCTCTATAAAAATGGTTCTCATGATTTTTTCTCTAAGACCCACTATTTCCCAGATATTGTGCTTGTAAGAATCACGTTCTACATAATATGCACACATTTCCACACCACCTGTGAGGTAGTGTACTCGGCGCGTTTTTTTTAAACGTGGTATCCCCGGTAGGCTTATTCCACGAACCTTTATGACGTTATTTTCAGGAACAATAATTATTTAATAGTATGAAGATTATTGATATGGGTTACTGAGTTTAACTGTCGTTCTAACTTTTTTTTAATTACTTTAATCTGACTCATACTCTTCATATTCAACTTCAACAATCATGTTTTCTTCACTTTCTTCTTTTCTGCTTCTTTATCCGCTTCATCGCCACAAAATAAGCAGTGGTTTTTAAAACAAAAGCTGGATTCACTTATTCGCGCTCTAGTATGAGGTGGACTTACTTTTGAAATACTGGCCTGTTCTTCCTCACGTTGTCTTTTTGATGCAGAGATTGAAGTTTTCCGGGTGTATGATTTTCTGCAATCCACGTGAATTGTAACGGACTTTTGGCTTCTTAAATAATCAGCAAACTCATCACTTCTCGCGACACTTGCATCGATTAAAGTTGGCATTCCACGACTGACCACCACAACAGTTTCATCTTCAGTCAAAAGTTTATTACAAATAAAGCAAAATTATGACATTTTTTTTTAAATATTAATCAGCACTAACTACAATATTAGACGTTTGTAATAAATACGTATAGTCACTCGAACTGCTCGCTCAACACTAAAAAAGAAGCAGGTATACGTGAACGACACCACATGGACAAAAGAATAGGCAGATGTTTTTTAAGGCCAGATGTTATTCAAAATAGAGGGGATTCGGTAAGGGACCGGCGGTCATTTTAGAGTAAATTTTCTTAGAATAGTATAATGTAATCAGATACATAACAGAGACACGAGTAAGCATTTTTGCTTGCTTGAGTACCTAAATATGTATATACGTGGCATTTGTGTGCATACTATGTAGAACATGATTCTTACAAGCGCAATATCTGGGAAATAGTGGGTCTTAGAGAAAAAATCATAAGGACCATTTTTATAGACAATTTTAAGATCTACAACTTTGCTCTAAAGTACTTTTTACCGTTTTCGAGAAAAATCCAAAAAACCGAAAATTTTGACCTTGGGCCCCGAATAAGTCCCTAAGCTCACATGGGACTGATGGGGACTTTTGACACTTTATTCCTTGTGGTAAACCTAAGGTCTCTACGAAGATTTGGCTCTGTCGGAATTTTCTTTATTTCAATTGTCTAAAATGACCGGACTATTGGTGGAAGTCCACTTAAGATTGATGTACAAAGTTCTAACTTTTTTTTTTTTATTGTATAAAGTGACGAAACGAGAAAAACGTTCACCTGATGGTAAGTGCAACGTCCGCCCACAACAAATGCTGTGTCACCCAGAATATTTCTGTGTGACACCACACTGCGCCCGTCACCCTGAGACATCAGTTGTTAAGTCTCAAATGCCCAGTGATTACGCTAGCTCACAGTGCCCTTCAAACCGAAACACAGTAATGCTTGCACACTACTGCTTTACGGCAGAATAACTGGCCCTGGGGTGGTACCTACCTAGACGGATTCCTGCATAGGTATTCGCTCTAAAAATAGCTCTTACAGTGCTACCGCTACTTGTCTTGTCTTGCCTACTATTTCAAGTATGTTGCGTAAATCTGCTTTTAACATTAAGGACTTTATTTAGCAGAGTTTAAACGACCTTTAACGAACCATCTTCTTTATACATGTTGATTGGTGCAGATCTATTTTGGAGTATAATAGGATCCGAACACTCACTAGGCAAGAAAAAACTTACCTTACATAGCTCCTAGCTAAACAGGCTTATCGCAGGTTCAATTCCTATGCATTTTAAACAAAACAATAAGAAACAACCTAATTGCATTTTTTATGCCCGGAGGAATGTAATAATTTAAATAATCGTTTAGTCAAATTTTGGGAATTGGAGAGTGCTCTTAATAAATCTAAATTGACCGAAGAGGAGAGATTTTGTGAGAAGCAGTTCGTAACAAATACGACAAGGTGTGATGATGGTTGATTTTGTGTCAAACTTTCACTCAATAGCGATAAGGTTTTCTCTTAGCGCCAACGTATTCTTAAAGGTTTATACTTCGACTTCATGCGTGAGTATGCGGAGCTTGGACACTTATCAGAAACCTCCGTTGATAAGTCGGATGTTCATTATTTTCTTCCCCATCATCCAGTCATCAAAACAAGTAGTGAGTCCACTAAGCTTCGGGTAGTCTTTGACGCCTCTGCTCGAACGTCATCAGTATCCGACGAAGCTGTAAAAGCCAAAAAGGCCAACAGCAATTACATCACCGAAATTATATATCGGATGTCATCTTATCTATCAGTAAATGGCATTCAAATTGGTCCTGCTATTCAGGAACCAATTTTTAATATTTTGATTCAATTTCGGCAGTACCGGTTTGTTTTATCGGGTGATATCGAAAAGATGAATCGACAAATTCTACTAGACGAATTAGATCGTAACCTGCTACTTATTCTTTGGCGTGAACATGAATCACTACCACTGAAAACACTCAAACTCAATACTATCACGTATGGTGGCACAAAAAATTTTTTTAAGCACTCGTTGTTTGTGAAGCTGAATCTGAAAAGGAGTTACAACATATTTTAAGGTCTGAGCGAGGTCACTATTTTCGTCGGATATACTTAATTTAATGGTAAGTAATTCCACCAATACATTAAGCATTGGTTGGATTCCTTCGGCCGGTAAATTACATTTTAATATTGCGTTTTCTCCGGTAATGATGATGTGATGTTCTCCTAGCCGATTTCGACCACGGCGACAACTTTTGACTACAGTCGAGAGCCATCAACTGCGCAGGAGATATTATAGTGCCACAAGTGTACGCGCAAACACAGAGGCACTCACTCGTCCCAACCTACCTGCTGATGTAACGCTGATGCGATAAGATCGGAGGTAGGCTAGGATGCAGTGTCAGAAACACGGGGACAATCACAACACAACCAGACCCGAAAACCAACAATTTATGTTTTAGCACAAATGTTGGCTCCGGCTGGGATTCGAACCCAGGACCCGCGGCTAAGAAGTCAGGTACTCTGACCATTAGGCCACGCGGTCGTCTCTCTCCGGTAAGAGAGTGGACTAAAAGAACAATCTTATCGACCTTCAAAATGTTTGACCCCTTAGGATTACTCTCGCCTTGTATAATCCTATTCCATCGTCTGTTAAGTCAACATGATTATGTTTCGTCGAAAATATAAAACATATTTTTAATTTAAATATTCCAAGACTTGTTTTAAATTCGAACCCAGTTCACATTCAATTGCATTGTTTTTGTGATGCATCGGAGCGGGAATATGCATCTTGCATTTATTTAAAATCCGTAAATGATAACGGTGAGGTAAATGTAAGGTTATTATGCTCTAAATCTCGTGTTTCACCGGTTAAAGCGATGACTATTCCCCGGCTAGAGATATGTGCTGGTCTACTTGGTGCTCCGTTAACTGCAACGGTGGTAGAGGCATTGAGATGTGTAGTAACCTACCGGTGCCGGACTATGACCAATATAATGGGAGACTTACCACGTGGGCGTTTAGTGCCCGATTTCCCAGTCGCATCGGAAATACAAAAATCCGGCGTTTATAAGTTTGTTTGTAGTGAATGCAGCACTGTTTACGTTGGTCAGACTGGCCCCAATTTCGACACTCGTTACAAGGAGCATTTGGCCACGTACAGACATTGCAATCCCGATAGATCGCATTTCGCGAAACACCTTTTGGAGACTGGACATAATCTAACCTGCGATAATACATTTAAAGTTTTACATATCGTTGACGGCTGTGTGTGCTGGAACAACTAAGAGTCACCCCTCTTTCCCATAGGGGTAGGCAGAGATCACATTTTTTCCACTTGCTACGATCCTGACACACATCTTTAGCTTCCTCTGCTTGATAATGCCTCGTTTTGAGGCGCAACACGTGTTGTGCTCTTGACTTCAGTGGTGTGTATTGCCTAGTAGCAGTGTTGTAGTGGTGGAGGGTATGTCTGGTGGTGGTATTGGTTTTCTTGTAGTAATTAACACACAATTTTATATTTTGAATGCGGATCTCAGCAAATTAACTTTCTCTCCTTTACTGTAATAGATTTCCGCAAAGTAACGCCTGATTTTATTTTTATGTATTTATGTATTTTTATTTGCTAAAAGCATAAATGTGTACATCTGGAAGCAGTAAATGAATTGTCTAGTGACGCTTTTATTCTCAATTTAAATCGTTTTATTGCGCGTAGAGGTTTACCGAAACATAGATTCTGTATCTATCATAAAAATGGCAGAAATTTTGTAGCCATTATAAAAACGAAGAAAAGTCGTGAATTACGTGGTCTGGACAACTGTCGCAAGAAGTGCAGAGAGGCTGCCATTTCATTTAAGAAAATATATTTTCGATACATATTGGAGTCTGGTAAGTATGAAAGTAGGACCGAATATATTTCGAAATGTATTGAAGTTTGCCAAAAGAAAATTTCAAAGTATTCCCCAAAAAAAAAAACGCAATGTCAGCTTTAGTTACTTCGTTTATAGTTCTGATCATACAAAACTTCTTATTTGCAAAGGAAAGTTTTTTGAAGATTTTCGATGAAAGTCACAAATATCTTCAAACGGTGTGCGAAAAACTACGGAACAATGGCGGACATCTTCCACCACATCAACATGGAGTTGGTAAGTAAATACCTGATTTCAAACTAGAGGAAGTAAAAGCTCACATTGCTTGTTTCCCTTGCACAGAAAGGCCGCAAACGGCTGCAACAAATCTACTATGAAATTTTTGAATTCCGAGGTCAACGTTCAAGTTCACGTATAACTTGTACAAACTGAAGACTGATACTCCGGTTAGAAAAACTATTTTCAAAAAGGTCTTTGATACCATGGATTTGTCCCTCAAAAAGCCATCCTTAGACACTTGTGACAAAATGTGACAGCATAAATATGAAACTTAAGTACACATCCGAAGAACAGGCTGCAAACTTGACAAAGATACTCAAGGACCACCAAGAAGCATTTAAGGCTGCTTACGAAGAGAAAAAATTACTAACAACTGGCTCAGCCATGCGAAGATGGTCATAACAGTTTATTTGCAATAATGTTTACTCACCCCCCCCCCCCCCCCCTTCTATTTATCAATTGAACAAAAATTTCTCGTACCCGTTCATACTCATACGGAAGTTGACACCGATCATGCGTTAATTGAGTATAAGAAGAAGTACACCAATATGGATATTCACTTGCCAAGAGATTGGTACCGACTTGTGCGTACAGCTTCAAACAAAACAGCAAAGTTTACTGTTATCGAGATGACTCGTGATATGTTTATTTTTTAAAGGTTTTATATTGATTTAACTACCAAAATACTTCTTTTGTTCCTTGAATTCATTTATGACGAACTGCTTATCTAATAGAGTGGAACTACTGCCTATAGGATAGGTTAAAAGTTGTGCTATGTACGTTTTGACATGTTAGTAATTTTGTTGTTTGTTATTTTTCTAGAATTTTTAAGATTTAGACAATGGTTGTGATACTGTTTTATACTGAGTAAGTTTACTTTTGTGAAACTATATTAGTTCCTATTGAGAAACTTAACTAAAGTTACATTCGTATTCTAAAATTATGATGGTGAGATCTTATTTACACAATAAACATGCATTTTAGAGAGGTATATAACTTGACTTGTATTATTTAATACAGTTTTCAGAAACAAACTGATACAATTCAGCTAAATTACGAAAATAGAGGACGGAAAAGTAAAAAAATCTCATCTTTGGGATAGTATTTTTATCACTTGTTTGAGCAGCATTGCGCTAGGAACATATTTTAATGAGTTAGTAGATATTTTAACTTCATGTATATCAATTTACACGAAGACAGGTGACTTATAGGTGCAACATAATTTAACTATATACTTGTATCATTTATCACGAAATTTTAGCATGTGTTAGAAATGAAAAAGGTATAACTCGCAGGTTTTCAAGAATTACTTTAAAACTATAATATTTACCACAAAAAGATGAATGCACAGTGAAAGTGAATGTTTTCATCTACAAAAGAAGGTATTCAAGTTTATCCTAGTACTCAAGTTTAGCCCAGCCCACTTAGATCGCGAATTAGAATTTTTTAAATCTTGTTTTTGTTCTCCTGTAAAGTGTTGATTTTTTAGTTGTTACAGGAGGCACAGAAATGTATTTAGTTACTTTTTTTTATTCTCCTTCAATTATTAATATCGCAAAATTTTAAAATGTACAGACAGGTGAAGTTTACAGTTTTATTATATGTACAGATTACAAATAATGATACCTAATTTACCTAACTTCGTAACAGATTCGAAACAGCTGCTCCAATACATTACAGAACAATTCAGCATTGCAAAAAGCAGAAAATTTGTGTTCCTTTAATTTTTTTCGAAAATGTTCTTTAGTGTTGGTACTTAATGATTTAGCGTGAATAAAAATTTCATGTCAAGTGTTTTTTTTTCATAGTCATTCGTCTTGCGCAGGTAGAGGGCCTCCCAAAATGAATCTTTCCTACATAAAAATTAGGTTTTTCCCCGCCACTGCTTTCAAATGCATATTGCGAATGTCCATGGGCTGCGACGATCACTTACCATCAGGTAAGTCGCCTCCTAGTTCGGCTCTTCTATAAATAAAAATTAAGTACAAATTGTTATCATTCTATATCATAACCTACAAAAACTAATGATTAGTATTGGTTTTTGGTTTGAACGTAGACAAAGTAATTAATACATTTTCATTTACAAAAACATAATTCAGAAAAAGACAACCTTAGTTTTCCCAATTTGCCGGGTTGAATAAATTGGTTATAAGACACCAAACATTGTCATAATTACTTTTCAAAATTTTAAACATTGCCCGAGACAATACCAGAATTGTTTATTTTCTGGCATTATTCACATTACTGATAAAACATGAATAGTTATTTAAGTCTGAGCAGTGCCCATGCTGTGATTTCATTTGGTCAGCTAAACCCTGTATATAGTACATGTGAAATATCCCGATTACATGAAAACTACATCTACGTACCTACTTAAAGACATTTAAATTCTGTTAGTTCCACACTGCGATTTCTCCTGAGTCGTGGGTGCGTTTTAGAGATATAAACTGCACAAAAACCCAGCTATCCGTACTCCATACAAATATTTGTCCCGTGCAGTATTCGAACTCGCGACGCATGGCGCGGAAGCCAAGACATTAGACACTGTGCCAACCGAGCCGACAAATGCATAACATCGTTTGGTTATAAAATAGGCAAAAAATAAATGTATACATAAGCAATATTTTTTTGGCGTATGGCGGCGGCTTAAGAAAATCTACCATTCCATCTCGTCCCGTGGTTGTCGTAAATTCAACAGAGGGACAAATGAAAACCTTAAGATATATATTACAGAGAAATGGGAACTTGAGGATACTTTGAAGGTAATTCACCCGGTACGTTTCCGAAACAATTCTAAGTTGTGTAATAATACTCGTATGTGAAGTGAATATTACAAAAGAACTATACCACTGATTCCAGAAATAAGTGTTTGTGTAAAGAAGTGAAAGTGTGATGTCACTGTTGGTGACACCTATCCTATCCCGCAATTAACTGAAATACTAGACCAATTGGGAAATAGCAAATACTTTTCCACGTTGTATCTAGCTTCTGGCTTTCATCAAATTCAAATTAATGAAGCAGATGCAGAGAAAACTGCTTTTAACGTCCCAGAAGGACATTTCCAATTCACGCGCATGCCATTTGGCCTGAAAAATGCCCCATCTACCTTTCTACGCCTCATGAATAAGGCCATATTTGGTCTCCAAGGAATCCGCTGTTTCGTGTACCTCAACGATATCGTAATCTATTCCCATGATCTTGAATCCCAAGTCCTTAATCTTACCACTATATTCCAAAGATTGAGAGAATTCAATCTTAAACTCCAACCCGACAAATGCGAGTTCTTGAGACGTGAGACCTTGGGCATATTATCTCTGAAAACGGTGTCAAACCAAATCCTGATAAAATCAAAGCCGTCACACTCTTTCCTATTCCAAAATCACCAAAAGACATAAAATCCTTTCTCGGTTTGGTGTCCTATTATCGCCGATTCATCTCTGACTTCTCAAAAACTGCTAAACCTTAACAAGTCTTCTTAAGAAAGACACACCATTCAAATGGGAAAACCAACAACAACTTGCATTTGATTTTCTTAAAGAAAAACTTACCACTGCTCCTATTCTCTGTTATCCAGACTTTACAAAACCATTCGTCCTTACATGTGATGCTTCAAATCACGCAATCGGTGCAGTTCTATCTCAAGGTCCTGTCGGCAGCGACAGACCTATCGCCTACGCATCACGAACTCTCAACTCTCCATCTCCACTGAATCCTATCGAGTCCTTCTAATCCTGCTAATTTAAACTTACCAAATCCTTTGTATAATCCAATGACTCCAACCTCTAAAACACAAGAACCTTCACCGAATACTGAAACGACAGACCCATTAAGTAATATCAACTGGAACAATGATGACTACTCTGACTTTCTGAAACAAATGACAATGACTGTTGCCGACATTAAGCTTATACTGCTCGGACGTTCGCGGGGACAGAACGCGGGGCGGGTGAACCGTGTTAACGACCGATCAGCTGACAGCGGCGAAAAAGCACTGCGTCATTGTCCGCCGAATCGAACGCACTCTGTATCGCGCAACTTGTAACCGCTTTTATAGTAAAGTAAAGTAAAGTTTCAGCCTATTAATGTCCCACTACTGAGCACAGGCCTCCTCTCATTTCTGAGAGAGTTTTGGAGCTAGAAAGAATCCGCCACGCTGCTCCAATGCGGGTTGGCGGACTTCACATGCCTTCGAAATATTTTTTATTCTTCAGACATGCAGGTTTCCTCACGATGTTTTCCTTCACCGCCGAGCACGTGGTAAATCGACACTTAAAATTGCAATTAACAATTTTAGTGGTGCCGGCACCGGGAATCGAACCCAGGTCACTCGCGTACTATGAAATTTAAAGCGAGCGCCTAGCCCCTGAGCTACCACGGCTCAACCGCTTTTATAACAATTATAATTTTTAGTGAAGTCCACGGCTGTTATTTAACACCAAGTTTAGGTTACCTAAGGAACCTCCAAGGGCCCTAGACTCCTTTACAATGACCGACAAAAACTTTAACACAAACTTGAAGGAGCATAATGAAAGCCTACTTAAAACATCCTGCCAAATCATTCTAATTCCAACTTCACTGGACCTTGACAAATCGAACCCTTATATACAAGATTTCCTAAGCCTTTTTGAAAATCCCGACGATATCATAAATAATGAAAGGGAACTACACTCTATCAAAAAGTTCGAAACAAATAATAAAATATATTATCTCTTGTTCACAAAAGTCCATCATTATGACGAATGCTCCTATATAGAAATATATGATGTCTTAAAATTAGTAAGAAATGAATTAATATTGACGTGCGTCAATAACGAAATCGTATAACGAATCCGATTTCAAAAATCTTTATGAAAAACAATATTTTACAAAAATGTACAATATACTAACTTACCTATTTCACAACACCAACATGGTAATAAATATTTACCATAATAATATCATATATCCCACTCCTAGTAAAATAAAAAAGATACTGCGTGAAAATCACGACTTACCCATAGCAGGTCATCTCGGCTCCGTAAGGATGCTGAAAAAAATAAAGGAAAAATAGCGGAAGGGGATGCGATCATTTATAGAATACTATGTCAAACAATGTTCACCCTGTCAACAAAACAAAGCTTACAGGAAAACAAATCGAGCGCCGATGCAAATTACTACTACTTCTACTACTCCCTTTCAACGCGTGGCACTCGATGTCGTAGGTCCTCTGCCCGAATTCGGTACGGCCAAATTAAAGTATATTTATGGTACCTTACCGTACAGGATGACTTAACAAAATATTCTGCAGCTTACCCGATGCGCAGCGTCTCGTCCGAAGAAACAACGGACTGTCTCGTCCATTTCATCTCCTTGTTCGGAATTCCTAAAACCATTCTTACCGACCAAGGTACAAACTTCACCGCTGATCTATTCAAAAAGACATGCCACTTTCCTAAAAATAAAACAGCTATGGTGCACTCCGTATCACCCATAAACTCAAGGCGCACTTGAACGCAGCCACTCAACCCTTAAAGAACATCTCAAATCATTCGTAGATTCAAACCAAAACAACTGGCCCCGTTACGTGTACACTGCGATACTAACATATAACGCCAATGTACACTGTACCACTAACTTCACTCCGTATGAACTCCTTTTTGGCCAGACACCTTTTATCCCTGATTCAATCTTCAATTTTATTCCCGACAACACATATCCCGAATACCTGAGAATGTCGCAACATAAAATGCAACACTCTAGAGAAAAGGCCGTCCAAAATATACTAAACTCCAAACAACGCTCTAAGACTTACTACGACTCTCATACTAAGACCAGTATCCTACAAGGTAGGCGACCACGTTTGTTTAAAAAATCACCGTCTTGGGAAATCGTTATCACCGATATGGAAGGGTCCCTATAAAGTCGTCAAAACACATCATAATAACACCGTTTCAATTCTCATAAATCGGCGGCATGTAACATGCAATGCATGCAAACACCATTACGACGAGCTAAAACGGGCCGTTTTAGAATCATAAAATATATATAGAATGTAAGGATAGACTTGTAAGAAACATAAATATCTTCAAACTATGTATAGTAATATTATATAAAATTAATAATGTATTTTTTAAGTTATATTCTAAATCCCTTTATTATTAATCTTCCAGTATCGCTGTGGATGCATCATCCGATTACATTCAGACTATAACTACAAGTTCGGGGCTTTACTTCAGTTATGTAGGCAAATTAAGAATAAAAAGTAATTATCTTAGTGTCATAACTTCTGTGGATATATCCCACATAAGCCCACACATCGAAAATATCAACTCTTTAAACATTCACAACCGCTTTAAACATGACCGGATATTTATGTAAACAGTCCGGCATTATAAAACACGATATTTGTAATAACATTCTAGAACCTCTTTTTATTTGATACCAAGATATGATAAAAGAATTTGAGTCAATATCCTATTTAATTCCCAAAAGAAACAAACGGGCACCCTGGATCAGCCTAGGAGGAACAATTTTAAATTCAAATTTTCGGCACACTAGATGATGACGATGCTGTAAAATATAATAATGCAATTAATCAGTTATATGACACAGACCATAAACTGACATCATTATTAAAACAAAATATTATTTTAACCAGATCTACTTTGTCTGTATATAACCAGACATTACATAAAATAAATATAATGAAATTAGTTTAAATAATGTTATTGAAGAACTCTCTATAAACATAAAAAATTATATGACACAGACCATAAACTGACATCATTATTAAAACAAAATATTCTTTTAACCAGATCTACTTTGTCTGTATATAACCAGACATTACATAAAATAAAAATAATGAAATTAGTTTTAATAATGCTATTGAAGAACTCTCTATAAACATAAAAAATATATCCCTTTTTACTAATGAACTTTTATTCGAATCTAAAATAAATTCAATATTAAATAGTTTAGACATAGCCCTGTTAACAAGTTTATTCCCGTTAGATGATATAACCAACGCGATATTATTTAGTAGTAAAAACATCCTGCATCGATCGGTCATATCCCCTATACAATTATACCGAGAACTCTCTAATAGTCACGCACACTTACCGAGCGGTATCCAGTTACCTTTAAGCTTAGAGTTAGATTATATTCATATTTTCGTAACTATATCGAAACTAATATGCTATTTTTATAACAATAAAATAATTTTGGTATTACAGATACCTTTAGTTACACCTGTAGAATATACCTTGTATCATAACTTACCATTACCGATACCATATTATAATAAAACTAATACATATGTTACTATAATCCCTAGCAATACATATACCGTGACCAAAGACAAAACCCATTATTGTAATTTACAAAGCTTGAAACAATGTGATCCGTTGGATAACCAAAATTTTATATGTGAAAATGTAAACGTATTTCCTACTACAGTAAGCCCAAGTTGCGAAAGTGAACTACTAACTCAAGTTATCAATACTTTACCTGTACAGTGTGACACAAAAGTGATATACGGAAATAGATATTTGGAAAACATTAGGAAATAATAAATGGATTTTTATTCAGTCCGAAATTAGTAAATTAATAATAGATTGTGAAAATTCTGAAACTATCGATTTAACAATATTAGGGACAGGTTTGTTAACTCTAACACCTCGGTGTACAGCATATTGTAAAAACACAAAGCTGGAATCAAAATATTATGTATTTAATATTAGTCTGTCTGTAATTAACTCGGACTTTAATGTTATAAATGATACTTGTTGTAATGTTAATAAGATAAATAATATTGTATCCAATGCGCCTCTTATTTCATTAAAATCCATCGACTTGATGAGTTAGGAACAAATAATACGAGGGTGGATTGAAAAGTACTCGGCCTAACACAGATCCATTCATTTCTAAAAATCAAATCTACCCACATTATTTAGTTCAGTTCAGACTAGTTCATTGTGTGAAGTTCGAAACGTGTGCGATAATTAGTTGTGATTTTATAAATTTATTAACAAAGTAATCGGTCATAATTTCCGCGAATGGAGCAAATCGAGCAGCGTGCCGTCATTAAGTACCTCCATAAGAAGGGGCTATCATCAAAAGCCATCCATGATGACATGGTCAGTACATTAGGCGATTGTGCTCTGTCATATTCATCCGTCAAAAAATGGATAGCAGAATTTAAGCGTGGTAGAGAGTGTGAAAGATGAACCCCACTCTGGAAGGCCTTCGACGTCAACTACTGACGAAAATTTTAAAAAAGTACTTGATTTAATAATGGGAGACCGCAGATTAAAAATTAGAGAGATAGCCGAGATTATAGGCATCTCTTATGAACGAACTCAAAACATCATTGTCAACGAGTTGGGTTTCCACAAGGTGTCTGCGAGGTGGGTTCCGCGACTGCTTTCAGTTGAACAAAAAAGGACGCGATTGACTATTTCACGCGACTGTTTGGAGTTATTTGAAGCCGATGCAGATGATTTTTTGAATCGTTTTGTTAGTATGGACGAAACATGCGATGGTCATTACTGTACATCGGAAACAAAACAACAATCAAAACAGTGGAGAAGACCTGGTTCACCACCTCCTAAAAATAAAATTATGTGTAAGTGATGGCTTCAGTATTCTGGGACTCGAAAGGTGTGATTATGATTGATTATCTTGAAAGGGGTCAGACTATAAACTCTGATTACTACTGCACCTTACTACGTCGTTTACGAGAGGAAATAAAAGAAAAACGTCGAGGAATGTTCAGAAGAAAAGTCCTGTTTCATCAAGATAACGCCCGTGTTCACACGTCAGTACAGTCAATGGCTGGAATTCACAACTGTGGCTTTGAACTGTTACCGCATCCGCCGTATTCACCTGATCTGGCACCATCGGACTTCTTTCTGTTCCCTAACCTAAAAAAGCACTTGGGAGGTCAAAGATTTTCGACAAACGACGAGGTCAAAGCAGCTGTAGACGCATATTTTGACTCTAAGGAAGAATCATTTTTTTTAACGGTCTAAATGCTTGGAAGGGGAGGTGGCAAAAGTGTATTGACCTTGATGGTGATTATGTAGAAAAATAAAAATATAACTGATTTAGTATGTGTTTATTTTCTTGGTTAGGCCGAGTACTTTTCAATCCACCCTCGTATTTTATACTCCACCAATCGACAAAAAATTGTGGGCGTGGCGGATGAGATATGCTTGGCAAACGTGGGTAGTCATGGCCATGAGCAATTGGGCTCATGGCGCCGTTGTCTTGTGTGTAGCACAAAAACACGGAATAAGAGATCTAATATACAATGCTCTACATGTAAAGTGCCACTTTGTGTGGTTCCTTGTTTTGATACATTTCATAGTCAGCAGAACTGAAAATATACCAAATCGGCG
Organism: Luehdorfia chinensis; assembly: GCA_019845155.1. NCBI lineage: Eukaryota > Metazoa > Arthropoda > Insecta > Lepidoptera > Papilionidae > Luehdorfia > Luehdorfia chinensis. Next base: position 842,135 of record JAHVAK010000093.1, on the reverse strand, counting down.
AACTACTAGATGGATCTGCATTTACTTTGCTATCTTTTTTTCGTAATAAAGAGTATACTTAATTGAAAAATACGTTTTATTGACAGGCTGTAGCAACAATATTGCCACCACATTTTCCAAATATTTCCCAAAGCTTTTCCAAAAAAATCAAAACATTATTTTCATCATAAAAGTATTCTTTTTAATTTTTTGTTTGTTATAAATTGCTTTCATCTCTAGTTTAGCCTCATAAAGGGTTAATCATATTAGGTGGTATCATCAGCGAAGGTCAATCGAAGCCGATTGCTCAGCAAACGCAACTCGGTTGGATTCTGTGCGGGAACATCAAATCATACTACTTCTTAAATATTATATCTAAAATGTAATCAATTAAAGTTTATTTGCTATATATGGTTGTGTATATAGATATACACAACCATATATAGCAAATAAACTTTATTATAATATATAGGTTTATTATAATTAAAAAAGTTAGTTCTGATTGAATCTCTCAAGCACGTTGTTTCAATATAGGTTATGGGCCCAGCCCGGTATATTAAGTTTTCTCGCGATATTTTAAAAGTAAAAGTGATAAGTAACGCTTAGCAGATTGAGAAAACGTGTAGTTAGTTAATATGACGACGAATTACGTTGTAAGTGTGCCAAAACTCAAAGGCCGTGAAAACTACGATGAATGGGCTTTTGCAGCGGAGAATTTTCTAATACTAGAAGGTATGTTGGGTTGTATTAACCGAACGCCAGAAACTAGTAGAAGCCGCAGATGACGCAAAAACTAAAGCGAAGTTGATACTGACTATCGACTCATGGCTGTACGTGCATATAATAGATGTGAAAACAGCTTTTTTAAATGGAGATATAGAGGAAACCATATTTATGGTAAAACCAGATTGTTATTTTGATTCTATAACCGATAATAAAGTAGTAAAATTAAAAAAGGCCATTTATGGGCTTAAACAGGCATCAAGAGCCTGGAATAAATAGGTAGATGTATGTTTACAGAATAATGAGTATAAAGTAAAAAAAAGTAAAGTTTCAGCCTATAAATGTTCCACTACTGAGCACAGGCCTCCTCACATTTCTGAGAGGGTTTTGGAGCTAGGAAGAATCCGCCACGCTGCTCCAATGCGGGTTGGCGGACTTCACATGTCTTCGAAATATTTTTAATTTCTCAGACATGCAGGTTTCCTCACGATGTTTTCCTTCACCGCCGAGCACGTGGTAAGTCAGCACTTAAAATTGCAATTAACAATTTTAATGGTGCCGGCACCGGGAATCGAACCCAGGACACTCGCGTACTATGAAATTAAAAGCGAGCGCCTAGCCCCTGAGCTACCACGGCTCTATAATAATGAGTATAAAAAGTCAAAATTAGAGCCGTGTATGTATATTAAAAATAATGAAAAAGGTATAACCATTGTAACCGTTTATGTAGATGATTTCTTTATTTTTTCAAATGATTTAGTGGAGATAAAAAATCTTAAAGATATTTTAGGAAGTCGGTTTAATATTAAAGATTTGGGTAAAGTTAAACAATGTTTCGGAATGAATGTAAAATTTTGTGATAAAGATGGTTCTGTTACTTTAAGTCAAGAATGTTATATTGATCAATTGTTAAAAAGGTTTCATATGGTTGACGGTAAATCTATTGATACTCCAATGGATAGTAAATTAAATATAAACATTGGTAGCTTAATGTATTTATCAGTTTGGACTAGACCAGATATAACCTTTTGTATTAGTTATCTAAGCCAGTTCAATAATTGTCACACTCACGAACATTGGGAATATGCAAAGGGGATTCGTAGATACTTAAAGAAAACAAAATTTTATGGTATCAAATATTCTAAGAATGGTGATTCAGAAATTAAATGCTTTGTAGATGCTGATTGGGCTAATAATAAATTGGACAGACGGTCATATACTGGATTTTGTTTTGTGTTATCTAATGGTGTAATCTCATGGGAATGTAAAAAACAGACAACCATAGCCCTGTCTAGTACAGAAGCTGAGTACATGAGTATGTCTGAGGCTTGTAAGTAGGCTGTGTATTAAAGAAATTTGCAGTTTTAAATTACAAATAAAATGTACACTATTAACTTGTTTAACGATAACCAGAGTGCGCTGAAACTGTCAGAGAATTCATTGTTTCATAAAAATTCTAAACATATTGATGTGAAATACCATTTTTGTAGAGAGTGTGTTTCAAATAATATTGTGAAGTTTCAATACATGCCAACGTCTGAAATGCCAGCTGATATGCTCACAAAGGCCTTATGTTCTAAAAAACATTATACTTTTATGAACTTATTGGGTCTAAATTCTTTTTAGAGATGTATTTTTGTAGGTAATTTTAGACATAGTGGGGGGTCTTAAATATTATATCTAAAATGTAATCAATTAAAGTTTATTTGCTATCTATGGTTGTGTATATGTATGGTTTATTATAATTAAAAAAGTTAGTTCTGATTGAATCTCTCAAGCACGTTGTTTCATTATACTACTGCAATGTTATATTACACAATACAGAAGATATTCAAAGATCTTGGACCAACGAAGACATTGGTGAATATCCTGAGATGACTCAAGAAGATAATTTATGTCTTCAGCAGCACCACACAACCACAGAGCGGGAAAAAGACGCCAGGTATATCGTACGATTGTACATCAGGTGAACGTTATGCTCGTTCCGTCACTTTTATGAAATAAAAAAAAAAAAGAAAGTCGTGGAACTGAACCAGACAAATACAAAATGCGTTTTCTTCTCCATTTAATTAATGTTACCCTACTACGGCGTCATACTAACAGATTTACTTCGCAACAGATTTCCTTAAGTTTCATGTTATCCTTGTACTTGCGAGTTCTTTCGATGGCAGCTCAATGGAAAAACGCCCAATTAAATTTATGAGTTCATTGCCTCGACCAGCTGTATAACAGGGTAGTCACATAGGAGTAATACATTGACATATCTCCTACAGGTATCACGCTACGAGGCTCGTTATATTTTTGGGGCATATACACATCGTCTCTAAGCCCAGCTTGCCGGGATGTATAGGACATTACGAATGACCCTGTATATTCGTTTTTTATTTAAATTTATGATCTACTATATCAGAAAATAGAGTATATTAATTGTAAAGTTACGTCAAAGGAAAGTGTATGAAAATAAACTTAACGGCTTCTTTGCAGTTGTGTATTAAAATTAAAATAAATATCTTTTTTAATTAAATCAGAGAAACTCCCTTAAAAGCTTAATGACCATTTCTTTATGTCACTTTTATGACACTTCTTTGCCTCAGACTTTACAGACCGAAGACATTTTTCAAGCAGTCCAGACATTTCTTCAATACTGATTTAACTAAAAACCACAAGAATAAAACCACCACCTTACCGGCCACCAACTGCCGTTATAATGCATGTACCCAACTATAATATATTAATGACTAGACACGAACAGTACAGTTGTTCCACTCACCTTTCCTCCTGTAAAAGCAACTCCACATGAATTGCGTTAGGGATATTCGATATACATCGATGCAGGGGGGGGGGGGGGACACACATACTACGTTGAGGATGACTGCAAAGAAAGTACCGACATATTTCATTATTAACTAGAAAACAAAGCATCCTATGACTAGTTTGACTCTTTTATTCTTCAATTGATGTCTCTACAAGCATATTACTTTATTGAACATTTATTATTGATATCCTTTTTAAATTATGTAAATTTATATACTTCAAGTATAAAAACTGATTTCTTATATTTACGCGAACACTACACATTTAAATGAAACTAATTTTACGGATTTTATCGCGTTTATTTTTGTTATTTATAACCCGACGTTTCGAGTGCTTTACAGCACCCATGGTCACGGGGGGACTGAGGTGACAGATGTCCTGATGTCATAGTTAACCCGGAGTACCTTCAGCTTTTAATTATTTTTTGTGGTCCGATCTACGCAGAAAGAGCTAACTGTGTCTTGAAGTTTTGCAGTGGTATGCTTGGTTTTTGTCTTAATTTTATTAATTATAGGATCCCAAGCTGGTGGTAATACCCAACCATCTTCTCTATTAAAATTAGGATGTTTTTTAATTTCAATAGCCTCGCGAATCATCCTTGGTAGGAATCGGTGTTCTTTTGCAAGGATTTGTGCCTACCTTCTAATAAAGTCACTGCATTTTTAGACCACCTTAACTCCATTAATTCTAAAATACAATTTACAATGGAGTTAGAGACAAATAACTCTTTAGCTTTTCTAGATGTTTTAGTAATTAGAAATCCTAATAACACCTTGAGTCACACTGTGTATAGGAAAAAGACCCATACCAACAGGTATTTAAACGGTGAATCTCACCACCATCCTTCACAGTTAGCTACCGTGGGCAAATCTTTGTTTCAGAGAGCACAAGGGATCTGTGACAGTAAACACCTGGCCGCCGAGCTTCAGCATGTCAAGCAAGTTTTGCAAGACAACAAGCTTCGGGTTCCGCGCCTTCGTCGCAGTGACCGAGTGAAGCCGGCCACAGTCGAGCGTGTACCTGCAGTCCTACCATATGTCAGAGGAGTCACGGACAAGATTGGCTATATCTTGAAGCGGGCTTCCATAAAAACATTTTTCAAGCCGCCGAAGAAGATAAGTCAATTTTTACCATCTGTCAAGTGTAACATCCCTCTACAAGATGCAGGAGTATACAAGCTGGATTGTGAATGTGGTCTCTCTTACATAGGGCAAACAAAAAGATCAGTAAAAACCCGCGTAAAAGAACATATAGCTGATGTGAAGCATCGCCGCCCCAGGAAGTCTGCAGTCTGTGATCATGTTCTGGATCATCCCAACCATTACATCAGATTTGATAAACCACAAATCCTTGCAAAAGAACACCGATTCCTACCAAGGATGATTCGCGAGGCTATTGAAATTAAAAAACATCCTAATTTTAATAGAGAAGATGGTTGGGTATTACCACCAGCTTGGGATCCTATAATTAATAAAATTAAGACAAAAACCAAGCATACCACTGCAAGACTTCAAGACACAGTTAGCTCTTTCTGCGTAGATCGGACCACAAAAAATAATTAAAAGCTGAAGGTACTCCGGGTTAACTATGACATCAGGACATCTGTCACCTCAGTCCCCCCGTGACCATGGGTGCTGTAAAGCACTCGAAACGTCGGGTTATAAATAACAAAAATAAACGCGATAAAATCCGTAAAATTAGTTTCATTTAAAAGTATAAAAACTATTAAAGCAAAAAGAATATTCGGTATCAATTATTGTTCACTGTGGCAAATTTATTATATTTCACAACAGTTAACTTATTAAGGCACAGATACACAAAATATGGCTCCCGCTAGCTGCGGCCACGCTTTTTTGTGTTAACTCCATTTTGTGATTTTTGAGCGTATTTCTTGGGTTTTTGGGTCTTTTCTACAGAATTCGTTGAGTCAAAATTACTCCTCCGGTGTGATATTGAGACTATTTCCTGAAAGATACAATGGCCCATCGCTGTGCTTTTGGATGTAAAAACACTGATTCTGGTAGGCCGTCGTTATTAATTATTTTACTATAATAATAACCACTTTAAGATAACCGGCATTTTGCGGGCGAAGGTATCATCTACAGTTCCTCACGTACAATGATCCGATACCTTTGTAACAAGATTTCTCGTTTGCGCAAAAGAGGGAAATTGTTTAAAGAAAGATTGGCCAATGCAGAAAAGTTAAGTAATAATATTGCTTTTGAATATGCCATAAGAAATATGACAAAACCTGCACAATTATTTATGAACATGCAGCTGCAGTATAAAAATAAACCCAAAGGAAGACGGTTTACTCATGAGGAGAAAATATTATCTGCATCACTATATTCTATGCAAATACTTTGCACTCCCTTCATCTAAGTCGATGAAACGTCTACTGAGTCGAATTAAATTGAGACCGGGAATTAATTCCAAGATTTTTGAAAAGATAGAAAACACTGTCCGTAAAATGGACCCATCTGATCGCCAGTGCACCTTGATGTTTAATGAAATGTCACTTACTCCACAAGTATCTTATAATTTGCAAAAGGATGGACTGGAAGGTTTTGAATGAATTTTCATTCCCTCCTTCACGCCTGCCGATCCTGCCGATCACGCCCTCGTGTTTATGATCAAGGGTGTAAAACGCAATTTTAAGCACATAGTAGCTTACTAATTAACTAATAGGTTAACTAAAATAACCTTAATTTTTTTTATCAAATCTGTTATTCACCATACCCTGAAATCTGGGCTTATTATTGTTAGCACAGTGTGTGATCAAAGTTCAGTTAATGTCGGGGCTATAACTGAACTTGTAGAGGAAACCAAAGCAACTTATTTGCGGAATAAAAAGGAGTGGCATTTTGATATGTTTCGCATAAAAAAACAAATTATTATTCCACTGTATGATGCTCCTCATTTAATTAAAGGAATAAGAAATAATTTAATCACTTAAGATTTAGTTTATACTACAAGTACAAATCAAATAAATAAAATAAAATGGGAATATTTCCAAATGATATATACTGCAGATAAGTCGTACGGGGAGTTGCGTCTTTTAGACAAATTGACTGAAGAACATGTTAATCCAGAAAAAAATAACAAAATGCGCATTAAGTCGGCAACACAACAGTTTAGTCACAGTGGCTACACACCTAACACCAAGAGGATGTCTTCCTGAAGAATGCCGGCAGTTAATAGAATTTACTTTGTAAATTGATAATTTATTTGACTCCTTAAATGTTAGTAGTCTATTCATTCCAAATGGTAAAATTTATAAAAGTCCTATTAAACGCAGTTCAATAGGACTCCAAAAATTATGGCAAAGTGCCAAATAAATTTTAAAAACTACAAAGTAAGTAAAAAAAGTTCAAGTTGGTGATAAAATCCGGTTGACTGAAACAACTGCTCCATCAATAACTAATTTAATTAAAACTATAGAGGGTGTGGGATCATTGTGGTATATACTGTCTGATAAATATTGCTTCGATGCTATTTTGTTTGGGAATATTAGGAGTTACGGGACAAGAAATATTGCTGCAAATAGTGTACCCTTTGAAGGGGCATTCAAAACTTTATCAATAAGTAATTATAGTTCCCCCCACTCTAGAGGAGCAAACTTTGAGGAAGATGAATGCCTCTAAAGTTTGGACTTTTTCTTAAAAGAAAAATATGATACTCCCAATGTTCCTGAGAATAATGATATAATTAATTTTAATAATGAAATTTGCCTTAACCAAATTAATGAAAATGATGCAGGTCAAAGCGACTATGTTTGTGGTTATGTAATAAAAAAATGTCTCAAAAATGTAGTAAAAGGATGTAAACTTGCTGGCCAATGTTACTAGACAATATACCAGGTTCAGATGATAAAAGCTACATTAAATCAAATGAATATCAAAATAAAAAATGGCTATGCTATCCATCTAAAGAAGTTATGGTATATTTTAGAGATATACAAAATTTTGCTACTTCATTTCTGAAGAGAAAAGTGCCTAAAAATGGTTGAAAAATTGTTACATTTTTAGACATGGTAGTAGAATCTCCATTTAGTGGTATTACTCATGAAAATACATTAAAGAAATATTTCATAAATACACTCAGCGTCACAAAAATCGCACCTCTCGGAGTTTGCGCGAAAAATGGCTGTAATGGCTAGAAACGAATTATATTTATATAAATATTGGTATGTTTGAAATGGGTATTTGAATAGCTTTACATTATTAATAAAAAAATCATGAAATCATTAAAACATTTATCATTATAGAGCGTCAAAAATAAACACTGTCAAATGCTCGTTAGTAAGGACGCTAGTTACACCACCTAAAAAGGGTATAAAAGGGTCGATCTGGATGAAAAATGAGCCAGTCGTAATTTAGACTTTGCAGTGAACACACGTGAACAAGTAACCCAAGTAAGAACAAGTAAAGATGGACACCAGCTCTGAAGAAGCCGCTCAAGTGATTGCCCTATTGCAGTCGGGGACGCGGCAGTGTGACGCTGCTCGACAGTTGAACCTGTCCCGTTTTTCAGTTCGACGGGTGTTCCAACGTTTTCAGCAGACTGGTGGTTATGTTAGAAAACAGGGATCTGGAAGAAAACGGTGCACATCAGAAAGAGATGACCGTTTCATCGTTACGACATCTTTACGAAACCGTTTTACAAATGCTGTTGAGTTGCAACAACAGCTTCGATCAACTCTGAGAACATTTGTGAGTGTTTCTACGATAAGACCAAGAGTTTAACAGCCCATAGACCTGCTAAAGGTCCAAAACTTACTGCACAGCATTGCAGAGATCGCCTAGAGTTTGCTCGCAATCATTGCGAGTGGACTCTAGAACAGTGGCGGACCGTACTCTTCTCTGATGAGACGAGGGTCTGTCTCTTCTGCAATGACAGACGTAGAAGGGTCTACAGAAAACAGGGGGAGAGGTTCACACAACCCTGCTTCGAAGAATCCGTCGAATACGGGGGTGGTTCGTGTATGTTTTGGGGCGGCATTTCCGTCGACGGGAAAACGGAACTTGTGTGCGTTTCCCGGACTCGGGGTGGCCGTGGGCAAGGGTCATTAAATGCTGGTCGGTACATTACTGAAATCTTGGAGGAACATGTGGTCCCGTATGCTGGTTATGTCGGTGATGGATTCATGTTAATGCATGATAATGCTCGTTGCCACACCGCGGCTATTGTACGGGATTATTTACAGGAGGTCGATATCCCTGTTATGCATTGGCCAGCACGAAGTAGAACCTTAACCCAATAGAACATCTCTGGGATGACCTAAAACGGCGCGTGCGAGAGCTCGAGATCTAGCTCCAGCCACTATTCAAGAGCTCCAAGATGCGGTACTTGAAGAGTGGGAACAAATAACCCAAGAGGCTGTTGCGATCCTTGTAAGGTCCATGAAAGATCGCATGGAAGCCGTTATCAAGGCAAGGGGGGGTAACACTAGGTTTTAAGAACTTTTTTGTATTTATTAAGTTTTTTTTTAAATTATTAATTTGCAAATTTGTACATACCCTGTCTTTTTGTTTAATTTCTCTTTCTCGTTATAAAAGTAAAATTCAATGAAAATTCCTGAAAGCTAATGACCTTTCGAATGATACCCTCAAACCACAACATTGCCATCGGCCTGTTGTGTTAAAATAGTATTTAAATTATTTTTTTCGGATTTGCGATTTTTTTGACGCCGAGTGTATTACACTAAATGTTTTAATATTAAGTTGGTGCAGATCAGTTAACCGCATCAACAAAGATTGCTGCTCAATTTTATAATAATAAGCATAAAAAATGTAAAAATAGAAAATAAAGCAGAAAGTTTTTCTGATATTTATTGTTTTATTTCAAGCTCTTGTTTAAGTTATAATTTATTATGTCCTAGTAACTCAAATAATACATTATTTCTCTTAATGTCTCATCTGTTTAAATAACTAACTATAAATTATACATATATATATATATATATATATATATATATATATGTTTTTATTTTTATGTATGTGTACGTAAGTATATATTTGGTATATACTCGTATTTGTATTTATTATTTCATAATATATTTATATTACTATATATTAATCGCCGGAACACCCTCTTTAATAGTTTCTTCAGTAATGTCCATTTACCGGTTGTCTAGAAGAAATCGCTCTTAGCGATAAGACCGCCGATTGCTACCATTTTGTTGAATGTTTTTGTTTTTAAAATATTATTTTTTTCATGTATATTGTGGTGTGTAATAAAGTGTAAATAAATAAATATAACAAAATAGCTTATGTCTAATATTATAGAAAAATATGAAGTTTAAATGAAACTAAGTTTACGGATTTTATCGCGTTTAATTTATTACTATTTATAACCCGACGTTGTAAATAGTGGTCACGGGAGGACTGAGGTGACAGATGTCCTGATGTTATAGTTAACCTGGGGTACCTTCAGCTTTTAATTATTATTTTTGGGTCCGATCTACGCAGAAAGAGCTAACTGTGTCTTGAAGTCTTGCAGTGGTATGCTTGGTTTTTGATTCAATTTTTTTAAAAAAATATGAAGTGTTCAGAAATGTAGATGGTGCTTCAAAAATATATGCACAAAAACTACGGAAGAGGCATCGCGATACATAGAATCGATCCGATGTCTTGAAATGCTTTCGATATACTCGATGTATCGATGCTTTGGCCAATGAACAAGTGGCAACTTTAAAATTTATGGTAACTTTATTATTACCCTAGATATCCTTAACTAAACTAATTTTTCGTAGGATATCTGCTACTTGCAGGGCCATTAAATTTTAACCTAAAATCTTTTTTCCTGTTTGTTTATTTAAAAAAAAAAGTTTATTATTCAATAGTGGACTGACAAAATAATGCCGTCGCGGCCAACGTGTACTAAAAATGATGTTGGCAGCACTGGGTACGAGTCACCGACAGTAAAAAAAAACTGTTTATCTCGTGTCGGCCGGCGACTCGCAGGCGTCGAGGCGAGCTTCTATGTTTAAAAATAACGAATGATTTACATTTGGTTTTGTGGACGAAATAAGATCGAAGTGTATTGTGTATAATTATACTTATTACGATAAAATCTCATCTTTTTTGAGCTCAAATATTCGATTGGACTGAGGTAAGTAAGTACAACAAGAGTAACAGTAAAATCAGTAATTTACTGAATGACGGAATAAACAGTGTTAGTAATTATTAGATTAATATATATATTACTTTACCTGTAACACGCACATTATTTATTAACTAAATTGATTTGTGTGTTTTGATAGTGATGTGACATTTTTGATTGACGAATTTATCGATTTTAAGTACTATAATAAATTAACTGTTTTTATTTCAGTCTGACAACACGTACGATGGCACCTTCCAAGAAGAGTGATGTATGGAGGTTTTACGATAACATTGAAGGAAACAATAACTCTGCAAAATGTAGACTGCCAAAAATTAATAAACCTTATGGCAATATAACTGCAATATAATTGGTCATTTTAAAAATATACATAGGGCTGCTTTTCAAGCGTTGCAAGCAATAATGAATGTTCTAAAAAATCTGATATTCAGAGAAACACAATTATGAAAATATACAACTAGTCTCCAATGGCTCTGATCCACTACCATCAACATCAACAAGCTCTGCTGGCATAATGGGAATGGAATCGACTAGTGTTACTGATTAAAAAATGTGACTCTTCAAAAGACGATGTATGTGTTACTAACCCTCCAGCTCCTAAACGTAGAAGTCTATTGTGTCAAGTTTAGAAGGAATTAACGCTTTTTCAGAGAGAGGTGACAAAACATTAAGAATTAAAAACACCCTAATATACAGGGTCTGTCGTAAATAATGGATAACCCGTAAACTGGAGTTGGTCCGGATGTGAAACTGTAAGAAAATCGTATCTTCTTGCCAGGCTTTCTAACCATATCAAAATGGCGTAGCCTTTTATACTTTTTTATAAATTTCGCCACTTTTTTCATTCATTCCGTTGCCATTTCATCAAATTTAGGTATTTCAGTGATTTTTTTAGTATTATACTCCTGAAGACGTGTATTATTTAATTTTAGTACAACTTTAGGTGTTTTTAACGTTAAACATTTTCGAAATCGTCATTTTAAGTTCTTTTTTAAACAATTTTTTTCTTAATGTCAACTTTTGATAATTTACTGTGAAAAAAAAAGTACTGCGCTATAGCTGCCCATGATCTTAATAAATTGTCTAGTATGTCTAGATTCTAAAAAAATATTACAATGTGTACTTTACAAGCAATATTAAGTTGTTACTAGGCAGATGCACACTGTCCCTTTCACACTCACGGTGTGTGAAAGGTTAGCATGTTTTTGCCGTTAGAGCGCGCGCTCCTGATTGTAGAGTGTACAAATCTCAGTGTCATTTTGACTATCGCATGTGCTTTTGTTTTCATTACTTTCGTCAATTTGTTACTGCTTTCTAATATCGGACTTTGATTTGCCTTGTGATTTGGACTTGTGAACCTGGTGATACTGACGACTTAGCTCTCATTTACGGACATTATTTTGTGCTATCGATTGGACTTGTCGATTTAGAAAAGTTTGTGTATCATGCCTCAACATTACACGCCGGCCGAATACGCAAACATGCATTACATTTATGGTTTATGTAATGGCAACGCTAACAGAGCAGCAAGTGCTTATCGTGAAAAATATCCAAATCTTCGACATCCTGATTACCGTGTCTTCATTAGAGTGCACAATGCATTTATGGAAGGCCGATTTCCTGGGACCGGCATAGGCGGGGCCAGTGAAGGACGACCTCAACGACACAATGCATTATTTTGATAAAATTTTATGGAGCGACGAGTCAACGTGTCGAAAAGATGGTTTTTTGAACCTCCACAATTTACACAGCTGGCAACTTGAAAACCCAAGATTGATACGCGAAGACCGATCGCAGTATCAGTTAAAAATAAATTTGTGGACTGGAATTATTAACGGACAAATCATTGGTCCATTTGAGTTGCCGGCAATATTAAATGCGGATATTTATTTGGATTTTTTAGTAAATACTTTACCTGGATTACTGGAAGACGTTCCACAGGAGATAAGAAACGAGATGTGGCTACAAAATGATGGGTGTCCAGCACATTACGCTGTTCGTGTAAGGGAACATTTAAATACCACATATCCAGATAGATGGATTGGGCGATTGGGTCCAATTTTATGGCCTCCTCAAAAAGAACTTAAAATGACGATTTTGAAAATGTTTAACGTTAAAAACACCTAAAGTTGTACTAAAATTAAATAATACACGTCTTCAGGAGTATAATACTAAAAAAATCACACTGAAATACCGAAATTTGATGATATGGCAACGGAATGAATGAAAAAAGTAGCGAAATTTATAAAAAAGTATAAAAGGCTACGCCATTTTGATATGGTTAGAAAGCCTGGCAAGAAGATACGATTTTCTTACAGTTTCACATCCGGACCAACTCCAGTTCACGGGTTATCCATTATTTACGACAGACCCTGTATATGATTTGTAAAGACAATCAACCATTTACAATTGTTGAAAATGAAGGCTTCCGCAATTTGTTTAAAGTTCTTGCATCACATCATAAACTTCCAAGTAAAACAACGTTGACTCGACGGGTTGATGATAAATACGCAGCATTATCAACAGTCTTCAAAGCTAAGGTGTCAAATATTGAATGTTACTCTTACTACTGACATGTGGTCTGAAACAATGAGCATGAGAAGTTTTTTTAGGAATAACAGCACACTTCGGTGAAGGTTTTTTTTTCAATCACTTGGAGTGTACGAGTTAAACGAACGCCATACTTCAGAACACATAGCTGAAATGCTGCTGAAAACTTGTGCTGAATGGGGTATACATAGTAACAAAGTTTCAGTTGTAGTCACAGATAACGCAGCTAACATGGTGAAAGCTGTTGATTTAGCTTTTGAAAAAAGCATACACCATGTTTCGCACATACGTTGAATTTGTTTGCACAAAATGCTATACAGCAGTGTACTAAATAAAAATGTGTGTAAAAAGCAAGAGCTCCCAACGAGATGGAACAGTACTTATTATATGATCGAGCGATTTTTAGAGCTTTGCAGCGTCGTTAATAATATTATCATTCGTCATAAAAATGAACCACCGATGCTAACTGCGTCAGAACTATCTATTCTTTCTTCGGTTTTACATATTATGCGACCGATTGAAGCTGCAACAAAGGAAGTGTCAGGTGATAAGTACTGTACTAGCAGCAAAGTAATACCACTTATCCATTGTCTTCTTTTAAAAGTTAAACCTCCTCTCCTAAAGTCGAAGAATCTCTTGCCCAAGAATTGCAGTCATTGATCCTGAAAGAGATTGACAAGAGAATGGGTGTTATAGAGAGAGTAACTCCTCTCGCTATAGCCACAATCTTGGACCCCAGGTTTAAGAAAATGCATTTCATGGACTCACTGTCTTCCTCCTCGGCTGTTATGAAAATCACGAAAATGATGAAAAGTGGAGTACAAAATGAGTCCGTGGAATCTGATTCGTCAGATCTGTCTGACAGAGCAGAAGAAACATTTTCTCTGCGGGAAGATCACCACAAATTAGTCCAGAAGAGCTGGAAAACGGTGAAATCTGACCATTCTATTTCAGGTGAAGTATCTATTTACTTACGTAGTCCAGTAGGCGGATTAAATGAGAATCCTTTAGAAAATTGAAATGATCTCAAGATTCGGCTTCTTAAACTTCATACAATTGCATACAAATACTTTTTTTTTGATGGAATAGGGGGCAAACGAGCAAGCGGCTCACCACCTGATGGTAAATGATCACCGCCGCCCATGAACATCTACCATACCAGAGGAATAGCAGATGCGTTGCCGGCCTTTGAGACAGAAAAAAAAATAAAAAAAAATACTTAACCACGGTAGGAACTTCAGTCCCATCTGAACGATTGTTTTCTAAAGCGGCACAAATCGTCAATTAACAACGAAATAGACTGAAAGGCAAACTTTTAAATAAACTGTTGTCTCTCAAAAGAACACTGGCAATTGACATGACAGACTTAGCAAAATTATTGCTGATGTTTTTTTTGTTCTTACGTAAATTACAATAAAGATTTTTCGTGTAGCGAAGCTCGTCGCGCGTTGCGCGGGTGATGAATACCTCCGCCATTTTCTTTAGTCAGTCTGACATAAGTATTCGATGCGCCAGCGCGGGCGGCGTGAACGTGAGGAGTGTTATATGTAGTGTTTGGTGACGCTCTTTATAGGTGAGTATCTACTAAATTAATTTTGTTATTCAATAAAACGTAACTTACAGTTTTAGCTTGTTGTTCTAGGATTCTAATGTAACTAATCCAATTATTTGATATATTGACGTGATGTCGTCCGCCACTCGTCGCGCTATGTTATGGTGTTTTTTTAAATGTATTTGAACTTTTTTTTACATTATTTATATTCGATTTTTATTACTAATATTTTAATTTAATACTAGCAATAACTAACCATGAATAGGTACGACCTCGCAGTCGTTGCCTGCAAGCATTACATCGTGAAAAAATACGATTGCAATTATTATAATATAACTAAGTTTCCTTTCAGATGAATCCCCTTCGCAGACCATAAATCAATGAGATATGGATTTTGGAGTAGTAACTAGTAAGGAAGGAGACAACACATCTGTTTGGCACTATTTTCTCAGAAACAAAAACAAAAATGAAGCTAAATGTAAAACATGCCAAAAAGTATTGAAATCAGCCGGTGGTAGTACTAGCAGTCTGCTAAGACATTTAAAAAATATTCACACGGTTGATATAGAGGCTGCAAGGCATTCAACATTCGAAACAACAGCTCAAGGTAAAGCATCTTCTCCAAAAGAAATTCCCGAAGCGCCAAAAAAGAAAACGAAGTTGACACACTATTTTGAGACTGATGCAAACCCAAGTATGCAGGTTATGGTGTCTCGTATGGCTGCAGTTGATGGAATTCCTCTTAGAACGTTCTCAAAATCTCAAGATTTAAAGTACCTTTTTGAAAAGACCGGCAACAAATTACCCGCTACTGCTGATACCGTTCACAACATAATTCTCAAAGACTTTGATGCGTCGTCGAAAACGTCGCTCAGCTTGCCGAACTTGACGAGGATGAAGATTATTTGCCTTTATCGATATTGGCTCAAAGACTGCGAACTGTAGAATTTAACGACGACACGAATTCTACAGACAATGACGAGGATGGTGTTGAATTTAATAATGAATCCTCGTTTATGTAGTCTTTCAGTTCACAGTCTTTTAGATACAACGATCTGCTATCAAAAGTACGAAAAGTGGTAAAAATCTTTAAGAACTCTCCGACAAAAAACGATGACATCCTTCAAAAACATGTCAGAGATATTTTGGACAGGAGTACTCCCTCCCTAGATGGGAAAACGCACTGGAGTAGCATTTCTGCCATGTTAAGTCGGTTTCTGAAATTGAAAATATCTATTACAAAAGCTTTAATTGATTTAAAAACAGACATTGCATTAACTGATGATGACTGGAGAAATATAGATGAGATCCATAAAATATTGGATGTTATTAACCCTTAACCACTTACCACCGGTCTCTCAGAAACCGTTGAAGTATTTTTGTTAGTATTTCGGCGTGAGCGTATCGTTTAGTTTCGTGCGTCCATGTACCTTCCCCCCGCTCTTGTCAGTAACGCACAGGTGCTCGTGCTTATCCATGGTAAGATCCCAAAAGTGGTAAGTGGTTGCGTATTTTTTTTAGTTATTTTTATCGTTAGCAGTCAATAATGGCTGCTCATGACGAAATTATTGGCTAGAAGAAGAACCGTCAGATGAAGAGGACATATTAAATGGAGTTTTTAGTGATGTCGAAGTTGATATTGGTGACGACCACGTCCTAGAAGAAACCAGTGGATCCGACTGTGAAATTGAAGGTGAGGAAGAATCTACGTTAACAAGGGGAGAAACTAATCTCCAGACCAGAAACACGCCTTCTGTTCATACTTTTTCAGACGAAGATGTGCCACTGTCAGAGACGCGAACTCGCCCCAGAAAGAGAAATTTTTTTGGTAAGAATCGCTTTCGTTGGTCGTCTGAGCCTCCATCTTATCGTCTGAGAACATTACAACATAATATCGTACAAGAAAGAGAATGTATAAAGCCAGAGTACAGAACTGTCATAAACGCTTCTTCTACCCCTCTCGAAATCTGGAGTCGGTTTTTTAGTGATGAAATTCTGGAAGAAATTGTAAAAAACACCAACCAAAAGATTCGCGAAATAAGACTTAAATACCATAAGCAAACGAATGTTCAAGATACGGATTTAATAGAATTCAAAGCATTCATTGGATTACTCTTCTATACCGCCATATTCAAAGAAAATCGTGAACACTATTCGTCGTGGTATAAAACGGATGGTAGTGGCAGAGAAATATACAAGTGTATCATAAGTAAAAGTCGATTTGAAGTTTTACTGAACACTTTACGATTTGATGATGCTGCTACAAGAGAAGCACGGCGAGAAACTGACGCTTCTGAACCAATTTCAGAGATATTTGATAGCTTCATAAAACAGTGCCAAGCTGTTTATACGATTGGAAGCTACGCATGTATCGATGAAAAGCTATTTCGAG